>VYZM01018782.1:54882-73696 GCA_013398915.1 Dromas ardeola | reverse complement strand
TATGCACAAAGAAGAATACTTTCATTCTCTAGTATGATCACAGCAGCACTTGCTGTCATATAGATACAAGTAAAGAATAAAAAGGCCATTTTTCTCAAGAGAAATATGTTGACATTGTGGGTTTCAGAAACAAGTCTACAAAGTGGCATGTTCCAGTGCAAACATCTGTAAAAGCTTTAAAAGTACATAGGAATACATATTTTTATATTTTAACCTATTATTGCCTTTGAAGCAAAAGTCAGGACAGAAGTAGATGGAGGGTCCTGATCATTCCACATTCCCACAGATGAATTTCATCAGCTGAGGAAAAACACTGAGGTCTGCAAGGAAAGATGTTGTTTACCTTTTCTTGGGAATGAATGAGGCAATGGATTCAGGATTATTACTGATATTTCAGATTGGACAGGCATTTCCATCAGTTGTGTTTTGTAATAATACCCTCCCAATAAATCCTAGTACTTGACTGTTTGAAAACTATTGCTTCCTGTAAAGACAATGTTCTAGAAAGTGCACTTTTAAAAGAGATAACATAAAGATTTTCTCTCAATAGTTAGCAGCAATTGCTGTTAAATCACTTTGGAGTAAATACATTTTCATCATTTCTTTATGAAACTGTTTTCTCTGGTACTGTAAGGAAATTGCAGTGAATTCTTGAATATTCATGGCTGGATTATATGACAATTTCTCTGCAGGTGCAAGCACACTGAAGCAAGAGTGTTGTTGCTTGGTATTGACAATAACGCCACCGACCTTTCTTTTTTCTCCATCCACCATTATTCTATTTTCTTACTGGTTCATTTGCATATGTACTATCCCCAACTTGGTTTAATCCAGGTTGTTCTAGCACAACAATGCCCTAGATAACTGGGATGACTATGGAATATGTCCACACGGGGCTATGTTGCTGTAAACATGTCAGACAATGAGTCAAAAGCAAGTTTAAATACGCTTCCCGGCATAAGACCCACAAAGCTCTAATGATCAGCTGTCAGAGCTGCATTGCTCCTAGCCCTTTCAGGAGAGGAATTTCACCCAAAATTAGACCAGGCCTACTAAAAGCCAAGCTGAAAAGAAGCCATGATAACTTTGCATGAGGGGAAAGTTCATTTGGATTGGTCTTCTCATATGAGAAAATGCAAGTCAGTGCATTGTGTGCTCCTGCAATTCGAGTTAACAGTAATATATGCTACTGTTAAACTGCACAAGCATTTAACAAAAACAATAAGGATTAGCAATGAACTTGCAAAAAAATTACTGGTCTGGTAAATATCTGTTTGTTTATTTATTTGCATATTTGCAATTGTGTCCTTTTCGGTTCCATAATCCTTTCATACTATTCTTTCTTTCTATTAGACTTTCTGAAGTCTAATAGAATAACAGTATGTTGAAATAACCAGAAGTACCCAAAAGGAGAAACTGTAAAAAGGATGTGCAGGTCACAAACTTCCTACACAGTATACCAAAGCTATCTTAATAATTATTATTCACTATTTCTATTAGTAACAAGTAATGCCCATATCGTAGCATGGTCCCAAAGGCAGTCTCTGTGTAAACAGTTAACATTTCATACTCTGTTATCTATAGCTACCTCTCGCTTTTCTTGGTTCTGTGTGGCAGAGCCCTTCACATCATTTAGCCTCTAAATCAGCAGAGCATATATGCATAGGTTTAATCTTAAACATACCTTGAGACCCATTTAGATCCTCTGGTCAATTAAGAATTGCACACAACTCATTTGTTAAGTCAAGCATGTGCTGAAGTGCTTTGCCAAACTGGGGTCTGGGTAGCTAGAGTTAAAAAAGATGTATTCAAAAAGCTCTCCAAGGCAAGAGGAGGCAATTAACATGACAAACTTTTTCACATGCAATGCAATTGTTAAACTTCTCTTCCTGTAGATTTTCCTGTACCTCTGCCCCCCCTAACAGCAAGCCTTATTTCCTTCCCACATTCCTTTGTGGCCTGCTTCACCTTTTCAGACTTCCCAGTTCTGTTTCCCTACTTGCAGCTTGTACTCTCGTCTCAACCCTCTCACACACATTCCACTTCCAGCTCTCCCCTGCACTCTTATCCAGGAGGAAGGCACCACAGTGCTGTAGCTGGTTGGGATGATGACTGCGCAGACTGGCCAAATTGCAGCCTAGCTGAGCAGATCGCCCCTGAATTCAGACGGACTCTATTCCTTCAGAGGGTTTTGATTTGTCTCTCTTTCCTGTACAGATCCTGTTCCTTCATATAGTTACCTATCAATGTGTCACTACTGCTTCTTAACTATCATTAAATCAACAAATGGCGTAGCAGCAGTAGAGATAAGGTAAGATAAAAAAACTTACCAGGACTGGAAGGCTATTAGGATGTAAATCTGTTAGGATGCCATATTTACACATCAGATTAAAAGATGACTTATGGAAACTATTTATTTCTTAGTTACTTCAGTGGAAATTAAATTTTTATTGCTCGTTTGGACATGACAATACTGAGCTTGAATAAAACATGACAGTGATAGGGTGGATAAAGATAAATACGGTTCCCCTGAAAACTGTTTAGAAAAGTTGCCTAGGAGTCTTAGTGAGATGAACTCACCTCCATTCTCTATAGGACTCCCGACACCACTCAGTTTTAGTGCACTGAAATTAATCACTGAAAGTAACCGCTGACACCTGCCTACTACATCCACAGGTACATCAATCCTGATTGTTTCCTCCTCACTTGGTATTATGCAAAGACTGACTCATAGACTATTGTATCATCATTTGCATAGAGCTAGGTCTCATTGCAAAAAACAGGTGCAAAGCACAGCCTAAATTTTCTGAAATGTACTTTTAAGTATAAATAAATAATAAATATATAAATATCCTGTATAAGGGGACAACATATCTTTAGGATTTATCTGGAAGATAGGTTAACCCTGTGATGGATGTAAGAGGAAAGGATTAATATGAAACAAAAAAAAAAAGTATATAGGTGCTAAGGCTGAATCTATTATGCATGTCCAGAAAGCAATGAACAAGTCCAAAACTGCTGTCCTGATACATCTTATACGTTACGTTTTATAACCACCTGTAAAAGAGATTTTAATAATTCCAAGGAAAGGAAATAAAAATGTTTATATTTACTATGACGTTTGCAATACAGACTAACTGATGTAATAAAGTAGTGCAGTTTATGCTGTACTCTGGGCCTGATACTGTCATCTGTGCAGCAACTGAATTGACAAGGGATTTGTTTGTGCTGGTACTGAGGTAGCCCATGTCCTATAGTCGGTACATTGGTATCACCTGAAAAGCAAGAGGGCAAGCGAGATTTCTTCACCCATCTTTCCCCCAGGATCTGGTAAATGAATTTTGAAGCTTAAGGAATCAAAACCCGCTTCTTGGTATCATCATCAGTCAACACCGAGCAAGATGGCTGCTCTCGCTTTGTAAAGCTGAATCCTTATTGAAGGTCCACCAGCAGGCCTTCGTCCATACATGTTTTGTGTTACTTTCCTCTACCTTGGTGCACGTGTCTCGTCTTTTCCAGTTCAAGATCCATTATGCCATACTCTATTCCTGGCTTACCACCAACGTACACATTATCCATTCTTTTTCATGAACGATATGCAATCTCTCCTGTCAGGCTCCAATGCACGTTTACCCTTTCCTCTTTGTTGCTTTCCCAGCTACCGTGGTCTAGCTCAACTGAATCCCAGGTCCACAGTCCCAGACGACTTTTTACCACTTTTAACTCATTTCTCAGATCTTCCCCTTTTCCTTTTATTTTTGTATCTGCCAGAATTTTGCTCTTCTTCCAAGAAAGCATAGGCAACATAAGACGTGACCTTCCTTCCTCACCTTGCCATGCATCTCCATTTTCCTCCTCCTTTTACAGATCTTGCACTATTTTCTGTCATAGACGTTGACATTTCTCCTTTGCTCTCTCCTCCAAATCCCGTCCACATGCCCCAGTGACCCTGTTCTATTCCAGCTCCTTACATCCTTTGTTCCCACACACAGCCGCTCTCTTACTCTTCTCCTTAACCTCACACTCTACTTTGACTTTCCCCTCACAGCACAATATTCTTTAGATGCTTCAGTCTTAGAAAATGTCACCTTTGACCTTTCTTTCCTCTCCAAGTACAGCTGTAACTCCTTTCTCCATTTAATTTTAAATTCATCAAATAACTTGTTTACAATAAGAATTGGTAATTCTTCTCCTCCCTTTCCAGCCCATACCCTCTCCAACACATCTTTTTGCCCCCTGCCCTCTACAGAAACTGTTCTTGCCAGACACTCTAAAAACCTCTTCCTAGCCATTCTTGTTCTCATCCTCTTTGACAGGTCCACCATCTTTTACGTGGCTACACGGCCTTTTCTTTACATAAGATTGTCTTCTCCCTTTTCATGATATTGTCTTCTACTAGTCTTCCTTTCTGCTCATGCTTTTCTCACATCCATCTCAAATTTCTTGCCCATGCAGAAAGGAGTTACAAAATGGCTCTTCTTTTCTTCCTTTATATTTATATTATTCATATGAGAAAATGAACAGCAGATGTTCAAAGACATGCCTTCTCTAACCTGGGCCATCTTTTTTACTCTACGAGAAAGTCTGCTTTGTGGATTTCTACTTGCTTGTGGATCCCTAACTTCTTTGCAAGTTAAAAAGGCCAGGCAAGACTTTTAATTATCTTCTGACAAATACTCTCCAATAACACCATTCTGGAGCGCTGGATCATGTTTTCACCTTCCTAAAGCATATTATAAAAATACCTTTTTAATAAAATATATATTGTAGGTCCCATCCAGGCTGTGCCTGTTTTCTAAGACTTTTGGCAAAGCATTTTGAAGATGAATTTTTCTGCATCCTGTCACTCAGTTATTCCCGTCATACACACACATACACACACACAGAGCAAGACCTTCATCACCTTCCATCTAGCTTACTACAACACTGTATTCTCCGCCATTAACGAACACTGTTGTGTCGCCCTCGGATTGCTGTTGCAAAGACCATCTTCCAGCTCAGTGCTTTCGCGGTATTTACTTTCCTTTTCCTCTTGCCTCTTTCCTTGCTTGCCGCAGTAGATATTATAGCAACCTGTGAACACTCCTCACTCTTTCCATACTTTACTATTTTTAATTTTGTATTGATTATTGGACTCTGGTGCACAGTCAGTGTCAGGACTGGTTGTCCTCTTGTTCCATTTCCAAGTAAGCTTTTTCCCCCAAGCTGCCCTTCATGAATGCCTTAACATCTGCAAATACAACTTCTCCTCTATTAATTCTCCATTCCAGAATTCCCCTTTTTTCTGTGATGCCCACAAAAAAGCTTGACAACATATTTTATCATTTTATTGCTGTTGTTAAGAATAACCGCTAAGCTGGCAGGCATAGCATAATCATCTCTCAGTATTCCTCCACCTATGTCCATCTACCTGTAAGTATACACCGTTTCTTGTTTTATGGTTAAACTGTATGCTCTTTAGGGCAGGTACTATCTCTCTCTTCTGTGTTTGCACATTGCTTAATACAATGATGTCCTGGTTCGTGACTCCTGGGTGGACAAGTAAATAATAATGATAATATCTCCACTCTTCCTTCTACAGAGCTCACCCACTGAGCTGACGGCCTAAATGAAACCCAGGGTGATTAATAATGCATCCTTTTACTGACTCTTACACGTTATTATTCTTGTCACCTGTCAGGATCCACTTTGAGGGAAATCTGTTGTTTTCTGATGAAAAAGGGAGTGAAAAAGAGGCAATTTCTTTTGCCCGTTTCTTCAGAAAAAAAATTAAAAATGGATGAATCATAGTGACAGTCATGAAAGAATTAACCCCCCCTTCCTGGATGGTAGTCCCAGAAGGTGCCAGAGTTTTGAGGGGTTGTCACAGCAATCCCTGGACGTTATGTTGGGAATACAACTTTCAGCCCTATTCCGGTGCTAATTAGTGTTTATTATTGTGTGGACGTTTGCCCACTGAAAACTAGACTGAAAGACCATCAACCCATTTCACATAGGCCATTGAACCGTAAGTAGATGATAATGAATTTTGGTTCCTACCAACCTGGGCCAGATTTGAAGCAATGACCTAGAGGTGAGAAACTCTACATCTCATTACCATTCCCCTGAGTAAACCAGTTCTCAAATCACAGGATGAAAAGAAGGAGGGAAAACCAAGCCTTCCTGGTGTGAGTTAAAGGTCTGCATGAACTTTGAATTTCAAAGCTTTTTCTCAATCATTAATTTAATTCAACTTAAGTAGACTTTAAAGTCTTTAATTTATACAACTGAGAATCTCAAAAGTCAAAATAAAGAGATATGAAAACAATTTCAAAAAGAATGGGAGGGTAGTTACTTCCTCTTGCTCCCATTTACCCATCCCCCTTCCATTTTCCTTTGTCACAACAAGCCCGATGAGGGAGATCGGATTAAATATGATTGCCTACTATTCTGCCTAGCTGACAGCTCACCTACAGTGCTTTCAAAAATAAATGTTATGGCTGGTTTTGTACAAGCTTCAAACATGTATTTGACCTTTTAATATTTTATTTGGTTTTATTGATTTTTGCTTTAATACTTTAAAGTTTTTGTAGCTGAGGAAAATTGCCAGCATAGTGAACTACACAAATGGACCGGTTTGCATACGGACGCTTGTAAGATCCTGAGCTTGATCTTCCCTAGCAGTGGGCTCATGGAAAAGTTATGGATAGATTGTAATGAACAAATGCACATTTCAGCTTTTACTAAGTGGGTCTTCGGAAAATAAGCTGTGAAAACCTTGCAAACTGGTGCCATAGAAATGACAACTACAGAATAAACATAATGCAATCAAATTCATTCTCACTAAACTTTAGACCTTTCTCTGTAATTCTTTATACAAAAATCTCCTTTTTTTCTTGACCGTTAATACTGATAATTATATCTGTATTTCTTAAGAATATTATGAGTTGCCATTTCTGCATAGTAGCAGATTGAATTTATTCACCTTACGGATATATTATTATCACAGATAATAACTGCAGCATGATAATTATCATTAATTATTCATTTGGATTAAGAGGCAAATAGGCTTGCATTCAAGGGTCTTCCAGAGCAGTGTTCATTGTTCCAGGGCCCTGTGTGCCAGTGTGACTAATTCATACTCCTTTCAGTGCCACTGTTGACATCTGACCAGTCCCATATGTATTTATTTCAAAATATTATAAAAGGAATAAGTGCATCATTTCAGGACATAACCACTAAAATAGACATATGGTTCTTTTCTGCCCTCTGAGTGAAAATACGCAATTTTCTATTAGAGGATATGCTCACAGAGTATCATTTCAATAGATCTGTATGTATGCCCTATCTTTGCATTCCTGTGTCATCCTATTTAAGCTTATATAAGACAATATATTTACATAATAGCTTTTAGCACAAATAATAATGTGTGAAGCTGTACAATTTGTCGTTCACTGAACATAGTATTTAGTCAAACTGATTTTAATCCATTCTGAAGCTGAACTAGGCTTAATGTACAAGGATCTTCTCAGAGCAAGGTTAGAAAAATCCAAGGGGAGGGAAAAAATTAGAAGGAAGGGGGGTATGGCTGATGAAAAAGGGACAATAAATAATATAAATGCTAATTCCTTTATGCGGTTTTCACCCAATACTTATTAGCAAGCCTCTCTCTCTCTTTCTCATTCCCTCTCTAATCTTTGCTTCATATCTAAAAAAATGTCTTGAAGGTAGTAACACGATCATCTGAGGACCAACATGACAGCTCCAATATGCACAGAGTGATAAATGTCAGTCTGGCTTTTATAGCTCTGAGGCTGCACTTATATATGCCCTCTGTGACTTACCATCTTTGCATCCACAGATGATTCCTTTTTATTGTTAATATGTCAGCACGGGTCCAGTGCTATTCGATATGAATTGCTCTGTAATAGTCTGGAACCCTCCTTCTCTAACTTCAGTTTTAGCTTGTTCCACTATTTCTATGCTTAATTTTAAGGTCACGTCCCTAGTGTTCTGGAACAAAAACAGCAGATTCCATGTGGGGCAGTATGCGCTTTTATCGGATATAAACACAGGACATGGAAAGAAGAAAAGATGCAGAGCCAGCAAAAGGAACCCTGTTAGAATGTATTATGGAAATGTCAGCTAAAGATTGCAAATTTCAACAAGATAAAACCAAACGATCAGGAAGGTTGTTATCCTAGTAATAATCATAATCCATTTTGCACTCACGTGCATCACCAACCGTCATTGGTAAGGAGATGTAGGTGGGATGGAGAAATACCTAGGTACTCAGGCCAAAATCTATGACAGGGCACAACAGAAACAACATATTTGCAGTTGTACTCTTCAAAAGAGGCACCGAGAAATCAGCACCTAAGAAGAAAGAGAGAAAGCAGCAGAGTTTCACAGCCTACCTGTATTAGGTCATCTGGATAGTGACACATCACTGTAAAACTGACTGCGGGTGAAGTCATCGACCGATACTTAAAAAAAAAAGGGGAGGCAATCTACTGGATTTCAAAATGGAAGCAGAGCTAGAGCAAGATTAAGTGAGGGCTGAAATGGGGTGGTTGCAGTGAAGGACTCTCTGTGACCAGGGGAGAGGGAAAGAACTCTTTGCTCAGAAGGGGTGATGCAAGTCCGGGACGCAGGGTGAATGGTCTACAGAAATACAGCATTTACCATTTGTATTGTGGAAGCACACAGAAACAAGCAACCGCACCAGAGACCTTTCCCCAACATCTCATGAGTCTTGGCACTGCAGATGAATTCCTCTCCTGATTAACAAGGGAAAGAGGTCAAATAACATTAGTATATCGGGGCATAACTTGTATGTGGCACGGGCAGACAAAATTGCATTCATCGAATCAAGGTGAGTGGAGCTCCACGCATTTAGGAAAGTCAGGATATTCATGATTTGTTGCCAAACACTTGTTCATTCAGAGGGAAGAGAATAAAGGGGAAGAATTTATTAATTGGTGATAAGTTTTTGGGAAGCCAGGGATAAGGCTCCTAGGCTGGACAAAAAAATTATTTAAAATTAATTCTACTGTGCAATACTATACAACAATACACAGCAACACAACATTGGCAAAAAATTGCGGTGATGATGCCTGCAGGTATCTTTCAGAAGATGCCAATAGCATTCGACCCAATTATGGCTTTTTTCAGTGTAACTTCTGAGTCTTGTTGAATCTCAACCAGCGCCAGGAGGAAAGGAATGTTTTTCCTAAAGCCTCCTGTTCTGTACAGAACTCCTAAGCCATAATACTATGAAGTTGGAAGAAGAATCATTTTACTTTATTAAGTAACTTAATTCTTATAAATAGAGGAACAGCAGTTTTCAGTGTCCAAGTTGGTCAAGAACACAGTGTTGGGTGTGAAAACCTCAGTCTCATCCTCTCACGTTATATTTTTTGTTATAGATCATTGTTTGGTACCAAAATAACAGAGTCCCTGTTGTTCTTCACTTTTCTATAATCACTCAAATTTACACATATTTCCTTCAGAGGGGTCTATTAAGTTTGAATGGTGGCACCCTTTTTCCTTTTGTGTTAGCACTGATTGCTATCCAAGATGAAGGCAATGAAACAGCCAGCACTGGTTGCAATGGAGGGTGCAAACTAAATCTCAGTATGAGTTCATGCTAGAGAGAGATATAGGAACAGAAACTTTTCAGTTTCTAAATGATCTAATATATACTAAAAGCAGTCTGAAAAATCTTCCAAATAAGTCATTATAAGTTTTCAAATGGAATCATAGAATAGTTTGGGTTGGAAGCGACTTTTAAAGGTCATCTAGTCCATCCTCCCCAGCAACGAGCAGGGACGTCTGCAACTAGATGAAGTTGTTCAGACCCCCGTTACCTAGTCCTCATTGAAGGCTGTCTCCACTGGAGAGCCTTTTTAATTTTTATTGTCATTATTTATTCACTTTCAAACCCCTTTTGAAAAGGGAGAAAAGATAATTGTCTCTTTTATACTACCTTCCTCATCAGCAACTTCCAGAAAACCAAATATTTTGCGAAATAAAAAAAAAAAAAAAAAGACTTTTCATCCAGATGATTAAAAAACAGATCATTTCATTCCTTAAAAGAATGAAGAGCTAAACTGGAGTTTTTAATGGAAGCCGTTCATAATCTTAATTAGCAAGTTCTAAAATAAGTTTTGTATAATCAATTATTTTTTCATCTGTTAGAATGTCAGAGCTTTTTACTCTGGGTTTATGAGAATTCTGGTAGTACTACTATGTTACCCTCCTCAAAATAAAAGTGATGTTTTTTTAAAGGTTGGCATAAATGTCATAATTACATACAGTATTTGTATGAGAAAACAAAGTAGATCAAAGAGGGTGACAGAGAAAAGACAAACAGCCACAGCAACAGAGATTCCATGCTCAGAAAAGGAGCCAAAATAAATTACATTTGATCTCTGTTAACGCTGTTATAATTTCACCAGGAATAATCTCTGGATCTTGTGTATTACTTCTAATCCTCCTCAGGTACTGGGCTGTCTGTAAAAGTCACTTCTCCTCTCTGATGCTGTCATACTTCTCTTCTGCTGCTGCAGCGCTGAACATGTTGCAGGCAAATGCACTCTTGATCTCTCTGTGGATAATTTTAGTCCTATCTAAGTTGGCAGGACATGAGTGAACTAGAACAGATGAATAACAAACTGGGAGTGACTGGACATAATTGAATCTGGAATTTTCCACATCACCAGGCAGAGAACAAAGAAAAGTAGCCAAAAGTCGACTATGTCCCAAAGTTACAAATACTGACATTTTGAGAAGCAGCCTGCGCAGGACTACATTATGGTGTTATTATATTCCTCCCTCCCCCCCCCATATTTTCCAATCAAGCCCATTAGAAGAGGCTGCTTGACTGTTGGGGGTTTTTTTTCGATTTATTTATGGAAAGATATTTTTACAGGCTAACCCAGTTAAGCTTGACAGCTTGTTTACAATAGGACCCAGAAGACACATTACTCTATGCACAACAATATAAATATACATTTGAGATGCACACTTACGCTCATAACATTTTGTTAAACATCTGAAGTGCACAGTGATCAGGTATCCAGAATGATCTAATTCTCTATTTAAATATTATGAAGGTAGAGGGATTGTTTAGCTTGCTAAGATGAGAACAACACATTATCATAATTAGCGTGTGTTTTAGGAAAATTGTATAACATAGCTACTTTCTTAAAAGGTAATAATGATCTGATATAAGAAGATTAAACTTCATCGGAAAGTCAGAACAGGGTTACCTCTGTTTGCATAATATTTTCGATTTGGACATTCAGACTACCTCAAGCTGAAATTAAGTTAGGTTATTGGCCTTTTCCTTAACTGAGCCTATATCTATCTTATCGATTAGCGTGGACAAATAGGAATGGATTTATAGATCAAAACAGCTTTTGCGGAGAACCTGAAATCCACTTCATGCTCACCCTGGGGGAGGGGGTTGCTCTGGACCTGCTCCAGTTTGGTCGTGGGATGTGGAAGCCCAGGCGCAATCCAAGAGCTCCTCTGGTTTCCTTCTATCCAGAAGAAATCTGATGTGCGCACCCCATGACTACTTCAAGATACGGACCTAACCACTGGGAGATCACTCCGAAAGAGCTCCCCTGAGCCTGCCAAAAAGGCTGACAGAAACCCAGTCTCGGAGCTGTTAATGCCGTTTTTCACTAAAATTATGCTGCCGAATCCAATGTAAAGAGTCAATAAAGACAAATAAAGGCTCAGACAGTCTGCTCTCCATCTGGAAACTCAGTAGAGATCTGAGAGTAGGACTTCGTATTTCCTTATACCAAAACAAGTTCTCCTTTAAAAAAAAATCTATAGATATTGTTAATATCTTGTTTTAAATTACTCCATTTAAAGACTGCACCATGCTGTTGCAGGTGAATTATTAATCTGCTGCCACACTCAGGGTATTAACGCTAGGAAGTACTAACAAACACACTCAGTAGCAGCTCAAAAATGCATTACTCCTCAGCCTTGTTTGCCACTGCATAAGAATACAGTAGTAGCGGAAATACCTCAAAGTTTGTTCTGTAATTAAGAAGGGACTGTCCACTCTCAGAACACAGAGCTATGCTGGATGTTCATTTTTCTCCATCTGTGCAGCATGAAACTTTAATTGTGAAACAGTTTTTGAAAGTCCTGTGGTGGCATAACCTGAAAGGAAATGAGCTAAAGCGTGGGATGGTGAGCATTTACATATAACTTTAGAACCTACCCCTAGCCTCCAAAAATGACGGCTGCATTGCAGATGATGGGTTAACATGAGCTGCTACCCAGTCCTCCTTATATTTCCTAATGAAATCTGAGTTCCCACTCCATTTCAGAAGAGTTTTCTCCCCAAACCAATGGATAGTGCTTCTGCTATTCCTATTACTGCTCGGTTCCCTTTTTCCTCAGGGATGACTGATGTTTAATATAAATGAAGCAGAACAATTCCAAGGGATAGCTGGTTTGTGGGTCAAGTGCACAGTGCACAACTTCTCCGGCTATTTTGTCCCAGTTTGCAGTCCTCTCTTTTTTCATGTTCACTTTCTCCCGCCATTTATGGAATTAAGCTGTCCTGGCAAAAATATGTCAAAGAGTAGACTTGCATGCTACTTACCTGAATATTCGTGCAAGAGGAATTTTAGAGTAGCACAGCTTTGAAATTCTGAGTTTTACATACTCGTCCTGTCAGGGAAAAAGAATTACCATGTGCCTTATGCTGAATCGCAATGAATTCAGGCTTTGAGTAAAAAAAAAACAAAAACAATGCTCAGGTGCATAACCAGCTGCCTTGACGTATACAGGGAGTACCTCTAGGTACTCCTGAGCTGCACAACACTGCGGAGGGGCTCCAAAGGGGCTCCCCCCTCTCCACAAGACCCTGCAGCTCCATGCACCCCCACTTGTCAGCATCCCCAAGTCGCAGCAGTAAAGCCTTGTGCTACGTCGAGGCTGTTTCTACCCACGGATGGATAGCAGGGTTAGAGTTCCGCATTGCCACAGCTCTCGTGCTTTTTCCTGTCCTGAAACTGTGACTATTCAGAGGCAGCTCAGCAATCTCTGCAAAACACTGTGTTATGTAGTAGACACGTACTGCAAGCCACCAGATTTGCATAGGATAGTGCACGTGCTTTTGTTAGCCACAAGTCTGTTGCCTCTAAACAACCAGGACCCAAAGAAACCTTGGTTATCTTGGATTATCAGAACATTCTGGGTGATCAGTTCACAGTGTTTTAAAAGTTCATTAAAAGACTCATCGAATAATTAAGGAAATAGTGATCTCTTTGTGGCTATTCTATGAGCTGAAAGAAAGGTTAAATTCATGGGATAAATTATTCATTGTGAGTTATTCACTCAGCTTTAATAGTTTGTAATTCTATAAAGAGCTTTGCTTAAGAAATGCACTATATAAATCAATCAATAGCACTAATAATATGCAGGAAGGATTTTCTCTTTTGTGATCTGCTTTTCAATAAATTGTACCCCCTTGACACTTCAACTACCATCATATGACCATTCTTCTCGCCTCTGCTGCCCCAGCCTGTCTATCACTGTGCCACAGCTGTGACGTTCAGACACCCGCCCTCCTTGCACCAGCTTAACCCATTGCACTTAAGGGTCCATCAGTGCTTGTGTGTACCTTTAGCTTCTCCTTTATATATCTATTTTGTTGAGAATTCAAGCACACACAGTTACACACACACTCACACATACATGTTTTGTTACAGTATAGTTGAGTTGCCATCATCAGTGTATTGGAACCTGAGCATCGTGGCACAGGCTTCACGCTATAAAATCTGAACAACAGCTACCTCCTCTGCAGCCATATGGCAGAGATGTTGAAACCCCCCTCATCTAACGCCCAGAGACTCCAGATACTTACAGCATGCCTGCAGTGGTCTGGGGAATGATGTTTGGAGGACATAGAGCTATGTCTGATTAAAGCTGCAGCAACACACGGTTCAGGGGACGGCAGCTACTCGAGAAAGCGCCCGGGTGCTCTGCAGGCTTGTGCAGCCTGCGCTGAAGTATATGCTGTCACAGCCTTAGACACCCTAAGTAGTATCCGTTCAATCTAGATTAAAGCTAGTGTGAATGTGTATATGCACACCAAATCACAGCGTGGCCATATCCTTAGGCACAAACAGCTTTACCCTTGTGGGCAGCCTATTTACTTCTTCTCTCCCCTGCTCCGGTCCTTGTTAATTCACAGGGGCCTGACACTGCAGCTCCTGAAATGGATGTCAAAACTCCCATTAACTTGTGTGGGCAGAAGTCCAGCCCTTTTTACTTTCTATTAGAGTTCAGTTCCCTTCAGATTCAGATCCTTTACTTTTTTTGCCTCTTCTTTCCTCCCTGTGCAACACGCCCAGTGTCTTCCTGATGCCTCCTTCTTGGCAGCCAGTTACTTTTTTTCCATCCAGAGGTCATCCAAAGGCAGCAGGACTGAGACGCGTGCAGCCTCTGAGGCTGCAGTGTTTGGCCATGTCTCCAGCAGTCTTGCTCGTAGAGTGATGTGAGTTGGTTGCTGTACAGGGTTAGGACTTGTGTAGTCCTGCTCAGATGGCAGTGTTGAATGGGATGAACTTCTTGCCCAAGCTGGAAAGCAATGCCAATAATACTTTTGTGTCCGGTTGCCAACCCCCCTCATACATCCTTTTGGTCTAATCATTGCAATCTGACCCTCAATGTGATCCTAAATTTGGCTACGTAGGAAATTTTTTTTTCTCTGTTTCATACACCCGTCACTATTGAGATATGTTAACATATTTATAATTTCCCAGTTCATTCTTTTTCTCCTTTACTGGCTCATTTAAAACTTTTTCCTGAGTGGGATCGAACGGCTCATACTTCAATAAAACCCCTCAAAAATTATGGGTGCTGGTATAATTTAGATTCTTTAAAGCATAATTCTAGATTTGATTAGTTGAACTGGAAATCTCACAAGTTTAGATTCTCTTGAAATATTTATTTGACTATGGTGACCAAAAAAATTCCTTTTTGGGCACATTTTAACCCTTGTATTTCCAATTCTAAACAGATACAGAAACTGCAAAGACAAGTGAAAAGAACAAGCTACATTCTCTCTGTCACTATTCCAGTTTGAACTCATTTGTCTTCACTGTGTATAATTTGACCTGTACCAAATACTTCAGATGAGAACCTTTAAATGTTTCCTATGGTGCCTCTAAAAAATCTCCTGCAGAGCTAGAGATATCTTGCATTTTCAAGACTATTGGCTAATAATAATTCTTTTATGAACTAACACTCTCAAACTGTATGTTTTTCAGTGAATTCTACTCTCATTTTCCAATCATCCAGTTTGAACCTTCTCAGTTTAGTTTGTGTGAGTACTGGGCAGCTTCCCTGCATACTGCACAGTGTTCAAGCTGTGAATAAAGTGCAGATGTTAGCCACCTCCATTTGGACACCCAAACTGTTGGATGAGTGATTGAAATAGCACAGAAGAAATAAGGGTTAGATTCACTTGTTGACCTATGGGGATGCAAGAAAATTTAAAGGAACCGCTCAAATAATGAACACTGTTTATCCCATACAATAAACGAGGAAGGTATCCTATGGAAAAAGATAGGTTCCAGATCATATTACTAAAGACTGTACCATAATGTGTCTCCACCAGATGGACAGGTTTATATCCCATATGTGTAATAACTGTGTTTCTCTTTGAAGTTCTTCAGTCTTGATCTTAATACTGTTCTTTGCCTGCAAAATTTGCCTGTTAATATTAACTAATTTTTAATTTTTTTAAATTTATTTTAAAATATGCTTACTATGTTCAGACCTCTAGCGAAGAAATAAATAAAATTATCTGTTTCATTCTACCTTGACAACCTGTCAGACAGACAGGTAGAAAATACACTATATCTTTTTTTAAAAAGTATATACAGAAAGGTTAGTCAGGGAGATGTATTGCTAGTGAGGGAACAAATCTGACCCCAGAGAATCTGAGTTTAACCTTTTCAGCATTCCTCCTACTGAAATTCATGAGCACCACCATGGAGAGTGGTTAACTGCATATTTGTACTTTTCTTGTATTATATATAGTTTTAATACCCCACAAAATAAAAGTACTGAACCATGTCTGGCATTTTATTGTGTTCCTAAACTATTATGAGTTAAGTATGACAGATGCACTCCGCTTCTAACTACAGAAGTTTTTTTTCCCCCAGCTCAATCACAGAGCATTTCCATTAAAAGCTGAAGACCCCATCTCTAACCCTGGCAATGCCTTCTCCACATGATTAATTATTTTACACATTCTGTAGTCCATTAGGGAAGTGTCTGATGGCCTCAGGACACAGATATCTGGCCTTTATATGCATTATTTTGCCAACACCTTTTTCTTCTCTGTCCTTTTGCAGTGAAATAGAAAACAGCATATTGCTTTGGTTTTTCATTACCATGTTTGTTTCATCTATTTCTAATTAAGTTTTTCATAAAAGTCATTAACTTGCACCTTCAATAATTTATTTTTGTAAAAATTCAAACATCCAAAGATAAATATCTTACCAAATATCAGGTAGTTCCAGAAAAAAAATGTAAGATCGATGAAGTCTGTAGAAATATGCGCATGTCTAATTAGACAACAGGATCAAATATTAGTTTCAGTAATGATAGTGTAAACAAGAAAAAAAGGTGCAGATATTGAGATCAATAACAGCATAACGGAGAACAGCACTGCGCTTCCAGTCTGTGCTGCTGATGTTCAACGGTCTGTTGTCTTCTACTTGGGTAGAAGAATGGCAAAAAAGGACGTATCTGAATTTTATCTGTTGTGCTAACAGTTAACTTTGGCCTGCAAAATACTTCCTTCCATTTTTGCATTTCAGATACAAAATAATAAGCTTTTAGTTACAGGAAGCACAGGGCGAATTCTGACATTTCCTATACTGTTCAGTATGCTGCCACATCCCGGGACTGGAGAGAACAAATATAATCCTGGCTGCAGTGAAAAACTCTGCCAAAACTCCCTCTACTTGCGAGACAATGCAGATTCCACCCAACACACTGGCTTGAAGACAGAAATGTCACAAAATCTTACTTAAGGGATTTTCTTGAGTCAGAAGAGTACATACCTTTCTTTTCTCCAACATTCTGAAAACCAGATCACTGTTTAAATTAGTTGGTTTTGTTTATGATACCAGAGAGCACTAAAATGTATCTTATATATTGATTTATTAAGGTTTTGATTTTAGGATTTTGGTATTCTCTTTTCCATCTGTTGTAAAACACCTCAATCGTCTGAATAATTGCAACAGACAGTGAGTATAAAAAATAAAAATTGTTACACTGATATTGACTTAACCATATCCCAGAAAAAACTTTTACATTTAAACCTGGAAGTTTCAGACAATGTAAGATTTATTTTTGATCTTGGTAGCTTAATTGCACTTGTCAGAGGTTAAGGTTATCAAACTTCAGAGGGTGTTTTCATTCCCAGTTCTAGATAGCAAGAGTTGAGGCAAATACACCACATAAGAGGACTGGATATGAAGATGTCAGTCTTTCCCCAAATGAAGCTACAGTGACTATACACCTCATTTTGGAGCCCCACCTATGTACCTAAATTTAGGTGGAATGAACACAGTTTTCAGCTGCATTACTTAATTTTCCTAACATTTTCCACAAGTTGATTTGACTAAATGCCTTCTATGAGAGATGAAGAACCTGCCCACTGGCAAAACTTTTTAGGCCACAGTTAAAATTCCCCTCATAAGTTCTCAGTCTTGCTCCTACTGAACACCTTCAATGAAATTTCTTGTGCTGTAGTAAGTCAAGATCACATCTGACCTACACCATCATTAAAAATAATAAACTTCAGTCTCACAACTTCATCCTCTGACATTCCAAAATATTCTCTACAGTCAGATTCCTAATGTTTTGACCAGTTTGTTTTCAAAGGGACATTTGCCTAGGTCAAGTCTAAGCATCTATTAAGTAGATGTCAGTATCTGCGTGAGTCAGCTTTGATTCTCCTTAAAGTTAGTGAAAAGGTGAGGAGAAATACACTTTTAGACTGAGATTTGTCCGGCTTATTCCAGAGAGCTACATTAGGATGAGATAAATCACAGTTTGTAGGTGACAGTGTATCTTCATTGATTGGTCTGTGAGTTTAACAGCTACTTTAACGCAGACATCTACATTTGGTCAGTTAAAACACAAAAGAGTAGGCAATTCTTTTCTGAATTCTGCATGCATCTAGTAAATAACTCTATCTTGGGATTTACTTGTGTCAAAACTTCAGTTTTCTCATTATGTTATGCCTACAGCTCCTCTCCCAGAGCATGCTCTGGAGTTTGACCCTGCCAACAGTCTCTGGACCGCTCCAGGCAGCGTGGGAGCCTTTCCCAGCCTGTGCTTGTGCCTGGCCAGTCGGCCAGCCAGGGACCTTGGATATCAAAGCTGCTCACTGAAAGTATTGGTGGCCAATGCTGGTGGCTCAGAGCAGGGAGTATTTGGACAGGGATGCGGAGAGAAGCAACAACCGCAGGGAAGCCTGCTTACTCTCACAATAGTCCTCTCTAATTTTCTTTAAGGAGAAACTTCTCTTTGCTTCCTACTCTCTGTCCTTTCTTCCGTTCTCCTCTACTCTTTTTATTCCTGCCCTCTCCATCACATTACATCAATGCCACAGAAAGCTTCTGAATTGCATGCAAATCAGAACACAGAATTTGCACTCAGCTGAGTAAAAGCAGTAGATGCAAATCAAGTGTCTTTCTTGCTTAGGTAAGTTGTTTGTCCCCAGATGCAGCGTGTTCTGGGAAGGCAAACACCATGCCAGCTTACAAAAAAAAAA
>VYZM01018782.1:11659-54849 GCA_013398915.1 Dromas ardeola | reverse complement strand
AAAAAAAAGGGGGGGGGGAGGGAAGGCCTTGTTTTTTCTGAAGGCTTTGTTTTTACAGTCTGTAACCATCACTGACTGCAGTATGGGCTGTGTACATAAGACACCTTGAGCCAGTGAATTTTTAGTTTCCATTCTGGAACCGGTCAAGAAGCTAAATAAATTCCTCACTAGCTCAGAGAGGCTCCTGGCTCTTTATTATAGCATGTTGATATTACATCTGGACCTGTTCATTAATACACTTTGAAGACATATTTAGTCTTAGTTATAGCAGCTGTGGCATTGCAAATGATCAGCCATTCCACCCCACCTTCTCTTCACTCTCAGAACACCTACATTATATTTTCATTATAACAAGATTTTCACTTTCATTTGATTTTTCAGATACCTGCTTGGTATTGCTTCTTTTCTTTTTATTTCTTTTTCCACTACAGCCAGGTGTATAAGTGATTAGTTTATACAAATTTCAGAGGGATTTTTTCTTTTTTTTTTTTTTGGATCTTAGTCCTATAGGGAATATGTAGCTAATTTAAAATGCTTCACAGATTTACACTGAAAGATGCTCCATAAAAGAATGACACTACAAGTTACATCAAACAAGCAAACATTTGTTATGGGGACAGTAAAATTTACTTTTCACAAAAGGAGCCTACAGTAATAATGCATTCAATTCTATTTCCCAGAATGCTTCTTAAGTATGTTAATAAAGTCTTTATTGTGTCTGCTTATAAAAGTCGCCACCATTTCCCATTAGAAAGTCTCTGTTTATTCATCAAACATTTACTGACAGTGACTGCTGGGAGCAGGCTCAGATTTCCACTCCATTACACGTTTGTGGCATAAAACACATTAATTATAGATATATTACAATATTCAACTCATTGAGGAAAAATTAGATGATCAAGGCTCATTTTCCTTGACAATAAGCAAGTTAATGAAAATACTAATTACCTGATGATGAAGTGGAGCCTTCAGGATTGAACGCTTAGCATCTGTAGAGGAGCTCTGTGAATCTAGCACAGAATTTTAAAGCCAGAAGCACTGGAAGTCTAAAGGGTGGTTCATGAGGTCATCATGTGCCCCTTAATCACAGGACAGAGAGTAGTTTGTTCATAACATAAACTTTTATATGCAGGTTTGACGGATGTCATGAAAAGCCACATAAGCATAGGGTTCATTTATAACTAATTATTTTCGTAAACTGATGTTTTTGAATTGGTAGATACGCTGTCTAACTTAACTTTTTTAAAGGAACCGTGGAACCTACCCGTGATGAATTTTGGTATACAGACACATGAGAACATTGGAATGAAGAAGAATAAGGCGCAGAGACACGACTTCCTTCATTTTCTCTGATTTCAGAAAAAAGTCGAAATCAAAACTAACAGCATATAAAGTTAAACCATTTCAAATTCAGGAAATCTCTCCTTATTTGTTTATTTTTACTACAAACATTTTTGCTTTTGTGCTTGTATAATTCTTTTTACCATTTCCAATTTAGACTGCAAATTGGAATCACTAAGCTGATGATGTCATCCGTTGGTTTCTTTCCAAGATTGATTTTACTTCGCATCTGCTTTTGACATTTTACCAATACATCTGTGTAACTGTTGGGGGCAGGAGGTTCCCCTCACTCCAGACTGTTCACGCTGTCTGCTGAAGACAGAAGTATCATTTATGTTTATTCAGTTTAGCTCATTCTTTCCCCAACTACTGTGCTTGATAACAACTTTTTAGCAATTGCATATTGCTAAATGAGATTTTCTTGAACTGTTAAACAGTAAATAATAACAAAATATTCCCAAAGTATTTTTTCTTTTCTGAAGATAGTAATAATCATGCTTAATTAACAAATTCACTTCTTAAATTTTCTGTAGGCATTAGCACTGTGTCACCTGATAAAATAATAATATTTTTTTCTAACTGCCCCAGAACCCTGTTGTAAGTCATAGATGAAAATACCTTCAATGTATGTGATTTGTTCTACTGGTAGCTAGATTTTTAATATATTGTTCTTCTTGTGAAAACATAAAACCATGTAAATCTGACAGCCTCCTTTCTAGGGGCAGGATAGTAGCGAGTTTGCAGAGCAAAAATAATCATATTGATTCAGATCTCTACACTGCATGAATAAAGTTTCACGGAAATACCATGCAGGCCTTGAGTTCACTTTTCATCTTCAAGCACCTTACTTTTAGGCTTGCAACATGCATATTATGTCCTTGGTGTAAACTATTACTACTGCTTTGCAGCTAGATGTTCTCTGTACTACCATACGAAAGAACCCACCCAATATCACTTCCCATGTAACAGGAAAACCTACCTATAACAATAATCCAGCATCTTTCCGAAGAATTTCAGGCAGTCAGTTCTGAAATAATTTTCATTAAATTTCTTTAAAATGTTCCATCCCTCCTGTTCCTTATAATATGTTTTTGTGTCACTTCCTCAGAAATCACTGGCAATGGACTTGTACTGAAATCAATAGAATCAGCTTTTAACTTGGTAAAACGCAATAAGACATGCAACTCAGACTTCTCTTGTTATTGATGTTTAGCATGTATCTATATGTGGAGTTTTATTGAAGCTTATCTTTTATGTCCCTGAGTTTTTGTTGAAATGGGCCTCAAACAGCATGAGTACTATGATCCCTTTGAAAATACGCAGGAAAAATAGCAGTCACAAATGTTTCCACCGTCTAGGCGGCACGTGAGATCTAGCAGAAACTTTCCTCAGAATCGTTATCTAACATCAGTTATATTTCTTTATTTTGCTGACTGGCTAAACCCACTTTATACACTGAAGAGGGTCAAGAAGAATATTCAGACTGAAAAGATGCAAACTGTACTTCTTACATTAGCACTCTCCACCATCTTCTCTTCCACAGACAACAAATATATCCTATAGGTATTTTATAGCAGGTTTTTTTTGGTGTCTCTGTGGTTTTACCATTCCACAAGTTTACTAGAAATATTTTAAACAGCTGCTTTACTTCAGACAGAACACCCACCTATTTTGCCTCTGGCAGTTACCAGCTCAGGAAAACAGAAGCAAGGATGCACATCCTTGCTCTTCCTCTCTCAGATTTCAGAAATCTACAGGGTGAATGCTGGTCATCATCTGACACTTCTCCATACAGTTTATATTTGGTTTACTATAACATAGATACGCAACAAAAGTGGAAGCTAAGTCTAATCTATGTTTGCAGTCTAAAATTTATGAGCCTCACATTATTCAGAATAGTTTTGCAGCAAATTTACAGGCTAAAATCACAAGCCGGGTATAAGATCAGCATTGCATTTGTAACTCCTAGCAATCTTACTGCTTATCCGGTGTACAGGAAGAAAGAGGTACCTAAAAACATGTGCACGTGAGCAACAGGCCACCAAAGTCATTGAGTGAGAAATGCCATGGAGAAGGAGGTATCTTTAAGCTTCTGTATTGAGTGCATATATTCATGCTAGAAGGGAAACACACATCCATATGACATTTCCTGAAGCCAGCTCCGAGTATAGGTTTCTAGTTAGAGTTAGGTTTTTATCCTGAAGGAAACAGGAGAAGGAGAGATGTTGACTCTTTTTATAGTGTATAAGATAATTTTACGGGGGAAACGGGATATGAGGATTCCAGGCCTTTCCAATGGGATTTAAACCCCATAAACTTGTGGGGAGAGGTAATATAGGCAAATATAGGTAAATAATATAGGCAAAACAGATAGAGGAATATATGAGACTTGTTGGGCTTCAGGCATGAGATAGATGTGTCGTACAGCGTTATCAAGACTTCCCACCTCCTCTGCAGGAATGTAGACAGCATACGCTACACATACGTTGTTGAGTATAGCTGCTCCTGGGAATGGTCCTGTCCCTTAGGCTATGTGGCACGGAAGAGCCTGCACCAGTTCTGCTAAGGAATAACCCCCTTAAGGCCAACTGGCCACCTTCACAGTGCACGACATTTGGTTCTGCAGCTGCCTAGGCTCCGCGTGCTGCCCTTGTGACCCTGGAACATAATGATTATGCTTTGGGGTTTTTTCAGCTCAGACTGTCCAAAACAGCATGTTTCTTCCCAGCAAGGTGGTGTTTTCATAGCATGATGTGGAACTATCTGTCGCATACTGCAGATAGGGCCTGACTTGCCTGAGGATCTAAAGCCAATTGCCCTAGTGTTGGAGGACTGCGTAGGACAGAGAGAACCAAATCTGCTTACAGTCTTACCTATATTGTCAGCCAAAGTGTACTATCTGCAGAATTACTTTTGGGGTTTGTTTCAACAAGGCCTAATTGGTCACTCTGAAAGAGAAGTCAGGAGGAAACCAAGATGGCACTTAGTTATTCAACAGCATAGAAAGTATTTTAAAACCACTGAGATCACTCCTGCCATATTCTCTTTCTGCTTTGACCTGTTCTCGCTTTGTTTTCACGTCCTTCGACCACAGATCAAAGAGCACCTCTCCAATACCTCTGTGCTCTGACAACAGCGCAAATTGGAATTGCAAGTAGCCAGGCATCTAGTCCCTTAGCTCTCCTACTCAGGGCCGTGCTTACATACGCTATCGCTTTTTCACATTCTTTCACATTTAATTGATTTTTCCAATCCTTGCAATTCTTTTTAAATATTGCTGTAGCTTTATTCATGTCTTATTGTTTCACAGAGGAACACATCTCCTGAGAAGAGTAATATATTGAGAAAAGATCTCTTTGCACAAAGAAGGAATATCAAATTGCATTATATGCAATACTAAGTTTTGATATAGAAGGTGCAGACACATTTTACACACATGCACGCACTGGGTTTTTGATGAAAAAAGCCCCATAATCTAAATTTTGGAACTGGCGTTCCCATAGAGAGTAGTGTGGCAGTAATCATGGAAAGAATTTGTAGAGTTTCATCTTTGTAAAAGATCCATCCTTGGTGTGCTAATGTGGATCTACCCGAGCAAAAAAAAAAAGCTTCAGCAGAATTTAACAGAAAAAAATAGATTTCTACTGTGTGAAATTTCATTAAATATTTTCAAAAGAAGTTTTGCAAAGCAGTTCCCACTAGTTTCATAGACTCTATAAAATTGGCCGTATTTTACTCGGTTCAATAGTCAGAATTCTCATTTACAGCAACAGGAATTTTAGTAATTCCTTGTCACTGGGTCAAGTCAGTATGATGTGATGTTTCTGCCTCCATTTCAGGAGCAAAAAGTTTAATCACAATTGAAAAACAGCATTCAGAATGATGGGTAAAGTAGAAAACAGAGACACCTATTTTTTTTGCGTATGTTAAACACGGTATCATAGATTTTAGAAACAGTTTGTCACAGGGATGCCATAGGATATCATGACACATGATTACATTTCTGACAAAGAAATAAGCAAAAAAGGCAGCTTCAGGCAACACGAAGAGGGAACCGTCAACCACACATTGCCGATGTGGAATGCGCATTTTCTGCACAAGCAGAACAAACTCTCCTAAATTTTGTTTAAGTTATGATTCAACATAAGCCACTACCAGAATTTGTGGGTTTATAAGCACTAAATTACTGTAAAATTCAACCTTCGCAATTTAAGTGTGAAACCCAGTCTACCTTTCCAAGGCATATCTATTTCACCTGTTTCTCATGTTTTACCAAACGCAGCTGACTGTGTTGGGTCCTGCAAGTGAAGAGATTCCAGTGGATGCCCTGGGCCATGCTCAGATTTACCAGTGGTAGTTCTCCACAGTTCCCGTCCAACCAGTGGTCACAGATGTCCTTGTGAAACCTTGACAATGAGGTGATCATAGAATCATAGAATCATATAATTGCCTAGGTTGGAAGGGACCTTTCAGATCATCGAGTCCAACCATCAACCTAACTCTGACAAAAAACATCACTAAACCATACTGCTAAACGCTACGTCTACCTGTCTTTTAAACACCTCCATACCCATCTTTTAAACACCTCCATGGGCACTCCGCTGGAATCAGGACCTCAGAAATGCTCTCTCATCTGGAAACATGAGCAAAGCCATAAGAAGTACGTACACAAGACACCCCAGCCTGGGGCTCAGTTGCCTGAGCATACACATCTGGCCTCATTTGAAATAACCCAGACCCTCCCTTCTACTTTGGGCCTGCAGTTCCAGGAGGGCATAAATTTTCTTCAGGTCCCATGTCATATCTGGCAATCCTATGGAGTTGTCCCACATATTCTATGACATCTCTGATGGCACTAAAGGCTTCTGCTTAAAAAACTCTCCTAAATTTCTAACTAGTGTGTCAAATTAGACAAGAAGAATCCCAGCCATGGTGTACGGTCCCTCCACAGCTCATTGTGCATTTTAGCCAGGCTTTCAGGTGTATTTAGGTGTTTACATGGGAGGATGGGATACCAGAATGATTTTTCTAAACAGCTAAGCAGCTTAGGTGCCTATTTTCCATTGAGATCAAGAGAACTTGGGCACCTAACACATTAAGTAGTTTTAAATATTTTATCTGCATCTCTCAATAATTTATATTTTTAGAAATCCTACCTCTTGCTGTAAAAATGTACTGGTATTAACAGCTTAAGCCTATTCACATTTCCCAGTAAAAGACAAACTAATAGCAGAAATCATTCAGGTTTCTCCTTTTACACATCAGCTTCAGCTCCTTTTGTATTTTACTTTATTCCCCAAAAGCCCGAATAAAAACCCATTTAGTTTTATAGGGATCAACAGCCTACATGAATTTCAACAGAGTGGAAACAAATTCCAGTTGTGCAAGTTCTTTGAAAGACCACTCAGCTATCAATGCTATCATTCCTGGGGGGTTGTTGCATCATCCTGGATATGACTGTCTTTCCAATGAGCACTAATTACTATGACAGCAATTAACCTTCTTTCATACTTTTAGGAAAGGGGTCTGATTCCTCAGAAGGCATTTTTTTACTGCTTACATTTCATCTGTGTGTTTTTCAGATTTTGATCATATCTCTCAGTCCCATATAAATGAAAATTTACTACAAAGAAGTCAGTGGAATAATACTGTAAAAAAGAAAAGTATTATTCCATGAGGTGAGGGAGCAAGGAATCGGGTCGCAGTACGGATTTCCAAGTGAGTGCTAGAAAAGTTCAGTTTGGGAATTAATGCTGTCCATTGTCACATGAGCGTTGTGTTTTCTTGATTGCTTCAAACCACAGGCACGGCACATCTTTCTGCAGTCCTTGCTGAGAAATTTACCATATTCATAACAGATTTGCAATCAGAGAATACACTAATAATGCCAAATCCTGAATCTTACCAATGGAAAACCAGAGATGCTACATGACACCCACCATGACACATCACCATTCTCCATGTACTTTATCTTAAATCAGAAACTCAGGGTAAAAACTTACATGACTTCTCAATAACACTGCCCCAAAAAAGCAAGCCGTCCCTCCTTCACAGGCTTTTAAAAATGGTATCTGTGATTCAAATAGGAGACATTTTCCCACTGCTAATATATTAGATGTTTCTGAGAGAGGCACATTTTTTCTTCACTAGTTTAATCTCTAACACTTTCGAAATCTTCAGAGGCTTATGCCTAGCTCTAGATATTTGTTAATGTGGTTTTTCTGACCTGAACATTTTTCTATAATTTTATCCCTCCAGCACGGCATGTTACATTTAAGTTAAAAAGGCTGTGGGGATACAAAGAAGCAATTATTGTGCTAGAGTCTGAAGTTAAATTCTAACGTTTACAAAGAACAAGTTGAAAAGAAACCTTTAATGTCTTAATTCATATAGATGTTAATTTTGACAGCTAAAATATAATACTCACAAAAGAATGAAGGGATAGAAGGAAAATAGTCATCTTTACCTCTAAAAAGCTTTCTTCTTTGTATGTAGCAGGTGCCCCAAGACACGTTATACTGCCTGCTTTAATTTGTCTTTAATATCAGATGTGCCTTATTGATTTCTTCTGTGTATGTTTTCATTCTGAATAATTCAGAGGCACAATTTTTTTCCATTATGGTCAATAGCCAGAGAAAATTCTGAAGATAATCAATTGAGCTCTGCCTGACGATTACTAGTGTTGATATCCCCCGAAGTGAGGGAGTTGGAAAGGCCAGGGATAATATGACACAACAGTCAATCAGTGCAATCAGTGGAAGTATCAACACTGGCTGTACGGTGAGAGCCAGATCCATGCGGAGGATCCATAGTGGCTCCTAAAAGTTCAGATGCTTGACTTCTTGTCATATGCTACACCAGATGGACTATGTAAGATTAGATTCAAAAAGCCTTCCTGTCTTCTCTCTCCCCCTTTCTCAAACTGATAGGCTCATAAAACAGCTGTGTGGTATGATTTACGTAACATACTCAATTTCTTCATTTTACTTTTTTTCTGTTTTTAAAGTTTCCTAATAACAAATGCCTTCAAAGAAATGAGCAGGGTGTGCATTTGGCCAACAAACACTCGCAAAAACAGATAGAAAGTTATTTTGATTTACACCTAATGCTGATGGATAACGTCTTTAGCTAGAGACCAGATATGACCACCCTAGTAATTCCCATCACATCCTTCCACATAGTCAGGGCACCTCACATTCAATTTATAGGGAAAAAAAAAGGGGTTTTTTCAGCGTAGAAATCTAATGGAGTTGCCAATAGTAGCTGACAAATGGCAGTCCTAAGCAGTGTGTAGCTACTGACTTGAGGTTTGAGCAGCTTCAGCTGAAGTCAAGGCAAGAATCTGATTGACAGTAAGCACACAGAGACATACATATACATATATACATACATATATACATACATATATATATACATACATATAAATATATATAATCAGGTGGATAGCTCCAGTGAGTCTCCTAAGTAAAGCTATTGCCATGCAGGGCAGTGAGCAGTAGCTCTGCAGCTCACGACATCTATTACCTAAATTCATAAAATGGCAATATATGGAATTAAACACTAAATAGCTTATAACTAAATAGTTTAATGACAATCCAATGTGTACAAAGTAAAGGAGTAAATTGGCAGCACTAGCTCAGTTTCCCATGGATAACTTATTTATAAATCTCGCTGTGATTTATTATTAATCTCCTTATGCAATAATCAGTCATGCATATAAACATGGCTAAGCTTAAAAATTATATTCTGATTCATGTTTCTTTACAAAAGAAATGTTTTGACTATGGAACTCAAATCATCACTATTTTAAAGGTTTTGAAGACATTAAAGTGAAAAATTATGGAAAATATACTTTTCAATAGTTTCAGGTTTCTTTAATATTTCACTATTCATCAAGATATTATGTAAGAAATTAAATGAGACCCTTACTGTCAGTTAAACATATTACAGTTAATCTGAAGCAATTTTTTAAGCTAGAACCAGTTTAATTAGAATTGCTGTAGTTTGCTTTTAAATCAGAGAACTGGTCCATGAAAAAACCCAAAATATTTTTTTAAATTTATCTCAAAAGTAAAGGTACTTCCTCATAAATATTAATATGCTTCCTATGTTACAAACATATGTGATATGCTCCAATTATTTTCATAAAAGTAGGTCACTATGCATTTTACTCCTGCTTTCCATATTCCCATGATCACAAAACACGTTATGATCCTTGTTCCACAGTCCTGGAAAACACAACCATAAAAGAAGTTGATGTCTAGAACCAAAACAGCACACATGGTTGGGTTGAAGTTTTTATACTGTAAATGATCCACTCCACTGCAGCAGTATATGAAGCAATAACCATATGCTGCAATTGATTAACAAGGGAGTGAAGCTGAGGTACTTAATCAATTGCAAAAGCCACTTATTATGACTCTATTATAAAGCAATAGGGATTTTTACTATTATTCAACGGGCTAAAATATGAAACAGAAGGAAATAAAAAAAGATAATGTTATTCTTTCCTGTAGAAAACGGTTGAGTGCCTTTTAGCATCCTTTCCAGCAAGGGGGAAGCAAATATGGTTCAGAAACTCTATGTGTAAAACTAACTAAAAACAGGGCAGACTCATTCTCTGCCCTTGGCATGGCACAGCTCGCATCCAGACATCCAGCCACGGCGGTATGCTGATTTCTGGGGAGAGGTTCCTGTCCACGGACCCAGACCATGCCCTGGCATTGTCAAAGAAGGGCAGATCAGCAGGGACCAAGTCCACACCAAGTCCACGACTGTGTTAGGGACTAATCGGTACCACCCCACAAGTCTGAGCCTTGAACCTCCTGGGTTTATAAGGATAAGCCTAGCCAATGAGAATAAAAACATAGCTCTGGCAGCTCCAGGAACTGGAGAGCAAAGAAAAGAAATTCCAAGAGGCTGAACCTTAAATGTTTTCAAGATGTGTTTCTTGTCAGGACAAAACACAAGTTTTCAGACTCCAAGGCCAGGATTTCTTGCTTCTGATTAAACATCAGATACTTTGTTTAAGCCATAACCAGTGCTAGTGAAGGACGATGGGTACTTGCAGAGACCAATTCATCTCATCTATCTAGTTACCTCAGACTGGGATGAATTGTCTTCTGACAGCAAAAAATGCCTGTTTGTCTCCTGTTGTGGCATAGCCTTTGTGTGTTTTTATACTGGTATCCCTAAAAGCAGGCAAATGCTGAAGATCAGTACAGTTCTCATTTCCTCATTTCTTCTTTTCTATTGAAATCTTTTCTTGCATTCGGCTATACTTATCTGCCTCCCCGAAATATTGTGTCTGGATAAGAGTATACTTCAAGTCTTTATGGAAGACCATCAAGTACACCCTTTTCAAACCACTCCTCCCTTTTCTGTCCCCAATATTCCTGTTCAGCTGCTGGTCTAGATCTGCAGCAGACAGAGCACCAAACTTTCCTCCTCCTGCCCCACACAAGTCCTAGAACAGTGGCAAGAAATTTGCGTTGCAGTGAAAGGCATCACCTCCGTGATACTTCCAGCCCTTGTGAAACAAAGGCAGAAGCAAAGTAAATTAATACAAGAACTTCTGAACCACAAGCTGGGGAAACCATTGAAACACTGGTGTGCAGCTGTCAAGTCTCTTCGTGTGCACAAGTAATACACCGAGAGACATCACTGTTTGACTTAAAAACTTTCCTTGCAGTGTCCTTTAAGATGCTTTATTCTTCCTCTCACCTCAATCAGTTCTAGATGTTCTGTGAGTCATTTGGCAGACATATCAACAGCCTTTGGAATCTTTTTTTTTACTCTAAAACAGATTTTTTGTCAATACAAAGCAGAGACACATTTGTTTCAGGGATTAGTTTAATTTTGTCAGTTCTCATTTGTTCAGAACCCAGATGTTACAAAAAGAACACAACACAATTTTTTACATAGCAATGTTTCTTTATTTCAGAGGGAAGGAAAAAAATTAGAACTTTTTGGCTCTGAGCCTTTGTCAGAAAAGGGCAACCCAAGGGAATCATTAACTGCGGGGTAATCTCTTTGCTCATGGATGTAATATTAATGTAGTTTCTATAGTCTACCTATTAAATGAATTGGAATGAAGGATTTTATCAGACCAAGCTACTGTGAATAAAATAAATCTTATATAAAATTCACTAATTAAGTATATTACCACCAATAATGTCACCGTGAGCACATTAGTGGAAGCTGACTTTCAGGATTGATATATTTCATTGAGGAAATGATACCAGTAGGTTTGAATTTGGAGAGCTAATTTTTTTTTTTCTCCTTCATGTGAAGCTGATTTCTTAGTAAAACCTTACATAAAATATGTAGAAATACATTAAGGTAAGCAACACTAGACTTTTAATTATCGATATGATTTACTGAAAAGTTGGTACATTACCAAACTTCTGTTACAACTCTACAAAACAATCACATTTTTCTTATGTTAATATTCTCTTTTATTAATACTGAAGGAGATTAAGTGAAAACAGTAATTTCACAGACATTTGTACTCATCTGAAATAATTTTAAAATTACATTTATGAATAAAGTCTTACAAACATTTTAGTAATATGCTTAATAATCAGATCCAATATGTCTCATTACTTCCTCCTACATACTGGTTTCAAAAAATAATAATGCACTTTCATAGAATGTTTATTTTTGTATAGTTGTTTAAAACAGTCTATACAGCTGTCTATAGAAGGATAACATGCATGCACACCATACTCAAGTACTTGTGCTTGTGTTTCTTAGATCAAGAAATTACAGTAGGCATGGGTTCAAGCTTTGTTAGAGGGAAGCTTTAAAAATGTTACATATAAACTCCACTCTCCTTAAGGTCTCGTGAGATATATAACCTTTCTACATATTGCCTGTTTCCCCACTTTTCTCCAGTACATACAAATACTCGTGCACAATTTTTTCCCATCAATTTGGTCATGAAGCTCTCCTTCTGAACCCCTCTTCTGTCTTGTGCATTTGTTACTGTATCACATATAAGGATATATACCATATTGAAGCTCAGGAAACTTTATGTTGCCTGTTGCATCAACATTTCCTTCACAGACTCTCCCATTAAAACTTGCCTTTTTGCAGGGCTCTGGGCCAAATGCCTTGTCCCCATAAAAATGTGCATGTAGTGAATCAAGTGAAGTGTACTTAAGATTGCATCAAGTTTGCCTTTTTTGTTTGGTTTTTTTTTCTCCTTTTCTTACCTCTCCTTGTATTGCACTTGTGTTTGAAACTGATTTTGCACATAGGGGGCCAAAAGGATAAATATCTCAGGTAACAGTGATGGACCGTATTCAGGGTGACTTCTGGTGCAGAGCTGTATATGCAGTAGTATCTCTTGAGGTGTGGAAAACAGTTTGGTGCAGGGATTATAAGTAACTCCACAGTAGGATCTCTCAGCTGTTGAGGATTTATCTCTTAATGAGAGCAAGCTGAAAATAGAAACAATCAAAGCAATCTTCTCCTTTCACTCTGGTGTTCAGAGTGAGTGCAACGAAGTCATTGTCTCTGCGTTTCTGGCCACCACCGTCTGCTTCCTTACATCTCCTGGCTCTTGGAGCTGATGGGGGCCCTGGCTGGAAGGCAGATGTAGCTGGTAGGGCTCAGTGGCAGGTATGAGCTGCTTATAATGGGGGAAATTCACTGCTGTTAACAACAACATTAAACTCCAGAGGGGCAAACCATACAGCAAGGGGCAACCCAGGCAGGCGAATCGGTTGGCACACAAGATCCAAGCTAAATTGGCGAGGAAGCAAAGGGAAACTGAAAGTCAGAACAAGCAGCGGGGTAAGTGCCCTGCTCAAGAGGCTTTACAAAATAAAAGCATAGAGTAATTTTTGAAATCTATGAAAACCATGTTTTCACTCTCTGGAGGTTACACTGGATGATTTTACCTTAAAAATTTATGGCATTAAAAATCTATGGAAAATTAGATATGTTCTCCAAATATACATAGAAATGGACATGAATACCATGTGCCCTCAATATACAAAGGATAACTAAAATGTTATTAAGCAATAAAACTTAACATGGAGGACATTGGTAGTGCATCCTACCTATTCCTTGAGGGAAGTAATCCGAAGTAGACACACCCCAATTCCAAAATTAATTAGGTGGCTTTTGTGCACAACTGCATCAAAGTTACCTGTTGCTTTTGTTTTGCTTCTTTACTTCTGTTTGGACTGTAAATGCTTGGGATTTTCCTTCTGAGGTATTTAAAGAGGATACTGTACAGTAGCAGGAACAAACAAGTAACATCCTAAATCATAGTGACTGGCCATATGTAGACTGCCTACTCTAAGTGCCTGCTTGAGATGCATTTCATTCTCTGACCAGAATAACTGCTCTTACCCAGATGCAATAATAATTTTCTCTAACCTGTTTGACATAACACCTAAAATTAGGCTAAATCCATAGACTATAAGGTCTCAGTTCAGATGCCCAAACACAGATGCTGGCCCAAACACAGAGATTCCTAAGAGCATTCCAAGACACCCATGTAGGGCTGGCAGATAATTCTAACTTTGTACTTTTGTAACCTTTTGTGTTGCCAGAATAAACCTTGTTTTCCTGCTTAGTTTGCTTAGCAAAAACCCTTTAACTTGATTCAATTTGCAACTGCTGGTTTGGTATCACCAGGTATCTGACATGAGAGAGGCATTCCCGTTTACTCCCGCTGCCCTGTGTTTTTTCCGGTTAGACGACAGTGAAGAGGCAACTTAAACTTAGGAAATATCCATGTTTTCATATGCTTCCTTTGTCTTCTCTTTCTTTTCCCCCTAAACATTATTGATTTATTCAGCCTTTCTTTAGATCTTAAGATTCCTAAATGTCATATCATTCTTGTGCTCGGCTGGACTCTTGCATTTTGTCGACATCTTTGTTTAAGTGTTGAGCCCAAAACTAAGCACAGACTTCCCCCGAGGCCTCACCTGCAATGCAAAATAGCTATCTCCCTATCTTATATATGACACTCTTGTTAACACATCTGAGAATGACATTTGCGTCTTTTCCACCAGAGCGGATTGCCACCCCTCTTCTATACCTGCAGTGCTGCTGCCTGACTAGATATTCCCCCATGCTGTTTGTGTGCTCTTGAGCTCTTTGTTGTTGGCGGTTCTTACTCAGCTCCATCGCGTTGATTTGAGGCCAAATATATTTTTAATATAGCAAGAACATTTTGAATTCTGATCTAATACAATTAGATCCTGTCTCCCTTCTCGCTTACAAAAGTCCTAAGTTTAGTGTCATGAACAAAATGTACAAATGTAGTTTCACTTCCATCATCCGAGTCATAAATCCAAATCCTGCTCAGTACAGACTTCTGCAGGATCCGTTTTGAAATGTTCTCCCACAGTGCAGTTCATAATTATTTTGAGCAAAGTTTTCCACCTCTCACACAGGTAGTGTTTTCATTCAAATATTTCTCCAATTTGATCATGAAACTCCTACATGAGAGTGTTCAAACCAATCCAAAGTTAAATTATGTCACATGCTTATAACCTACCATTACATCAAACACTGATTTTTTTTTTCTCTTTTTCAATTAAAAATTAGGTTAGAATGGCTTCCTGTTGAAGACAGACAGATTTGTCTGTATTTTCCTCATTTTTTCCCTCAGTTTAGTTCTAAATGAGTACACCTATGTTACCATTCCAGTTCAAACCAAAGGTATGCCTCTGAAGTAAATCTCCTGATGGTCCTCATGCTTTAGCTCACACTGAGTTTCCTGAGTTCCTTCTGGATTAAATTAAACTGGAAAACACCCATAAAAGCCCACCACATGTGCTGCATGGGACCAGATGAAAGTCAGTTTGAAGAAAGGCATTGTGTAGACTTAGGGTCTTCAACACCAACTCTGCCTCTACCTACTCCCTCCTACTTAGCTGCACTACTTGCTGATTTGGACATAGCCTATTTGCCTTTCTTCCAATCTCACTTAGTTTCCATTAATTCGCAAAAGCGATAGCTCAGCAGCTGCTTCAGCTAACATCTATGAATTTGGGGGTGTATTTCGTCAGGCTCTGCTAACATGTTATGCTAACTCCTTTTAATTTAGTTTTGTTAATTCAGTAGTGGGGAAAAAAAATTATAACGTACATTCTCTGTGCCTTCTGTTATTTACTTTCCTTCCCTCTTCAGTACTGAACTGATACTTTTTCTTGTTTTCCCTCTGTTCCCTCCCTCACGTATTTCTAGAACCTTGTCTGGTTGCCTTTCATGTCCCTTGCTGGTTGTACGTCATTTTGCATTTTAGCCTTCCTGAGTTCATCCCTACATGCTTGTGCCATTATCCTCCACGCACATCCTTATTCATCCGTCCTTGTTTCCACTTCTAATGTATCTCCTTTTTTTTTTTCATTCTTTAGTCCTTAAAGAGTTCCTGATTCAGCCACATTGTCTCTTGCTGTGCTTCCAAGCTCTCTTTCACATCTGAATACTTTGCTTTGTGCCTTTAATACAGTCTCTTTCAATAACTGCCAGGTCTCCTGAATTCCTTTATCCTTTATATTTTCTTCCCAAGGGACCCTACTTACCAGTTCCCTCAGCTGTTGAAGAGTGCTTTTTTGAAGTCCATTATGCCTACTCTGCTGTTCTCACTCCTCCCTGTTCTCAGTATGATGAATTTGTGATCCCTTTCACCCAAAGCTGTATTCCACCATCAGATTTTCAATGAGCTTTCCCCTGTTAACCAGGCTCCTACCTCAAAGAGCCATTCTTTCTACAGCCTTCTCTACCAAATCCTGGACAAAGTGATGTAAGGAATAGCATAATAAAGAGGAATGTGATGACAGACTATCTACAGGCCAAATCAATCCATTTTATTCAGCTTTGGTAGCTCTTCAGCTGCATTATGGTGGTCAGTGCACTTCAGTGAGAATGCACAACATCTGGAAGGAGTTCAAAGCACAAAGATGATCAGAGTGCAAAAAAAAGGGGACTACAAGAAAAGGTTGACATAATCAGGTTGTTCAGTCTCGAGAAGTCCTGAGAAGCGGTGGGATGACATTTTCTGTATTTTTAAGAAAAAGTAAAATTATCTGAAAGAGAACGAATAATCTGTTCTCCACCTCCACAGTGGTTAGTGGAAAAAGGAATTAGTTTAGGTCGTTGCCATGAGGTTCAGGTTAGTCATTAGGCACTTTCTAACAATGAGGAGAATAAACAGTAGAATAGATAGGGTAGGGGAGAATGGATTTAAGAACTAGCTATGCAGTTGCCTGGCAGGATACTATAATCACAGTAATCCACCAAAGTGTCCCACCAACAATCAGATCACCCTCACAGCCACACAAAATAAGAGCAGCATCAAGCTTCATGCTTATGTAAAGAGCTCACAGTACAAGGACTAAAAGGAAACACACTATGAACAGACAAAAAATGGAGCATCTGACATCCGTGGCACATTTTAAACAGCAAGCAAATAATGAGTTCCAATTTTATCCACCAAGCATATTCATTCTTACATTTGCCAGTATCCTACTGCACTACACAAATTATGAGAATCCCTTTCACACACAAACTTTTATTGCCTTCAAAAAAGAATGTTTAAGTCACCTCTGCATAACATTAAGTATATAAACACTACAAGCTATTTTCAGGGATTTAGGGTGAGACTGTGCATTCAGGCCTGCAGAATAGAAAAGCATAAACCTCTCTTCTCACCACTTTCCTGGCAAGCAGCAGACTTCATTACAGTCCTTGTATTCTTCTCGGTGGGTGATATTTCCGTTAGGACCTCAGCTGAGGTCCCAGGACACCATGCAGACCAGAGCAATTTTAAGACACGTCATTAAAATTTTCTCTGTCAAGCTGCCTGAAAGAAACACCTGTCCTTCTCCTAGACAGGATAGCTGTCACACAAGGTACAGAGTGGTGAACCTGTCCCAACAATATACAAATGTGCTCTTCAGACACCCTAAGGGATGGGGTGAACTGAGAGTTCCCCACTACAGTCTGCCAGCTGGGCTGCTAAAGTGTTGCCACAAACCACATTCCTGTAAGCCGAGTACGGAGGAGGGGACGACCCTTTGACTTCATGGTGACTCCTTCAGAAATACTGCTAAGGCCTTTGCTGGTGAAATTACTTCACAGAAAGCGAGGCAGGCTCACGACACCAAAGGGTCTCAGGCTCCAGGAGGGTCTCCTGAGGCCAGGAGCCTGCGTTTGGAGCGGAGGACGTGCTGCACCCCATGTAAGTGGAGAACATTAGCTGCATTCCCCAGGAGCTCCAGGAGGCAGAATGCATGCCTGAGGCACAGCCCCTCCTGGAGCCCCTGCAGAGGTGATGTGCCTCCGTGTTATCCCCAGCATGGCACCATGCTTTCAAGGCACAATTGAGTCCTCAGTGTTTTGTCCAAGCTATTGCTTCAGAGCTTGAATTTATGATATGAACAGAGATAGCATAGCTCTTAACCAAAGTTAATCATCAAATATTTATGTACATTAAATACTACAGTTATTCATAGTCAGAGACAAAAATACTGCTTTTTAGACAAGGCCACCATTTACTGTATGGGTTTTAGTCTTCGATAAATTCCCCGAATCTTCAGTTCTTATCACAGAAAGACTTTCCTATGGTTCTTCTTATATTAGAAAAATTAGCTATAGTTGCATCTCCAGATTTGGTCTGCTGACTTTCTGCTCAGTCCATCTCATCCCTTTCCTTTTCTCTCCGTGGTGGAGAGCATTTCCCTCACAGTTGCTACTTTTCAGTTACTTACATGGTATGGAAAGTTTTGTTCATTTATTTAAGAATACTCACGGTGAAGGGGGGACTTTTAGGCACATTTGAAGATCTGATTTCATGCACTCATAGCTCAGGAGCTGCGATTTCCAGGAAGGCTGATTGGACCTTGCTAAAATGAATTTGCCTCTGCCCAGCACAAAGGACAGAGAATAGTAGCATAGGACCATGGCTTTTGCACATGTAGGCTTTGCACAATTATCATAGAATCATAGAATCATAGATCTAGTCCAACCCCCCTGCAGTAAGCACGGACATCTTTAACTAGATCAGATTGCTCAGAGCCTCATCAAGCCTGGCCTTGCATGTCTCCAGGGATGGGGCCTCCACCACCTCTCTGGGCAACCTGTTACAGTGCCTCACCACCCTCAGTGTAAAGAACTTCTTCCTAAAGTCTAATCTAAACCTACCCTGCTCCATCGCCCCTCATCCTATCCTGCTTAGGTCATGGCTTCTCAAGCAATAGGTCTCATCCAACAGCTCCTCCCCAAAAGGGGAAGATGCTCCCAGTCACCCCTTCCTGTTCCTACCTTTCTTCTCCCCGATAACAACTATATGCTGATCCTCTCTCCTTTTTGCTCATCCTAGCACTTGTCAGACTGATTCGGTTCACTGACCTACCAGAAGCTAGCTACTTGTTGATGTCATTGTTGTGTTATAATGGGGTGGTTTTCAGAGGGTTGATGAGATTAGTAAGCTCACTGAAGATACAGTGAGCATCTGTGGCAGCATAAGGTGAGCACAGGTAGGAGCAGAAAGAACAGGGCTTCTGTTCAGCAGGGAGCTTAGCCCATGACACACTCCAACACCCCACTGAAACACAGTCTAAGCAGTAAAAACTCAAATGAAAGGTGCTTCCAACAACAGATAACCCAACACGAGATCTGATCTTGACAGGAAATCTCCTTGGATTTAGTACTCTGTACCTTGTTAATAAGTAATAGCTTAGTTATTGACTGTTTATGTTTACAGTATAGAGACCAATAAGTAAGAAAAGATTTGATAGCCCTCTGACATGAAACACTATGATCACAGGAAAAACACTGCTGAACTAAACTAATTAGCCCTGCAGAGAAGGAATACTTCTTATTTAAAGTGCCATAGTGCTCTAATACAGGTACATTTTTTCCAGGACCAAAGCTTGTATTTGTTCTGCATGGTACTGCATCGCTCAGCAGTAACAGCTGCGATTAGCGGTGGTCAGATAAATCTGATTGCTTAATGCAGGTATACCTCAAGAAATGTCAAGGTTTGTTTGGGGCCTTCTGATATTAGACAGTAACAAGACCTATTTGCATGACGTTGTTTCAAGAAAAGTATCAGTCAGTCAGTAACCTAACAAAATGAAATTCTTCATAATGTGTCTAACACTCAAACTGAGTATGTTGCAAGTAGAGAAAAGCCAATTTTTCAAGCATGCTCTAATTTAATATTGCTTATACTTCGTGGTCACAAATGGTGCTGAGTATAACCCTAAAGCTGCACGTCTACCAGAGGAGACATTCAGACTCTGAAATACCTTTGGGGTGGGGGGACATCTATAGTCATCACACATCACACATCCACAATTTTGGGTGATAAAATAGATAAAGTAAGATCTTATATTTTACAAGAAAGCGGTTACAAAACTGTAAGGTATTTTGTACACATGTTAACATACATATTCCCTGACATGTTTGAAGTAGCTGTGGAGTCAAATTATCACCCTCCAGTTTCGAACATTGTTATCCCCTCTTCAAAATTTGGTGCAGAGTAAATGCAGGTTGTGCTTTTATGTACAGTGCAGGCTTAAGGTAAAAAGCAGAATTTAGAAAAGGAGATTCTCCAGTACGAATAAAAGCAGGCGACAAAAAAAAAAAAAAAAAAAGAAATTTAAAAATACTTGAAACTAAGTTGCCTTTTCTTGAGCAAAATCCTAAAGGCAAACTCCATATCCTATGGATCCCTTCTGCCTTTTCATCACTGGAGCATCATAAAAGGGGTAAAGTGGAACAGAGCCAAAGTCTCCTTCTTTCTTAGAGTAAAGCCTGTTTTACAACAAATGGATAGCTTTTAGAGCACCAGTGGGATAGAATAAGGCTAAAGAATAAGTGGCAGTACATCACATCAAGAGCAGTAAGCAGAAAGCTGAAGAACCAACATAATGAATATACACTTTCTAAAGGGTATGGGAAGGGAGGGGTGAAACTGGGTTTCTATGGTCACAGGTAAAGCATCTGGAACTGAAAACCAGCATCATGCTGGAAGTGTTATGTCATTTTAACCAGGCCAGCCATCCCGAGAGAGCTGGCCAATGCCCCTACTCTTATTCTGGGAGAATCAGATCTGTTTGGCAAAATCCCCTTAAATGGGAAGGTTCATGATAGTGGTTGTTTAACATTTTTTGTCTGCAGGCGCTCTTTTCAAAAGCCTATTTTGGGGATTCTCTCTGCATCTGAATTATTTCATAGCTCAGTGCAGAGACTTCTAAATGCCACTGACATTAACAAGTTGTACAAAGATGATAATCTCAGTTGGGCGCCACAGGTTGAGAACGTGCTGGCTTGTATGAGTTGCACAGACTGTCAGGGATAAGAAATGGAAAGTGCATAAAGCCAAGTGTCATTTCCATAAGAACTCTCATGTTTGAGGAAAAATCTATCAGAAAGTGGTGTCAAGACAGATCCTACGAAATGAAAATCATTCTACAAATGACTAGTTCGAAAACAAAAGTTAAGCAAAATAGAACTGGAAAGCTTTCCGGGGGCAAGATAATCTTTTCAGACAAAGCACCATTAACAAAATTCATATTAAAAAATTGTAGAGTTGACTGGAGAACTAAATTGGGCAGAGCAGCTGACATAGAAAAGGTTATTTATTTTGAAGCTGCCTAAGAGATCATATGTTTCCAGGCAATGGAAAATTTTTCTATAGCTACCAGAAAAGGAAACTGGAAGCAGTATTCTTATAAAGGACAACTCTGAGCAGTGATCTGAAGCATATTCAGATTAAACACCCAATTTTGATTGTACCCATTGAGGACTGGCTTTACTCAAATCTGGGTATAAAGATTTTCAGGTTTTTTTATTTAATTCCTCAAGGACTGAAGCTGGTCACAAACTCTTGCCAACCATTCCAAGCAGGGTCTGCATAGTCCTTCTTCCTATTCCGATTTTATCACTAACACTTAAAAAGCGTGAGCACACGTGTGAATTCCAGCAAGCCTTTTTCTTTTTCCTTTTTTTTTTTTTCCTTTTCCTTTACAATGGTCAATTTATTCAGAAAAGCATGGCAAATCCAGTGCTAAGGAGATTGAAACTGAAAGCGATATTGAGGGTCAGCGAAGAGCACTTTGGGACTGCCCACCTTTGCAGGGTGGCATGGGTACAGAAATGGATCTTGCAATCTGTGGTCCATATTAGAGTTTCACAATTGAAAAAATTAAACTGTGACTGAGCAGCACATACACTATGGACAAAAGACAGGCGAGTCTCCTCAATAGTTGGCACACTGTGATCTCATTTATAAAGAGAATAATGATACTTAAATCTAGTTACAAAAGACACTTGGGATCATAAAAGAATGGTAGAGGGAGTAAGGGAAAGATTCTCAAAGGGATTTAGATGACACTTAAGTGCCTAACTACTACTTTATGCATTTAAATCCAGAAGTTATTTCTTTAGGATCCCGGTTTAAAACCTGTTTGATCCTGAAAACCCTTCCCATTCATCATGCTCCCACTTGCTGGCATTCAAGGTTGCCCAAGAACACTAACTTCCTTCTCTTTCCCATTCCAGAAATGCCCCACTGTTGTGCAGTACCCATGTCATGCCTCCAACATATTTAAAAGGTTAGGCTCCCTATGAAATACAGGTGGAAGAATGAGTAATGGTGACTCTTGGTAAAGTGGTTACCCATGTTGTGCAAGACCGGGGTCCAGTCCCTCTTTTGCTTAAAGGAATTTGAAACCACAACTTCAGGGAGGGTACCACAATCCTCCGATGCCTGGGTACCAAGACATCTCTTTTCTGAAGCTGTGTCACCTTGTATGCAAAGGTTTCAGCTAGAAACTCACTGTCACCTGCTATTTCAGCCTGGGAGGGGAAGTCTAGAGACTCTTGGGAAAGTAAAATCTTTGCACTGAAACTTTTTAAAGTACTCTTTCAGTTTTTCTGGAAGTATCCAGTAGAGTATATCATGCTGAGAACACAGTCAGCCACAGCATCCCCTAAAGCCTCATCCCGGTAACTGTATGGAGATGCAGTTCTTTGCTGTCTTTCATTAACAGCCTGTCCTTTTATGATAGTGGTTTTTTTCCTGAGTGCTTGGCAAGTTCAGCATTTAACCTAACGTGAAAATTTGAGGAGAAACTTTAGGAGGAAAAGGGAAATTAGAAGTGTGAGAGTTAACCATAGAGATTGTTTGTCAAACAGATATGACTTTGTATATAATGGTCCTTGGCAGAATCCTCCTACGCCCTCCTCTAGGGACCATACGAAGAGATTCACTACTTAAGCCAAATCTAAGAAGCACTCATTAGCCAAATGGTCAACTGGCCCAATCCATACCACTACATAATATGAGAGCTAAGGTTGGCTGTTGCTTGATGCCAAAGTCCTCTGAAACAGCACTTGTGGATACAGGGAAACGTCATGTCAGACTCAGTAGGCTTTGCAGCTTGTGTAGAAGCTAATCAGCATTTACCGAACACCCTCCCTGCCGCAAACCAAAGCTGTGCACATGCTGTTTGTTAAAATTGCAGGATGTTTTTCTCTCAAGTTGCCTTTCCGTTACATTATGCCCTGTGATTTATATTGCTAGCTCTGCTGGATTGTGAGTATTGCCATGGAGGGATATCTGAAACATGCAATTCATAATTGAAGCTGTGGATGCATGCTCTCGTATCTAGGAAGCACTATTTCCTCGTTCGATTGCTGTATATACAGTGTCAGTTAAGAGATGATCTAAACACTTTTGAGGGAACTGTTCCGAGTTACTCCATTAGAAAATTTCTTCTGCGATCCACAAGGAGATTCTGAATAGATCAAAACCAAAATGGAGTTTTGAATATTGTTATACCTCTTTCAGATGATAATATTATGCTTTTTATAAATAAAACATTTTGGCTTTATCAAAGTAATTATTTGTAATAGGATTATTTGAAGTTACTGAATAAAAAATGTTTCAGGTTTTCTATGACAGGAAATAATTTGAGATTTCAGCATTTCAAACGTTTTAAAGAGAAGCACATTCTGAAATGCGAAAATTCCTGTGAAATGGAAACTTCATTTTCCAACCAGTTCTACTAATTGACTTTTTTTTAGTACTAAAGAATGCAGTTGTGTTTTTCCAGTGAACTTCTGATGTCTGATTCCAAACACTCATTAACTGTGATTTTCTTATTAACATTTGTTCCTATTTTCTTACCCTCTTCTTTACATACCGTTTCTCCACCACTCTGACTTATAGTTATTTGACAAACTATATGTTAAGGCAGACATTTTAACTCAAGAAAAAGAGTATCTTGGCAGGTCAAATCAGCACGAGCAAGTGTTTCTGGATATTTAACAGCAGAGAACCCTAAGTGAAGGCAGCAGAAAAGGACAGCACTGCTTTGCAGTTGCAGCTATTGCGAGTTATTTTGGAAGATGGAGGACAGGTGCTGGCAGGTGCCAACACAGAATAGTCACAGATTGGTCTGAACTGTCAACAATGGTGTAAATACCTGCAAAGGAAGTATTGTGTCCTGACGTAGGGGTCTGCAAAGGTAACTACTTATCAGCCAGCTGAGAAGCCTCTTTGGTCTTGATTATGATCTAATGTGCAGTCTTCCTGAAAATTTATTATGGATGAGACAGTAGCTTGTGAGGTGTCCTCAGGAGATAAGTCATCACAGAGATAAATATATCCACTTCTACCCCTCCTGTAGCTGCCTCTACAGTCTTGCCATTCTCACAGCATATGACGGCATCTTGAAACCTTGCCTGGCAAAGGAATTAAGCGAATAACTTTTCCTTTTTCATCACCTATTTTTATATTCCTTCCCCCAGTCTTACATCAGATGAACTGATGCACTTTGGTATAATGAAAACTTAATAGGAGTGTGTGATTAGATAAATGAGATTTTTCATTTCAGTTGATGAGACATTCTGTCTTGCTGCTCTTCATTGTATATATCTATTTTATACTCAGAGTAGCAAAAAAGAGTTCCTCCCAAATTAAATGAGAAAATATTTTCTCAGATTTCCCTCTAAATAATAGTCTTAAACATTTTTTCAGACTGTCAGAAATACTTATTTGGTTGGATTACATGTGACAAAAACGGTTATCTTATGACATTTGTGATACATAATACTCATGCTGTGCGGACTGAAAAATAAATCAATTTTCTCTTCCAAATGTTAAAAAATAAACTGTTTCTCACCTGTAAGAAGTAATTAGGATTCTCATTAATTGTAGATTTTTTTTGTTTTGCTATAGCTCTGCATTGGAAAGGAGCAAAATCAATTTTGTGATGTAATTGCATTTAGAGGGAGAAAGAGAACAAAAGAGTCAGATTACTAATATACAGGAAATATATGTATGTGTATTCCTTCTTACCATAAATACTGACATTTTATTTATTTGAATTAATCAATGCATAGGAAGCCTACCAAGAATCATTAAAGCACTACACATTAAAGACAAACCAACAACAGAAGGAAAATATTTAAAAAATCAAATATCAAATTAAATACTTCGCTAAACAGCACAGAAATAACCATTCTACTCAGAAAGAAATCAATTTCCAGCCAGTCAGAGGAGAATGAAGAAAATAACAGGGTGACAAACAAAATCAAGAAGACAATACAATGAGCAAGCAAAGACGAGTCACTTCAAATAAACTGTACTCCCCAAACCATGGGGATAGATATAATCAGAGATACACCATCACTTCAATATTTTTGAAGGTACTACACGTGTGAAACTGGGGGAAGTAAACTGAATTGGTTGCATTCATTTTCCTTCTAATTTGCGTGGTTTTTTGAAAGCTTTGTTTCCTATTGCTCAGTATAAACAAAGTGTGCACTAAATTAAAAATAATCTCAAAATGTCCATAAAAATAATGCACTAAAGTCCAAAGGACCATATGAAAAATAATTTTCTCCTAAAACTATTTCTTACAAAAAGTATTTATTTACTGTTCAAATACAACTGTGCTAATTTTAAAGATTTCATATAGTTTCCTCTTTTTTTGTCCAAAAAACCCAACTAAATTTGTTTGGATGTAATGTAGTTTTGTATAATTAATATACCATTAATCCCTGCAGCAGCAGAATAGGTCAAATAGAGTGCCTCAGACCATCCATGCCACTTGACTCCCCTGCTTGATACCCATCGCTCCCCTGCTTCATTTTGGACCACTCCAACCATCTCCTTCAAAAAGTAATTTGTTCTAGAAGGTGTCAGCAGGGCATGTGTAAGGTTAACAAAGCTGGTATACAAGAAAGTCCAGCTGATGAGAGTGCTGAAGTACCTCTACATTTTAGAGGCGTATTTAAGTGATTTTCTAGAATGGATGCTTTCCTGAATCTGTACCTGAAAGAATCCAATATGGGTGAGGTTCCTCTCAGCCAGCCTGAGATGTTTTATGTGTCGACGTTTACATATAAATTAGTTGTCTAGATATTTAGGCAATGGAGAGCGCTAGACATTTGTAGATCTCAATTCATCTGACATATTTAGACATCTAGTTTCAGACGAGGAGAATCACTCCCCAGAATGTATTTTTGTTGTTGTTTTTTGCCTGTAAGGGGAGTCTAGGCAATTAGCTCTGATGGAAGCATGCAGTCGTAATCTCACCCTAACTAGCTAAAGATATGTTTCCATTTCCCTTGACCGTCATCAATCCAAAAATACTTTAACAAGAATGAGCTACCTTAGACACAAGCTATATAACATGAATATATTTTTTCACAGAATGACAGAATCGCCTAGGTTGGAAAGGACCTTTCAGATCATCGAGTCCAACCATCAACCTAACTCTGACAAAAACTATCACTAAACTATATATCTAAGCACCATGTCTACCCATCTTTCAAACACCTCCAGGGATGGTGCCTCAACCACTTCCCTGGGCAGCATGTTCCAATGCTTAATAACCCTTTCTGTGTAAAAATTTTTCCTAATATCCAGTCTAAACCTCCCCTGGCACAACTTGAGGCCATTTCCTCTAGTCTTGTCGCCTGTTACTTGGGAGAAGAGACTGACCCCCACCTCTCTACAACCTCCTTTCAAGTAGTTGTAGAGAGTGATAAGGTCTCCCCTCAGCCTCCTTGTCCATTACGTGTCTACAGTCTTGCTATAAACTGGTGCATATTTATTTTCTTTTGGGTATAAACCCATTGGAGGAAATGAAAGCAAAGCAGTGTCTTATACTCAAAAACTTGCAATTAAAACATAGTTTTACGCAGTGGTTTGTTAAAACATGTCACATTGATCTACCTGTTACATGTCAGGATGACATTCTTTCTGACATTGAATCCAGTGGATGTGGACTCAATACCACGTGTGCTGGGAGGATGGCGGCAAGGAGTCAAGGAAAGCCGTTGCTGGCAGTGAGATGGTCTGCAACAGAGCTAAACTTGCACATGGCTTGTGTTTTAGTTATTAACAAAGGAGAAGCAGAGAAAGAGCTCTGGAGGGTCCTAGCAAAAAAAACCATAGCAGGCAAATGTGCTGAATCTTGAAGTCCAGAGTAAATGCATTTGGGTCAGGAAAAGTATGAAGAAAAAAAAAAAAAGAGAGGGAGAAGGGACCTGAAGATCTACATCAGCAGGTTTATATTTCCTTGAGACTGTGGAAAACAACAGTAGTCCCCAGTTTTTCCCTCTAGCTCCATTTCTGCTTTTTCTTCTATTCAGGTGGTCAATGCAGCTAATCGTGTAAGTGTGCACACAAATAACAAGTATATATTGAAACGACAACTCCTTTTATTCTACCCTGAATTTGCTTTTCTTCCTTTTACTTACAAATAGAATAAAGACAGGATATTATGCCAGACTGGAAAGTACTGTGACAGTACACAACCTAATACTTCCTAAATTCTACTGCCTGGCTGCTTTTATACCATATACAGTTTCATTTTCTCTGTGATGATGAACCACAGGATTTGGTTTTGACTATCAAAGCTAAGAGCTTCATTAGACATAGGCTGTGATTCTTCTTACATCTTAGAAATTAAGTAGTTTGCGGTTAATTTCATTGCTGTTTTTCATTAATTCTGAGTAGTATTTGGCAGGGTGAATTCTGAAAAGATTCTGAGTTGGTTGAGGGGATGCTGATGGTTTTTCATCAAATGTTCATCTTTTCTCCAAACCAGTGACTTTAAAGGTATCTAGAAGTGGTGACTGGCTGGCAGAAGTATGTCAAAACCTTTGTGTCCTGGAAACTTCTTTTTATTAAAAATGCCCAGTCAAACTACTGTTGTCTATACCTCCTCCTTTATATAAACCAGTTTCTGGGATAAAATCTGTCTGGAATATTTCAGTCTTTCAGGAATGTCTCCAGAGTACCAGGAGCTCTGACTAGGCTATAGTGACTAATGCCTGAAAGTGCTATTAAGCAAATTACCAGAAGAAAAATAAATTCCATGCAGTCCCCAAGATGGACTGTTCATAGACTTCACTTACTATTTTTTAGATTTAAAAGCAAATGGTGAATAGTGTCTTTTTTTTATTTATTTAATATGCTTAGATAGTATAACAGGCAACTTGTATATCTTGAATGTGCACATAAATATATGGTATTTAAATGTTCCAGCATGATCCTGATTGAATTCTACCTTGAGTACGTATATTCCATCTACCAAAAACTCTCCTGCAATCTCCGCTCCATGTTCTGATTGACCTATTAATATTTTTGCTCACTGCTTCAAAATTGTTACATACTGGTTTCTGCTGCCTTCTGCCACAAGGCTGAGAACCATGGCAGTTGTTACCAAGACCCCGTCTCTTCTGTAATTTAGCAATCGTTCCTCCTTTTTCTGTCACTGTAATATTTTGACGCCAGTGTTCTTTATGTTGCTCAACTTCTCCCTTGAACACATCAGTTTTGAACAGTTTGCAGGCAAAGTCAGTCATGGAAATGAAAGATTCAGAAAGTAATTTTTCTTAAGGTTCTGCTGCTAAGTGTTTTAAGTGTAAGTCACATTCTTTTTTTTCTTTTTTTTCTTTTTAAAATGGATGACTTTTTAGAATGCAGCTTTATGTCTATCAGCACTTCAGAATGCTAATAAAAGAAGTTCCCAGGAGAACCTGATTTGCTAGACCTGTTCAGACTGTCTGTCCTTTATCTGGACTCTGCTGAATATGATGCCAGTGTGACTCCCAACTATTACACACTAGTCTAGCGGTTAAAGCAGTTAACCGGGTTATACAATAATTCTGGTCTTAAGGTATCCACCCAGGGGGTGGAGCAGCCAAGTTCTAGGTGCACCTCAGCCTGCAGTATCACCCTGAAAAGATCCTCCACTCTGTAGGTGTACATTCAGTGTGTGTCTTCGCACCTTTCCTTCTGAAGTTGGTCTGAAGGGCACAATTAGAGCATGCATACCTATACATTCATATCCTCAGACTGAGGGGGCTGTGGAATACGTGTTCTTCTTCTTCTTCGTTAGGAGCTCTGAACACACAGTTTTGTCACTAATTGAAGTTCTGATGTATAAGTACTTAAGAGAAAGCAATTCAGATATACATTTTCCCCTTATTGTCCCTTTCCTACTGGTTGCCATTGATGTCACAGAAATCAGCACGCAGTCTCTCATGAGTCCCTACAAAGGTGTCTAATTATCTTTCTTTGGCCACTCTCGATACCAGAGTGGGACACCTTAGGTGTACCTCAGGGCCGCCTGCTGACACTCGAGCACCTTAATGACTCTCTGTCCTACTGATGCTGCAGAGCATTAGTAGCTCTTCTTTTGTTACTTCCATCTCTTATGGTGTCACACCTTTCAAATCTGGAAAGAATATCTCAGGTAAGCTGACTGCCAAAAACTGAATCAGGAATGTAGGAACAGAAGTGGCATCTCTGGTGTTTTAAAGCTCTCGATGGATTTTTCTTCCATACAATTGCTTTGACTGCATAGATACAGGAACAGTCTGGCATTCTTAAACTACTTCAGAGTCACTCCTTTAAAATGAACAGCAGCATGTCATGTGGCGGGGACCAGCCTTTGCATTGCCAGGTGGGAGACCTGGCTTTGATTGCTTGATTAGAGGAGGAAGGCTTAGGGAGGAAAGAGGAATGAGGACAATAGTAAAATAGTTATGAGCAAAATTCTTTGATGAGCTTCCCCATGTGTTCCAAGAAGCTTCTGAATTTTAATTAAAATGTGACCTAGCAGCAACCCTGAGTACTTCCCAGTTTAGGGGTTAATTGGAACATGAATCTCAGATACCAGGGCAGGAGTGGAATACCAGCCAAAAAAGTGCCAGCTGCTTCATCTCTTCTGACCCATGCCAAGGAACGAGCTTGCTTGCTGGTTTCTCATTTCTTCACTTCTCTCTTTTCTTAACATGGTTAAATTTGGAATGATTTAAAATGTGTTCTGTAGTTTTATTTTTCAGAAAGGCAGGTAGTGCAGAAAGCTGCTGGCATGTTGATGCTAAAAAGGTCATTAGCAGCAGAGAAGTACAGAGACTTTAGGGAGAATTGCTGTATCTCTCGCCCCATCCTATCCATGTCTCATCCTTAATCTTGCTCTCTTTCAGCCTGGAAGAGCACACACTAGCTTACTGTAGCCTAATAGTTTTCCATTCTAGTCCCCTCTCTTTCTCCTTTGTGCCTTCAGTAGATTCAAGGATCAAGGCCTAGATATTTCTTTTAGGTTGTTGAACTTCAGTGAATAAGAACAAAAACGAACAAAGCCAACATGTTTTTCGTAAGTGATAGCCAACAGAAAACTTCCTCTGGCTGAAAAGTTCAAAGACTGTGTTTTCAGAGAGAGAGAATCCTAGCTCTCCTATCATGGCTTTCTGGATAAATATTTTGTACTATTGGGACAGAAAAAGTAGCTGTGAGTCAGTTTCCAGACAAATCCCTCATTTAAAGAGGATTTTGATGATCGTTTTGTGCAAGTGAGCCTGGAATTGCTGTGGTTGGATAGGGGGAAAAGAGTAAAGGAGGGAAGAAAAGAGAGAAGAAGAGAAAGAGGGAAGGAATCAAAGAGAAAAGGAAACAGTAAAGGACTAACAGTAGGAAGAAATGAGAGAGAGAGAGAGAAAGGAGAAAACACAAAATTTGAAAAAGTATGTATTTCATGTCTACTTTGATTTATCTTCATGAAAAAAATGGATCTAGTCTCTTCTTTTTCCTCAACCACTTCTTCCAGCTTCTTTCTGAGGCAAAAAAACCCAAACAGTTATTCATCTTTCAGGTAAAAATTTGCCTCTAGTTCATATTGTGACATTGAAAAGATTTGCCTGGTTGGTCTTTTTAAATTCTTTTTCAATGTGTTCTATAAGCAAGTCCACATTTATTTTGTGTTTCTTTTTCTCACTGCCTAATGCCAGAGGGTTTCAGCGTCCAACAGGTCTTTTCTTGAGCAAATACAGGTAATTCAGGTCCTGAGTCAGCAAGTTCATAGCCTTAAGCTTAACGCATATGCTCAGATTCACCCCATGGATCAAAACCCTGAAACTTCCTAGGTCATCTGCTGCTGAATCAAAGCCACACATCTCCATGAGGCATAGCAGAAGTTCAAATTATTCACATGAGTGTACATAATTTTGCATTTGTCAGCATAGAAACATACGTGTTAAAAAAAAACAACCAACCACAACCAAAAAACAATTAAAGAAAGAAATTCACCAGCTTTTTATCAAGAATGCAAATGATCCTGGAGAGATTTATTTAAGAGAATATATACTCTAATATTTCTCCTTTTGAAACCTCATGGGAAAAGTGGGGTATAAAAGACATCCCTGCCAGTGTTGTTCTGCCCCTTCTTAAATCCATGGTAAAATCTACCCTGACTTCAATAGGAGTTATGGAAGCAATGCAAATTGTCTTTGAGAATTTTACCTGAAAGGGCAGATCTGCGAGGCATTTTAGTTAAACATTACAGCACCTATCTGAAAGGTATACCCTCGTAGTAGAATCTGCCATCCTGAGTTAGATGTCTGTTTCCTTATAAATTGTACAGGAAAGATGGAATCCACAAGGACATTCTAAGCAAGGAAGCACTTCAGGAAATTTTGAGATTAAGCATATGCCTTAAACCTTCTACTTACTCTGCATCTTATTTTTGGATTAGAGGAGATACCTCCTTCCACTTGGAATTCATGGTTCTAAAGCCCTAAATTACAACATTTTACTCCCTAATGAAAGGGTGCTTTTGGATAATAAAGGGTCTGAGAAATGCACATCTAGTTTTCTTTGCCACATGGAACTACAATCTCCCACCTCCCAGAGGAGTGCTCCTTCTCCCCACCAGAACTCTCCTGGATAATCAAGTAATCACTGCAACAGACAGAAAGTGAGAAGTACTTGATAGTCAACCGCCCTCCCCCTGAGAAAGAAGAAGCTGGGTTCCAGTTCGTGAACCAGTGTATGTATTTAATACTAAGTAATCACTACAGCAGTGACTGGAATCCAGATCTATCTTTTTCCCAGGTGACTGCCTTAAGTACCAGACTCTTTCTGTCTTCTGAGAAGCTTGTTCTTTCACTAGCTTAATGAATATTTAATCACTCTCTGTGAAGTGGAACATCACATCTTGCAAGGAGCGGCTGTGAGCAGCCAACCCCAGAAAATCTACTAGCCTGATGCTTAGAACATTTTGGTGAGAGATGCAGTTTCAAATCCCTAACAAAATATAATTAATTGAATCAGAATTTTCTACCTTAAATGAAAACAAGTTCAGACTTAACTTAAATCTTATGCTCTATTCTACTTTTACGCAATGAATCCTGAAGAGCTTGGCATCCCCCATTCACCTACAGGGCCACAGAACTCCACAAGGTGTATCAGGAGTTAAACCTATTCCTATCATATTGCATATACAATAAATTGTGTTGGATAAAATAACTTAAAATCTAAAGGCTGCATAGGCATGTGTTATACATCTAGCGGATCAGGATTTAGGCAATTATCAGATTGTCCAGAAGCAGATTTTAGATTCTTGGATAATTTTAATAATGAAATAGTGGCTGCTTGGGCACAGACTCAAGAAAGTATATCATCTCCTAATTCCTTTTTAGGAGTTAGGAAAATTAAGAGCATTAATTAGGCAGTCACAGACTGCCTAAATTGGGTGCTTCGGCTTCCTAATTGATTAGTGGAGAGAGCTATGCACCAAAGAGCAATGCAGAGAGTTTACCTGCTGGGAGCAGACTCACTTAAAGATAGCTGTTATGAAACATTAGCCACAGAATATAGCTATATCACTGCCTCCCTCTGAAGTTTAGGCATTGACATTAGGAGCTTAATCCAGTTGCCTATACATAGGCATCTAAAGCTGTATGAGATAGTGCAGGGTAGCCCTATGGCTGCCCTTAGCTGACACACCAGAGGAACAAAGGTCTCACTAAGATCATGCGTCATGTCCACCAGCTCTGCAGACAGATGAACTTAGGGTATTTGAAATAGGACTAGGGACTTATGCATGGACAGCTGAATCAAAACTTGAGCAAAAGATTCAACACCAGACTGTAGCAATGTAAACTTAGGAGTCTGTATGTATGTTGTCTAAGGTGAATGAAGGTAGTTGTCTAAGTGAATGAGGATTGTGTCCCCACCTTGAATAAACTAGAACATCTGAGATAGCACTGGGAGTCAACAAGCGGAGACTTGAATCTAGCCTTCAGCCAATACAGACAGCAGAGTTCAGACAAATATTCAGGTGACTAAATACAGCAAGAATCCAGTGTACTTGGCTGAGGATAACCTCCTGAAAGAGCAGGTTTCATATGACAGTGACGGCTGCAATCAGTTACAATGGAATAATATCCCACAACAAAGATTTGTTGGACCAGAGGGAAGGCAGACTTAAGAAACTATGTATGACTCAAGCCTGGTGGATAGGCTTCTCTACTGCAGGAAGAAAACTAAAAAGTGAACTAGTCAATATTTTTAGGAAAACGTGTTTCTGTTTTATTTTATATAATTATTGAGTACAATTCATAAACTATACAAAAAGAAGAGACTAGACTGAAGAATTCCCAAAAAGCAACCCACCTATGCTGGATTTCTTTGCACTCACAGAGACCAATGACTAATGAGTGTTACTCGGTTGTCTGTCTCTAACAGGAGAGAACACAAGGGCTTTAATCCCTGATGACCTGACAGTGTAATAAACAGAATATTCCTTGGGATGTAGTAGGTGAGGTTCAAGTCATCTCAAGGTGCAGCAGGTCCTGAACCCAAATCTTGAATAAGTATCCTAATGATAAGGCTTTCTTGGAGAAAACAGGAGTATCAACTCCAATTGTGTTTTAATAGGCATATTTGACACCTGTAAGCCAATAAGACCCTTTGTTTAGATGGTATGGCATTGATATGCTGCTGGCTTTGGAGCTGGAGATCTATCAGTTTAAGATCCTAAATCCTAATTTAGTTACCCAACTTCCCAATGAAATTCAGACAATGAATAAGAGTTAGAAATGTAAATATTTTGTGGGCCTCCCAGGATGAGCTGGCAGCAGAGCAGAAGGTTAGAGAATTAGGTTTTGGACTTGGGTCTCAAAGGTAGAACTCATCTCACCTAACTTTAGTCCTACAGCTTAAATGCCATGACTAGGCCAGTCACTCTACATTTCCTTTAGCATTGATAAAGGCAACTTCAAGGGTGCAAGTCATCTCTCCATAAAACCAACGTCTGAAGTAGGTCAGTGAGGGACTCCCTTTCCTAAATATAGTGTCTAGTGCCATTCCAGATACCATAAGATATCATGCCTGGCCTCAGCTGCAATTCGGTAAGTCCAGGATATAGGGCCTTGTTTGTACCTGCCAGTCCAACACACGATGTAGATATCTTGGTTACTCTACTACCTCTCCAAGGCACTTGGCACCTCTGTAAAAAAAAGTAACCAAGCTCTTTGAGTGTCCTGATCCAATGAACAGAATCACCAGTCACTATTCTGTCTGAGACTTCCACATCATCACTTGTGAAAGGCTTGCGAAGGGCTGGAGTCGCGACATTTTTAGCAGTACCAATTAGTGTGACTGAGGAAGGAATATTCCTATAAAAAACAAAGCCATCTGTATTTCACCACAAATCATTTTACAGTTAAACATTTAAAATCTAGTTCTTTAGTCATTTTGAAATATAACTGTCCTAGAAAGCTCTTTTAAAAGGATAACAAAATCAACTGTATACTCATTAAGTATTAATACTGAAATGTAAACCATAAAAACACATAGTTTTACCTTAAGCCAACAATGTTGTATTTTTTTCATCTTTGTGTTAAATATACAACATTATTATGGATAAACAACTACTATAAATATTTTACAACAAACTGGTTATAAAATAATAGCTTTTAAGGTATATTATTTTCTCATACCTTTAAAAATAGGTAAAAATAAAAATGTATCTTATATATAAAAGTGATACATAAAGAAACTTTAACAGTAAAGAGTTCAAAGTTAAGGTTTATATGTTGTATCTTTCTTGTTTAATATGAATGTTCATTATATGGGCAAAATAAGATAAAATATATCACTACTCCCTTCCTTTCTTTTTAAGACCATGGTGTTTATAAATACTGTGGTGAGTAGGAACATGTTCTTGTTTTGAAACTTCAACTCCTTTTTAAAGTGTTTGTTTCTGAAGATATTTTCATTGGTTTTGTTGTTAAAACTCTCGAATGTCCCTTCTATTCATACATATTAAATATTTTTTTACAAATAGTACAATTCAACCAATAATCATTATAATTCTTGTTTACAACAGCAGTCCATCGGGGTTTAAAAAACACTCACCTATAACTTCCACCCTCTCCAATCTCTCTGTTGCTCAAGAGTCTGAAAGTGTAAGCTTCCCAGCTTCTAGCAGGGCTGCTTAACTGGAAACCTTCTCCAACAGAGGAAGCAAATTTTGCCTTTAAATTTTCTCCACTGAAGCTCTTTTGATATTGTTCCTCTCTCCAACCAACTTGTTCAAGACCCTCTACAGCCTCTGTCTCCTGGAGCCATATGAATGTGTGCATACTGGTGTATGCATAGAGTATGATATGTGTTGTACAGTAGACTCCTGTCTGCATTTCTTATGGTCAGATGGCTATTGAAATCACATAACTATTTTACAGGAGAGAAAGGATTAATTCTCCCTAGCTGTAACCCTCTGAAAATGAAGGGAAATAGGTGCCTCCAAGGAGTGATTCATCCATCCTGCATGAGATACTTGTTCAGAGGTGGACTGAATTCCCATGAGAAGTTTATCTCTCTACACTGACTCCAAAGAGAACTTGAATAACCAGTTCAGGTCAATGCCTACTTTTTGAATGTCTAAAGCCAGCTGAAGGGAATCCCACCCTAATTAATTGTTCTGTCCCAAAGGAAGATATCAGTATAACTGTATCTACACAAAAGGAATTGACGATATCCGAGTAGCTAGTGTAGCATAACTTTGGAGAGTAATACTGCCCTCACACCCACTATCTGTTGTTGCTTCCTCACTGTCTCTCTGTGAGAGCTACTTATCGAGGATAGCTACGTCTGCTACTTTTACTTTCCTAAATGCATCCGTGCCAGGACATCACCTCTGACTCACAGGCCTAATGGTACAGCACCATCCTGACCAGGACCAGTGTTCTCACATTGGCAGCGTGCACACTACATAGCACTTGGCCCTTGATCTTTCCTAGGCCTTCTGCTGGGTTTGTGTAGCCTTAAGTCAAGTTCTGGAGAGAGAAAGGGGGAGAGGAAGGCAAGGCAGACTGTGTTTAAAATATCTGAAATAACAGGAGGGGTAATAACCAGAGCCATTTTTCAGAGCAGAATGGAAGTAACCAAAATTAAAAAACAGCTAAATATATAGTCTTACAAAATACATTTTGCTATTGACTGCAGGGGGAACAGGACACTGTCTTCTTTTTATCCACCTTTTCTCTCCTCTCCTCTTTCCCGCCCCCCCCCCTTCAAGGCAAAGAAATCAAGATGGGTCTCTGATAAGTCAATGAAAACACATCAAGCGCAACCTACCAATCTGTTGCTCCTTTCGCATGAATGTCTATAAAGTCATTCTCATAGACTCATAGAATCATCTAGGTTGGAAGGGACCTTTAAGATTGTCTAGTCCGACCATTAACCTAACACTGCCAAATGCACCACTAAACCATGTCCCTAAGTGCCACATCTACCCATCTTTTAAATAGCTCCAGGCATGGTGATTCAACCACTTCCCTGGGCAGCCCTTTCCAGTGTTTGACAACCCTTTTGGTGAAGAAATTTCTCCTAATAACCATCCTAAAGCTCCCCTGGTGCAACTTGAGTCCATTTTCTCTTGTCCTATTGCTTGTTACTTGGGAGAAGAGACCAGCCCCTACCTCACTACAATCTTCTTTCAGATAATCATGTTCACACATCTGCAAATGTGTGAACAACAAATTCCTGAATGAACAGACTCCATATATTCCCAAGCTCTTTTGAGACATACCTGAAAGCCATATAGACCTGGGACACAAAGGATGAGGTGAGGTTGTATAACTCTCCGAGGCAGGTTAACCAACTTGAGGCTTTCTGTCTGTGCTAAAGCCAGTGGAAAGGAGAGGCACCTCCAGAGAGCTCCACAGCTTGACTATCACAAGTCAGCTGTCTTCAGATGAAACAAATCTCCATTCAGAAATGCCTACCTCTGTATTCATGAGCAATAGCAGAATACTAACTGTTAGCTTAGACTAGGCAACTTGTCTCTTTTACAGTTAAAGGTGGGTGAGATGAACGTACACCTCATTGACAATTTTCTTTGGTTACAAGGTTCATTCTGGGCTGACTGATAACTATAGAGCTGCCACCCAGCATGACAGATGTGCATATGAAATCAGCCAACACATGGATTCCATTGGATTCACATTTGGGCCGTTAATTACAGCATGTACCTTGGGGTCCCCCACCTGCAGATGCCTTAGTAGTGGTGGTAATCACGTTTATTCTGATAGTAAGAAACACTTACTGAGTCTTGTACAAAGCATTGTGCCCACCCTAAGGGACACAACACAGGAAAAAGAACAGTAAGAGATATAGACAAAAGGGTACGTGGGATGACAGCAAATAACAGTGTTTCCTCTACAAAGTGAGAGGTGGGATAGGAAGAATGAGCTGAGGTAAATGGAGTAAGCTACGTGGAAAGACAAGGTTAGGTGAAGGGACTGAAGGTCATACAGAGTGAGGGGGATGTTTTCTTCATATTGTATCTAGACAGTATCACAGAAACCTTTTCCTTGGGATTAATGGGCATTCCAAGTTTATGTGCTGCTTTTAAACTGAATACGGAGGAAAATTTCAGCCTGGTGGTGCTGATTATTGCCCATTAGAGATTGTATGCAGACCACCAAGCTCATTTCACTTCAGATTATGGAATGAACTAAAATTGAGGTCCTGAAGGTGAAAACCTAGGGGTTTTTTATCCACTACACTAAAGAAGTCATTCCTTTTTTTCTGTTAAGCAACTGTGAAAGGAAAGATTGTCCAATGACTAGAAGTACACTGTAAATATCAGGGTTACCAAAAGTCACAGAGGAACCTTTCAAATAATCTGAAGTGGTGACAGAAAGAGTAATACAGTGAATTTGTATTGATGCAACAATCATTAACCTTACACCTTCACTTTCATTTGCATTAAGGAAGCAGCTGACTATATTTTTATGACGTTAATTGTTTAAATCCTACCAAAACTGTTTGGCAGGTTGGCAAGTTTGCTGTTTATGAGTATATATGTGCATGTGTGTGTTCATCGATGTGTTTAAGCGTGTGTGTTGGGAAACATATTTAATGCTTTAAGTTCTTTATGTTACAAAATAGTGCACAGATATTATTCAAATATTTTAAATATGCACTATTAAAGACCACTCAGGGTTGCTCAGTTATGTGAATCCAGATTCTGCCACTTTAGCAGCTGCTAAGGGCTATTATTTTGGGCAGTCCTACTGAAATCTGTAAGACTTTCAGCAACTGAGTTAAACGCAGAATCTGACCCAAACTATTTCCACAGATCTCTATGAACTACTATTTGTGTTCTCAGTCTTATGCAGAGACTGCTGTCACTCATGTCTCCCATATATTCTATGGCTTATCCTGTCCTTTATAGGTGAGCCCTTGTAAAGCTCGAGATCGTTGGAATGTCTGACTCTATTATCCACATAAACCAGCAACTATTCACATCATTTTTCAGTGACAACGATTTGCAATCCTATACTGGGCAGGCAATTTTAACTGGAAAACTGGGAAAGGCTATTTAATGCCGAAATAAGTTATCAGGAAGCAAGTAGCTGTGAATCATTAGGATCGTTAAGAAAAAATAAACAGAAAACAAGCAACTGAAAAAGCAAGGATAAAATTAACCAGTAATGATGATTTATAGTAAGATACTCTGAGACATGACAGAAGTCTCAGTACACCAAAAGGAAAATCTTGTTTGCTCAAATTATTTGTTTCTTCTGTCTAATGAATGTAATTCTAATATACAAGTGATAACACTGGCATTTCTTTGAAATGTTGATTCAGTTTAATTATGAAAATCACCAAGGTATTTTCTGGCTGCTGCATCACTCCCTGTACTAAGATTAATCACATCAACATCATTCATTTAATCTTCAAAGAGGAAGCAGTTGTCCACAAAAGCCTTCAAATAGCTTCATTAGTGCAATTTTTCAGACTCAAACACTTAGCTGGCAGCATATGATTGAGAGTAAGGAAGGTCATTATATTCATCTGTTTCCTAATCCAATTTATTTTTTTTTAATGTTTCTACATTTTTTGTGGATATGTGTAAACTCCACATTGTAACCCTTTGTTTTGGACAACCAAACCATATGCTGTTCAAATACAGACAGAATAGTTGGTGTCTGTCATGCTTTACTCAGTTTGCGATGGGGTGAATTTGAACCAGAATATGCTCCTCTCCTGAGCCCGGCACTGATTTAACATACAGATTGTTTTTGTCACCAATCACGAGCACAAAAGACCTTAAGATGTGTTTACTTAAACATGCAAACAGGGTTAAAAAGGTGAGATGCAGAGCAATGTGCCTAATGTTTTCAATGCCAGACTGAGACCTATTACCGATGTTTTAGAGAATAAAAATAAGTCCAGCCTCTCCCTATTATTAATATTTAATTACATGCTAAGAACTTCATCCTCTTCAGTCTCCCATGGTTGCTGAAAAGACCTTCCTTTGCTTCATATTACTTAAAAACTTCTCTAGAACAACCCTGTGCATTTTCAAAAAATCATGACACCCAAAGTCCAATCAGTTGATATTGTGGCATAGCCTCTGAGCTGTTTAAATTTTTTAAAAATATAGCATTGCAACCCAACATACTCGCACCAAGCACAGCGGCTCACTACCAAGATCACAATGACAACATGGTCAGACTCAATTAGCCTACCTGCATAGCACTAAAATGAGCCACTGATCAAAATGTCCTTAGTTCTGTTAATGAGAACCAAAACTGCCAGTTTAGTTCTGAAGTTTTAAAACCCAAAGACTTTGTTTAAGTTTGTGCTAACACATTTGCCTGCAGCTGCCAGTGGCTTGTGCAAAACAATCAGTCAATCCGAAAAGGGGAAGCCTCGAGATGTCAGGCAGCAAATGTCACTTTTTTTTTTTAAATAAACTATTTAAAGGAATTAAATTTTTCCTTCCATTTAATTTTAGGTGCGGAGCAAAATCAGTTTTATATTCAACTAAAAAACTTGGGCAAAATTTTTCGAAAATGTATCCTGGTGAATTGCCATGATTGCAAACATGCCCCTCATTCAGAGGGTCCCCATAAGGATGGAAAGATGCATTTGAACCACAAAGGTGTTTGTTTTATTAACTACTGGATTTAGTTTAGAGACGGGAGCACAGAATAGTTCCATAGCTACAAAGCTCTATGCTTCAGTTGTCCCTGTATCTCACTTAACTATTTTCATTGCTTTCCCTGGCGTATAAACAGCGCTCATGCTCCATCCTTGGTTCACGGTGCTATTTAAAATCAATTGCTGTATGAAAGAACAGCATAAAACACAGACTCCATGTGGTTCTCAATCTAACCACTCAAACAGTGTATAGGTGAGGCTTTTATAACCAAGGGTCCCCCGCACAAGCAAGGATTTTCTTTGTGCTTGTACTTAAAAAAAAAGAAAAAAAGAAAGAAAAAAAAGAAGGAAAATCAATATTCTCAAAAGCAGTTGTATTCGCTAAAACCCCACTCGCACCTTTTTATAGATAAGACTTGCCCAACTCCAGGGCAGGATGAAAACCGTAGGGTGGTGTGATATTTATTCATGGCAGAGAAAATTAAGGCATATCACAAGATGACTTTACATACAGGCTTCGGTCCTTGAGCTGAAACCCGGTGGACTATTTTTCTCCTGGTGAGCTCTTTGGCTACGGAAGAGTCACGCTGGGGGAATTCTCACTCCTGACAAGAGACTGAACAGTAGTTGTGGAAATCATTTCATTTGGGGCAGAGGTCAGGGTGTGATAATGGACCGACATAGCGGGAAAGTCACAGCAGCCGGAATGGCCACCATGGCTGAAGTGACACAGGAGCCACAAGAGTTTGTCTCCACCGGTATTTTTAAGGCATTTGTCACCTGTATATTTTAAAATGTGTTGATATCCCATCTTTAGTTCAAGATATTAGACTCCATATATATTTATTGCTATTACAATATAACAGAACTTTTGTTGGAGTAGCTGAAGGCTTCTGTGGAGGATTTTTTTAAAGAAAAACAGCAAGTTTGAGGTTGGAGTAACTGCACTTTTTTAAACCTTTCCATGGATTGCTTTCAGATCTCATCACTGGATCTTGGCAGTATGAGGCCACATCATTTCAAGCTGTGAACAACAGAGGGAATGACCAGGCTCATACTGCAATTTGTCCCACTTCACTGGAATACTTAGAAATTGTTATGCAAAGTAAGCTTATTTCTGCTTCTACCTTCTCTCTGCGGGACATAGAGGGGAAAAATAACTATTCTACTGTACTCTTTTAAACAGGAGTCTTTTAAAAAGGAACAACTGCGTATCCCTGGAATCTTTCCATCCACTGAGTCACCTACCCTCATAGTTCAGCACTAAAACACACATGTTTCTGATAACTTAGACTTAAAGGGCTATACTCCTTGGGTGACATCTAGGCTCTACCCTTCACTGCTCCTTTTTTTTCAGATAGTGTTATCCTCAAGAGTTCCAAAGCTTCTTGGTCTCAGTCAGGCCTTAATAGAAGGAAAATTCTTCAAACAGGTCTTGCTGTGACAAATGTGGGTATTATATGCTACTGTTCTTTACTGTTCCCCTCAAATCTCAGTTTCCCTAATTACACACTACTTCTCTGAAAGCTCTGTGTCAGGTAAGGAGTCTAACCAAGATGTATACTGCAGGTACTGCTTCGGTTATTAGGCAAAGATATGAAAATAAAGCTAATAGCATTTTCAATTAATCTGCCTCACACCGGCCATTTACAAGGCATTCATTTATGGTGGTTGCTTCTAATTTTAACAATAAATGAACTTTTATGATTAAAGTAGGAACAGATCCCTGAGTAAGCAACAATATGCAGTGCAAATGAAGAATCAAGTAAGGATGTATTTACACCAGAAAAGTAAGAGAGAAATGATCTGTAACCCATAAGGGTGACAACGAATACAAATATATTTAGATCGCTGCTAAAAACAAATCAGGATTCACCCCTTCAAGGGTCATGGTCTGCCTTTTTTTGTATTAACAATACACAAGTTTTCAATCAAAATTGGTACCAAGTGAAAAACCTTCTTCACAGAGCATGAAGAAGTAGAGATTCACCTTTCTGGCCACCTTCTTTCCTGTCTTCTATATATCCTCATAAAATATTTACTCTGCTTCTGAATGACCACTCTGATTATCCTTAGACTCCTTTTCAGATTCCCTGATGATGTCATGGAAATGTTAAACCCATTATGCTAAGCTAGGACCTCCATCTACTGTGACCTCTTGGCACTAGCTTCTAAGGACAGCATGATACTTCTACATAAAAGTTAGTCTTCCTTCGGGCCATCAATAGATGGACTGATAATACATCAGCACTTCAATCAACACCAATAAAATTTAAGCAAGGCCACGTAAAAAGTCCAAACCCATTTTGTGTTTACAATGAAGTGATTAAAACGTCTATTAAAAGGTGCAATTATTTTTCTACTGGAAAATAAGCATTTGTATTATTTCATGGATCCACCCCATAGGTAATACCTGACGTTCCTTTTCATTAAGCTATTAGGGAAGTGATTAGTGACTAGCACCCTGCTCTAATTATCTTTAATGTAGTGTTTCAAATTGATCATGCATAATGCAATTAGAAATCATAATTAAATTAATTTATATTGATTTAAGCCTTTATAAGTTGTTAATAACTATAGCCCATTACATTAATTCCTACAAGCCAACATTAATATTTTCAATATGCTGAAATATTTCAGGTTTTCCCCCGCCTTTCCTTGCGCCGGGCACTTCATTAAGGAGTTCGCGGAGGGGGTGGCTACCAGGGGACGCTGCCTGGCGAGTGCCCCGGGAGCCGGCGGGCTCCAGCTCGGCAGACGCGGCCCTTTCGTGGTTCCGGCACGAGTGGGTGCTGGGGGAAAGAATCGATGGCTGATTTTCATGCGGGAATAATGACCGCTGCCCGGGCTGACAGATTTCCATGGAGACGGAAAGACCCCGGCAGCCGCCCAAGGGGAAAACTCAGGGGATGGGAGTCAAAAAAAAGCGAGTGTGTGTGTGTGGGGGGTGTTGAAGGAAACAAGCCTCCCTCCCCACCTCCCCCCAACCTCCAAAAAAACCAAACCAAAACAAAAAAAAGGCAGCTCACGGCGGCCCTCCCCACGCCGCCGGCCCCAGGGCCATGGGGCTTCCCCAGGCAGGGGACCCGCGGCCGGCGTCCCCCGTGGG
>VYZM01018779.1:0-10648 GCA_013398915.1 Dromas ardeola | reverse complement strand
GGTCCAGAGGAGGGCCAGAAAAGGTCAAAGGGCTGGAGAACCTCTCATATGAAGAAAAGCTAAGAAAGTTGGGGTTGTTCAGCCTGGAGAAGAGGAAGCTCCAGGGAGACCTTATTGTGTCCTTTCAAGTACTTAAAGGGGGCTTATAAGAAAGATGGAGAGACTTTTTACCAAGGCCTGTAGTGAAAGGACTAAAAGAAGGTAGATTTAGATTGAATACAAGGAAGAAATTTTTTACAGTGAGGGTGGTGAAACACTGGAACAGGTTGTCCAGAGAAGTTGTGGATGCCCCATCACGGGATGTGTTCACAGTCAAGTTGGACAGGGGTTTGAGCAACCTGATCTAGTGGAAGATGTCGCTGCCCATGGCAGGGTGTTGGAACTAGATTTTTGAAAGTCCCTTCTGACCCCAGTCATTCTGTGATCTTCTGAATTTTGAAAGAGTATTAACAATAGCTCTGGTGACCTCGTAAATTCAGATTGTGTGAGCATATCTTGTCCTTCTAAATTCCTCCAGTGGATAATTTTTATTCTTGCTCAAGTAAAATATACCTATTTTTAGAATTGCTATGCATTATGGTGTTCAAAAACAGGGATGAAAGCCAAGTATTTTGAACTTTCAAATTTATCTCTTATATTTTTGTGATTTTTTTCAATATTTCTCATTCCTCCCTACCAGCTCACCCTTCTCTAGAGCAGACCTGTAGAGCTTCCCTGAGGTCAGCTCAGGCACGTCTTAAAGTATGTACCTCAGGGAGTACAGAATACTAACAAGTATAGAATACTAACATCTATTGGGTTCGTAACAGCTACTTTTGTTCTAATTCCTTATCTGCTACTTCTTAACTTCATTAAAATTATTACTGAGTAGGGTTTTCTGCATTTTACTCCAGGGGTCTCTTTTAAAAGCACTTCATAGGTAACCATTTTTAAGTTAGTCTTATTTTTATTTAGCCTTACCTTTGTGCGTATATCTATCATGTAGGGCACAGAGGGCAAATACGTACTTTCAAGCCACAGCTGATAGTACAATTAGCTTATAAATACATATATCTATGAAATTCATGGCCCAGAGTGGCGCAGGAAGTATTACAAAAGTGTAATGAGACCCAGTTTCCATTAATTCTGATATAACCTGTATTATGTACAAAAGCATAGGAAAGACTTTAACATCCAATTTTGTTATTCATAATGGGCTGGACACAGCCTGGCTTTGAAAAGGGCTTTTATTGTATTCCTTGTGTCTGGCCTAAAAAAATAGTTTGGGAAAAAAAAAATGTCATTCTCCACTGAAATTTAATTTTACAATATTTCTAAATGTGTGATTCCAACCAACCATGTATCTTGGGGAAAACAACTAGGCTTTATATCACATTCTGGCTTTTCACAAAACTCAAGATGATATGTTCGGAAGTTCCTGCCAAGAAAGAAGATAGATTGTTTCCAAATAAAATGCATCTTTGATACAAATTTACCATTTATAAAGCAGAAAGAGATTAAATGCTTTAGCCCAAGCATCTTGACTTTTCCTGAATTCTTAAGAAAAATCCAAATATGCTAAGGATGCCTTTCTTACTGTTTTTGAATGTGCTGAACAGTGTTAAAAGCATTATTGAAACTCATGTGTGGTATTTTTCTAAGTGGTCACTTATTATGCAAAGAAATATGAATTTAGATTACAAGATGTTTGTCTTCTTGCACATATTTTTGCTTAAATTATTTATGAAATCTCTTCTGCCAAGATAAGAAAATTGCACTTTTGGAATGAACACAACGTTGTTTTATTATTCCTTAAGGTGTTTTGCATCTCTTAAGTGTTAATGGGTGTCTCTCTCCAACTCCACTCAAAAGTTTTTCAAAACACATTTTTATCATGCATTACATCATCAAGCTAAACACTTGATAGAGTGTCTGGCCCCATTGAAGTTGCCAGCAAAACGTCTTTTGACTTCAAGAGACAAAAGAGCAGAATTAATCTGATGGGTTTTCAAGTATAACTTGAGTTACACCAGCAAAACAGTGTGGATCCGAGCCATCTCATTTCTCCTGTTACAATGATGAATTCAGCTGGAACCTTCTCAGGTTTATGTGGGGATGACTGTAATTCTGGATTTTGATTCTTTACATGCACCATCAGGAAGGGCTAGTTTCAAATGAAAAGTGAAACTTTCACCTGTATTTCAATCTGAACAGGTTTGCCCTTTTCTTAGTGCAGTACATACAGAGGTAAAACAAGACCGTGGATTTTTCAAAGTCTGAAATTGAGATACTTGTCAATTTAAGTCTTACGTTCTATAAGTAAATAGTATCTTTAGCCTCAGGGAGTATAGAATATTAACATCTGTTGGGTTCATAACAGCAACTGACTTCTCAGGATACTTCTTCATCAGCATTTTTCACCTGTCATGTCAAAGCTGCAGACCTTGAGGGAGTACAATGAATAGCTGCAAAAAGCATCAATACAGAGGAATACTGAGGGTTCATACCAGCAATGCAACATTTTTTGCTTGAGCGTATTTCATTCCAAATTCAAGCAAAGGGCCCCTTTCTTGCAAAACTTGAAATAATATTCATCTTTTGAAGACAAGAGTCTTCCTTTGAGCACATCTTCAGTGGGAACTGGAAAGGAAGTAGTGGAGAAAGCTGTACAGTGGAGAGGTGGCCTTGCTGGTATTGCAAAAGTGGCAGAGTGGATCAGGCCACTTTTTCAGTTACGGCTTTAATGGAAATAGTGAAGCAGCTCATTTTGGACCCGTTTGCTTCCTTGCAGCACGAAGACAGCTCGGCTGAAGGCTTGCAGCAGACACTGTCTCAATGGAGATCCAAACTCTTCAGTCATTGCTCACATCATTGTGACAAAGAAATGTCACCAAGGTTCTTCACTGTACCAGTGCTTTAATTTCTAGATCGCAGTATTTTCCTTTATATATCTTGTTAGAGTACAGTAAAAGCTCATTTGAGGACTAATGCAACTGCAAGCATTGAGCTAAAAGTATTAATTGTATGCTCTGGACAGTGAATATATGCTTCCTTGCCATTTGATTTCAAGCAAATGGCTTGGTCAGTTATGTCTCTAATTTGAAGAGATTAAGACATTTTAGCAGCTCATTGGAAACTAGAAAATAACAGCAAGATTCCCCTCTGCTGGAGCCATAACATACCTTGCGCAGGAGGCGCAGGCATACCAAAACTTCTGTGGTTACAGTGTTCTTTTGGTGTGGTTGCTCTGGTACTTCAAAGATTTGTTCTCTCTGTTCTGTGCATTTTCCCACATTTGAAACAATGCTGTTGGTGTGAGGTGAACTAGCAGTACAATGGTGAGGGTTAGATCAGCTTTTGGAAGAAGTAGAACCTTCTAAATTGTCCAAAAATACTCCATTTCATCTTAACTCCGCAATTGCACCTTTTGTCAGTTCAGTAGACAACATAATCTGGTCTCTGAGTAGGCAGCTTTGCATGTTACAACTACACTTCTACTACATCTTTAAGAATAGTCTTTCTGCTTTAAAATTCCCCTAATAGAATAGAAAGGTAGCAAGATAGGGATTTCATACTGAAATAGCAATTTTTAATCTTTCCAACTGTGATTATTTTCCTGATTGCACATTAAAATGTATCATCTGATTCACTTGCACGTAGATTTAATTATGATCTAATTCTTTGATGAGGATGAGAACTTGTCGTACTTTTTTAGGAATATGTTTTGCAGTGCAGAGTCCTGTTGCAGCAGTATTTCAGCATGAAGTTATTTGAAGGTTTGGCCAAAGTACTTTTTCAATAAAAGGGGTTTATTTTTGTTAGAAACTGTTAGCAATTTGATGCTGCCATTGAAATTGTCTGGAAGGGCAGGGAGAAAGACTAATTTCCTCATAATGTGTTTGCATTTCTTAGTTCAGTATTCAGGCTCAAGATTGTATTTTACAGTTTGTTAGAAGTAAAAGTGTAGGTATCGGGTGTAAAATACAGTGCATAAAATCGAAGATTTATGCGTCATTACTTGTGTACTGTGAATAACTGCACCTTTCTTACTAATTGCATAATGAAAAATATGTATCTGTGACACACATTGTTGGAAAACTTGTCTTTAAAAGAATACATTTCAATGTATAGGTAAACTTACAAATATTTTCTGTTTTCTGATAAATTCATATCCTGAATTGATGTTACCTGTTTCCAGTGATTCATGCATTCAGCTGCATGTGAAAACAGTAGCAAACATCTAGAGCTCACTTTAAGTGAGATGAAAGTGTATTACGAAGTTATTATGTGACACCAGCTGTGGTACTGAGATGAAAATAGTGTCCATAAATTTCTGTACTTGTTTACTGATAGGACAGTTTGTTTCTTTGTATTCTATAATGCATTATTTGCTGACAGTGAGGAGACCAGATACTCAAAGTTACTTCATTTTGTGTTATAAGAACAATTCTAGACAAAACATAAGATGCAAAATGGTCCTCAGACACTTAAAAGGCAACTGAAGCAAAAGCAATTCAAGCTCTAGAAAGCAGGACCACACCTGAGCAGTAAAATCTGCAACACCACAGGCGTCTGAGTTTCCCGCTTAAAGTTTTTCACACATCCAAATCTGTGTTACTGTGTGTATTTACACAGTCAGTGTCTTGGCTGTACCAACAGTTGGATCCACAAACTAAACATCTCTGAAGGTCCTGATTTGCTAGGTGGACTCAGAGCATGCTTGGAATATGCTGGACTAAGCTGAAAAAAGAAAATATATGCCTGGAAAAGAAGGTAATGATGATGTTTTGGGTGATGAGACAAGTTTTTGCCTAGTAGCCTCATTAGAGTATTCACCTAGGAGATACAACACCTCGATTCTCGACTTCCCTCAGCCCCACTGTGTGTGTTGAGTACCCCAACTGCCTGGCACTTCCCATTCCCTCTGCTGAGCTTACAGGATCACTGTGTCATCAAGAATGCAAATTTTGAGGAAGGGAGCAGAAAAGAAGCAATTTGAGGGAAAAACTGGGATATTTGTTGAGAAGGGAGAATATAGGTTCTGGGTTTTGCATCACAATTTTTTTCCAGTGGTTACAATGAAAGAATTCTCTTTGAATTCTTGTAAATACAGTTTAGGTTTGATTATCTAAAGGGAGACTATCTGAATACCATTAGATGCCAAAATAGTCTCTAAAGAGAATCATAAAACCAGTCAATTAAGTGTTAAAAGTAACATGAACAAGCATATGGCAAGAACAAAAATACTGGCCCAGGTGAGCACTGTCAGGAGTTAAACTATACATTGTGCTGCACAGATTCAGTGGTGTTGCTTCACAGAGAATTGTGGCTGTAGCGTATTGTGGCAACAGTCCAAGTGGAATCTGACATGACTGAACTGTTAAGCCTATTCAAATCCACCACATGATGTACCTTCTGGTAAAGACAACAAAGGCTGTGTGATAGGAATAGGAACAGGGTGTGCGTGTGTGTTCTCGTGGGGATCTGACTGGTCTACCCTAAGTCTCCCTTAGATATGTCCCTAATCTAACTTTATGGGAAAAAATTTCTAAGTGAAATCTCAGACTGGGACAGAACTTCTCAAAAGCCCAGAAAACTTCTCAAAAGCTGTGAGATATGATGTGTTCAGCCTCTGGAAGTAGACCACAGGCTGCCTGTTTGGCAGCCTCCTCTGAAGAGCAGTTGGAAAAGATCTGCCTGTGACTCTTTTTGGAAATTGCTCTTTCAGGGTGGTGCTGTTCTCTTTCAGCTTACTGTTATCATTCTTGGTGATGAGAGAGCATCCTCTGCCTCTCAAAGAGAGCTCCTTTGCTGTGAGAGAAGAGGATTTCTTACAAAATGTTCCCTTTCCAGTTATGGGGTTTTTCAGCAATGTGCTGACTTGGGCTTTTTACAACAGTGCTATGATGAAAACCAAAACAACTTTCTGGCTTATACTGCAGGAGGTGCTAAGTAACTGGAATCCTTTGGTTGTCATTCCTTGCTTGACTAATGCCTACGTTTCTTATCTTTTCACTCTTGAATGCAGAGATATGTTTAAGAAACTGAAGCTTGAAAGCAGTGAAAAAGAATAAAGAAAATTACTCTTATTCATGAAATCCATATGTTTCAGGACCTCATTTATGGCCTTTCTAGGCTGAATACAATACAGATTTCTTTCTCTCATGCTTGGAAAGGAAATCCTTGCCTGGACTCAGGAGAATAGTTACTGCATTTTGTGACTTTATTTAAAAATGAACCAGGAAATAAAATACTTTCCTCTGTAATGAAGTAAAGACTAACCTCTTAATATAAAGTTACCATGTCTTTTACAATTCCAAATGTGCAGGGACTTTTTGCTTAACGTAACACTAGAGAAAGTGATTAGGTTTTTTGTATTGACAGCTCTCTTTCTTTTTCCTGTATTCTCTTTGAAGTAGTGTGAGTAACACTTTAAAATGTGTCAAAAGTTATTCTAACTTGGGAATGGGCACTGACCCAGAAATCCAGTGATCATTTACAAATTTAAACAGAATCGCGCTTTCTTTTCATGTGAAATACTAGCTCCATTCAACTTCTTAGCACAGATTTTCTGCATTTTGCTGTGTTTTAAAAGCACTTACTGCTTTTCCATTGGGAAGAGCATCATCTATTATTTATCTATAGCTTCAAGCAGCCTCTTTGCATGCTTCTTTCAAAGATGAAGCAGCCGGCACTATTTCAGCAGGAGAGTAAGTTTTATGGAACACAAGACTTCATTAAAAAGTTTTCAAGTAACATCTGTGTATTTGTACTGATTTTCATTTTGTTTTGCATAAGTAAAATCTCTGTGCACCATTTTAGGAAAGTACACATGCAAATACTTTTTGGGTTTTGATGAAATTACCTGTTCCCTTCCCTATAGTAGTGGAAAGGTGTGTGTGCGCTGTCTTGTGACTTGAAACATAAGGAATTCCTTCTCTCTCACAGGCCTTTAAAAATTTAAAACACGGACTAGTGCTGTAGTTTATCTGTGGCAGTGTGGCAGAATTGCACTTATCATTTCAGTCTGTTAGGGAGTGTTGATCCTCAGAGGAAAAAATAGATTGGTAACATTGACCTGACAGGACAGGGACTTAGGCTACTCAGAAAGGAGGTGTGGTTGGCCGCCAGTGAAGAATCTAGGCTGCAGCTAAAGCTACGCTTGGTTCAGTCTGCTGGAAAAAAAAAAATTTTGTAAAAAGGCAGACTGAAGTGTCGAGTACCTCAGTTAACTTGACTTGTGATATTACATTGCTCAAGTGATGATATTTTAATATAGAAAGCCCTATCATTCATATAACCCATTATATCTGCTGCAACAATATGTAAAGGAAAGAGTGTTTTGCCCTGTGTTGCAGCTTTACTCCAACTGTTTACATATTTCCAAGATTCTGAGCACATTCAGGTAGCAGCTGTTTCTTATTTTCAGTTCCTAGAGATCTGGCTTTGCTTCATTTTGCTCCCTAAGTTTGTTACAACCTAGGATCCAAAATGGTCAGTATTCAGCCTCAGTCCAACGGACAGTATCTTGTAGTTTATCAGTCTTCTTTGATGCTACAGGGTTGATAAGTACAGTCTCAGAAGAATTTGCATTACTGTATGGAAGTACCAGATATATCACTTTAGATTATGATGGGTTTAGACTGTTTTGTCATTTTTTTATTCCTACTTCACTCTCTGTCTCAGTCCTCCAGTATTAAGTTTATTGCAAGACACAGAGCCTACAAATATGCATAGAGGAATAGTCCAGTAAAGATTTTTTAAGTTAGAAAATGCTATGAACATATTTTCCCCTTTCACAGTAAACATGACACCAAACTTGTGCATTTGAGATATGATTTGGGAGACTTTGTCCGCACTTGTTTGGAATATATAACGTATCTCAGACATGGCTTGGTTGCTTGTGAGTAAATTTAAGTCAATTTTTCATACAGAGTGAAAAACCCACCATAACCATTGTGCGTTTGTAATCCTTGTATCACTCTATTCCTTCATTCACATACAGAATCACAGAAAAGTCAGGGTTGGAAGGAACCTCTGAAGATCATCTGGTCCAACCTGCTGGATTGGACCCAGAGGAAGGCTTAGATTAGGCTATCCAAGGCCCAGTCAAGCTGTCTCGAATGTTTTCAGCAGAGATTCCACCACTTCTCTGGGCAGCCTGTTCCAGTGTTTAATTGTTGTGGCAGGGAAGAATTTATTTTCTTATGTTCAGATGGAATTCACCCTGAAGCAACTTGTGCCCTTGCCCCTTGTCTTATCACCAGGCATCCTTGTGAAGAGAATGCCTCAGCCTCTATAACTACCTTTTAGATATTGCAAGACTGTGGTTAAATCCCCCTGAGCCTTCTCTTCTCTTGGCTGAACACAGCCAAGTCCAGAAATATTTCTTCCTTTGTCAACTTCTCCAACCCTCTGATCACTTTGTTGGCTGTATACTGGAATCCCTCGAATTTTCCATGTCTCTCCTGAACTGGGGAGACCAGGACTTTGTAGAGCAGAACAGGATACAGTATTTCAGGTTTGGTCTAACAAGTGCAGGGCAGATGGATCAATCTACATCCCTCCATCTTATGGCTGTACTCCTCTTGATGCAGCCTAGGACACATTTGCCTGCTGGTTCATGTTCAGCTTGCTGTGCACCAGGACCCACAGGGCCTTTTCCACAGAGCTGCTCACCCCACAGTCAAACCCCAGCCCATACCGCTGTGTGCAATTATTCAGGATGCAGGAGTTCTCATTTTTCTTTGTTAAACCTTGTACAAATCTTCTTGTCACAGTCTTCCATCCAGTTGATGTATGTCTGTGTGGTGGTTCTTCTTTCTGACTTATCTGTCTCTCCTTCCACTTTGGTGTCACCCACAAACTTGGTGAGGGTGCAGTCCCTCTTGTCAGCTTGATCATTTCTACAGATATTTAATAGTATTGGGCCCCATATCCATCCTGACAAACACCAGTGGTGACCAGCTGCCAGTTGAGCTTTAAGTCATTACTCACCACCCTTTGAGTCCAGCAGGTTAGCTGGTTTCCACGCATCTTGTGGTCCATCTGTTCAGTTCATTTCTTACCTGCTTGTCCATAACAACATGTACATGAAGACATGCTGGAGGATATGCTGGAGACACTGCATATGCACAGGTATGCACATGCAGATACACATACGTATATAAAGAGGAAGAGTATAGTCCCTAGATAAATGTTCTATCAATACTGTGTTATCAGTGCGGTACTTTGGCACAGGTGATAGGCTCATGAATAATCTCTGTCAACAAAAATTGTCAGTCTAGTAAGAAAATTCTGAAGATATTTAAATTCCAGGTTATTATTGCCTTAAAACCTCCTTGAAGAGTCGTGATAAAAGTATTAAGATTTTGCTCTGTTGGTATTTAGAGCCTTGCACTTCCTTCATTTTAGGAGTCTGATGTTACAATTCCCTTTTAAAAAATCAAATTACAATAAGTTTAAACCGCTAAATCATCTTTCTGAAATGTGTCTGTTTGTTTTATTGATGCCTTAATTAACAACCATACTACTAAGAGTGTTTCTGTCTTTGTGACAGATTCTAGTGGATTCTTTGGACAAAAGGATCCATTGTTAAAGCGGAGAGTAATGCCAAACCAAGTTCTTTTCTGTGCAGTGCCATTCTAACTGAGCTTTCCTTTTATGAAATGGCATGCAACCCATTACATTATTTCGTACGAAGCACAAGTGGTCTGCTTCTGAAAGACATATCGTAAATTAAGTCAGTCAATTTCTGATTGTGGACCTCAGATTTTTCCCAGTCAAATGCATTATATTTTTGCTTGACAAGACAACGAATGAAGTGCAAGACAAGGGACCAACATGTTGTGCTATCAGAGGTGCTTAGCAATAAAAATCTCTCAGCGAAGATACTGTCAAACAAGAGGATACCTACCGCTATTACCTCAAAGGAGGTAATATTTTCTCATACAGATGCTGCTAATGAGAGCAGTTGTATGTTCAGATTTTCTTTGGAGCACTGACAGGAAGAAATGCTGTAATTTCAGAACCCTGAAGCTGGAGAGAACTGTCTCTGTCGGCCTTTGCATGTAAGACAGGAGGAGGTCTTGCATTAACATACCACCTGCCGCTCCTAATTTAATAGACTTGGTCCTACTCAGTCTTAATAATACCCAAGAGTACTCAGGGAGCTGGCGGGAGAGCTCACCAAGCCTCTCTCCATCATTTATCAACAATCCTGGTCAACAGGGGAGGTACCAGATGACTGGAGGGTGGCTAATGTGATGCCCATCTACAAGAAGGGTCGGAAGGAGGATCCGGGGAACTACAGGCCTGTCAGCCTGACCTCGGTACCAGGAAAGATCATGGAGAGGATCATCTTGAGTGAGCTCTCACGGTAAGTGCAGGGCAACCAAGGGATCAGGGCCAGCCAGCACGGGTTTAGGAAAGGGAGGTCCTGCTTAACCAACCTGATCTCTTTCTATGACCATGTGACCCGCCTTCTGGACGCTGGGAAGGCTGTGGACGTTGTCTATCTGGACTTTGGTAAGGCCTTTGACACCATCCCCCACAGCATTCTCCTGGAGAAGCTGGCGAATNCCATCCCCCACAGCATTCTCCTGGAGAAGCTGGCGAATCATGGCATAGACAAGTGGGGTAAAAAACTTCTCTGGGTAAAAAACTGGCT
>VYZM01018769.1:0-19427 GCA_013398915.1 Dromas ardeola | reverse complement strand
AAAAAAAACACAACAGGAAAAAAAAAAGATCCAGAACCCATAAGTCTACACATATGCTTACTGAGGTGAAAAAGCTAATGAAGAGTTAAACCTTATTTGTTTTAAACTTAGTAAACTTAAACTGGAGTGGAATGGCACTGGTGCAGCACTTATGGCACAGCCCTGGAATGGCACTTACAGAGACTATCAGAACGCACACCTAAAACTTAGTTTCTGTAGTCTACCAACTCTCACTTTTTTCTATCTCATTAAATACAAGGGAAAAAAATGTGCTGAGACTGTCACTGCTGTATGTCTTTTACTGGCAAACACAGGGAATCATAAAACACCTGATTTCTTCAGTAAATCATGAACATTACATTCACTCCTAAGGGACTGATATTTGCAAGGTTGCCACGGTTTTAAAGTATGAATGGCTTTTCCCTCAAAATATCACCCACAATCATTTTTCCCATCTGATGAGAAAGACTTGAATGTATGAACAAGTACATGGTACCTCCACAGTTATATTTTATTCTCGGGGATATTTTCCTATGTTTCAAAAAATCAATTCCCATTATACCCAAAAGTAAGAGGAAGCCAATTCTGACAACATGGAGACCAAGATATTGACTGGGAAACCCTCTTCTATCTTTTAGTATATCTCCCAGATCTAGTCAGTAATGTTATTTACAGACTTTAAAAAAAAAAAAAAACAAAAAAACAACAACAGCATGCAAGTATCTTATGATTAATAAAGAATGTCTGAATGTCAAGCAGAGTCTAGAAAACAACTAATTCTTGACAAACTGTAAAGCTTTTGAAATACAGCTCAGTTCAGTATTATTGCCAAATTCAATACAAAGACTGTAGCAATTATTGCAGGAAAACTGAAAAGCAGTGCAGTGGCAGGTAAAAATACCTGATATTCTTTAAAAGATAGATCAACAAATTAAGACAGTGGGAACATTTTTTAATAATAAAACTACAGGGTACGTCTTATTTTTAATAAGTGTTCCCAACTGGCATCATTTGTTTTTCAGTTATAAATTACACAGTAAAACATAGATAAAACTACTCAGCAAATGCATTTCAGTCTTCAATATTAATTTTCAGTTAACAGGGATATGAAAACAGGAAGTTGAACTCTGTAGGCATGCTTTTAAAATATTCACTACACAATACACAATGCATTTTGCAAACAAGGTAGGACGGACAATGTTAACACATTTTCTTAGTTGGGTTTTTTGTAAATTCAGAAAAGTATTCTATAAACATTAGGATCAGGATCCCCAAAGAACTCATAACAGAGTAACAGAACAAGCCAGAGTGTGTAAAAGTAAAAATCTGGTGGGAAGAATAGTATTTCCGTATATCTTCTGAAAAACTAACAATCAATTGGAAAAAAAAAAAAAAAAAAAACAAAACCAAAACCTATCAAGTATGTGATAAAGAAAATAATGAACAAAATTTACAGCATATTTACAGCTATGAAAGATTTTACCACTAATGAGTCATTAACTAAAGTATAACCTATTCCAGTTCTCATGCTAAAAGCTTATTTGCAGGCCATCTTCTTTTATCAAAAACCAAAGAAGAAAAGGAATCAACTAAAGGTACTTTGTAATGAAGTGATAAGCTTAGATGCTTAGATGAGGTACTTCACCAAAAGAAAAGAATCTTTCTCCCTGAGTTGGAAGACTAAAGTCAAGTACTTTTTCCTAATGTATTAGTATATAATGAGGAGAGACACATAGTCTGTGAAACTGTCAGGTTCTAAAACATTCAGGCTGTCATGGATCTAAATTAACATTTACAAATTTCCATGAAACCAGAAGAAAATCACCACAGTTCACAGAGTAGTGATAACACAAATGTGACATTTTTCCCTTCCCTCTACTCTCTCCCACAAACTGGCAAAACAAGCTGTGTGCCTTTCACAGGCTTACTACAGTAATCATGAATTAAAATGATAAAGGCATAGAACATGGTGTAAAGTCCATCTCTAAGAGATGTGGTTGTAATAAAATACAATTCATTATAAATCTCCCTTAAAAGTCAGTATCCATTATGGAGAAAGTTCCTGAAATTGAGTTAACATTATTTTCACAGTATATTTTTATCTTAGTCTCTTGTGTAGAAGCCCCTACACTATTTCTTCATTGCATTTGTGCCATTGGTATTATCAGAAATGACAAAGTCTCTGAAGTGCTCCTTGTAGCAATTAAAAAAAAAAAGTATCAAGATTCTTAGTAGTTTCACAACAGTAGTCATACACTTTGAAACAACATACATGAAGTGGATTATATTGACAGTAAATATTAAGTTCCTATGCCTGGGGAGGAAATGTTTAATGTGAAAATTTGCTGTGTTTGCTTAAATTATTCTAAGGCTGAAATTGTTGTACTATAGCATTCTCAAAGCTCCATCTGTGTTTTGCCTCAAGACAGATCACTTGAACATGACAGAGACTTCCAAAACTGTTTTTCTAGATCTTCTTGTATCAGCCAGATATAAAGAGACTTTCAAGATTTTAATGATTTTTTTTTTTTAACTACAAAAGACAAACATCAGATTGCACACCTTTTTTTCTTCATCCTACTGAAAACACAACAGTGCTTAACTTAAATATATAAATCAGGAAAAAAAAAAAAAAAAAAAAAAAAACACAAAAAAACCCACAACCTCCCTGACTCCATGAACTTGTTTATATGAGGGAAAGTTTAAGCTACTTTGGAGGTTCCTAATGCTCCCATCTCTGTCTCTAATCAATAAAAGTTTGAAAAAAATAACAGATATAGAGTTATGATTATGGTAAATTTCTGGCCCTCTTTAAATCAATCATTTGAAGAGGGAGAAAATGACACAATTCTGTAGGTATTCTAGAACAGGAGCACAATTATAAATACTTAATTTTTATCCCATACAAATAACCAATAGCAGACTCTTACCTTGATCAAATGGTTTACCCGGACTCCATGTACGAAAATAATCATCCTGGGGAGGGAGAAACAACCTACATTTAGTAAAATGTAAGAAATCAGCGCATACATGAAAAACAGAATCATGAAAGACTGAAGATGTATACCAACCTCTACTTCCTAGAAAAGGTAAGCAGTAAAAAACAAATGAGAAAAAGATTACAGTCATCGTAATGGGACAAATGACTCATATAGAATAAAATAGTGTAATTCAGAGGTCACTTGCACTCATGAAGTAAAAATGCTATTCAAACAATATTACTTAGTAGCATTTAAAATAGAAAAAGTATTTCCCACAGTATTTATATAGGTAATGTCTCTAACATTGCTTTTAAAATTACAGTAGTTTTCCTGTACTTTAAGTATTGAAAAGCTTAACTACATTTTCCATTAATGATTTTTCAAATCAAAAGCTCCAAAGTCATCACCAATAAATTAACTACAATTTAAAGAATGATACATTAATTCTAGAAAAATAAATATTCTGCTATGTAGTTTTCAACTGCATCAGTAAGATCTGTGACTAAAGAAGTCTAATTAGCTCTATATTCTACAAATCATCTTCCTAAATATAAAATATCCTCCTAATTATGTCATCAGCTGTATTAAGGTACAATTTCAAGACGGAAAAACTTGAATTAAATAAATTGCTTTCAAGATTTTAAGAAATTTGATAATAAATTACAAAATTATAGCTGAGAAATAAATTGATCTGCACACCTCAGATAAATGATGAAGCAGAAAAATTACTAGAATTATTTATTACTATGTCTTAATTTAACTTTCTATTCTCTAGAACAAAACATTAAAAAGACTGGACCCAACATTTAAATGTCTGCATAAATTAAGGTTCACAAACTGCAGTGGATGCATCGTCACATCCAGCAGTTCCATCCCACTTGATAAAAGACCACCAAGACCACTGTAAAGAAACCTCAATTTATAAAAAAATTGAACTCCTGGGAAAATGTGAGTCTCATACAGTTGTCAAAGCCACATAATCACAACTTAAAAATGATCAAGGTCATGCACATTTTTACTGGAACAAAACATTCTTTGGGTTTTAATAGCTCAAGAGTTTTACCTCAAAGGGAAAAAAAGTGGTTGCAAACTGTATTTCACGGATAATGTTTTACTAGTAAAAATGTTGTTATGGGAACGCGTGCTTTGAAAGAGGAAGAAAAATAAGCAGAACCTGGAAGTGCAGAATAAAACCATAGTTCTGTACCAATACTTACGCATTCCTTCACTCCGCTGCTGCACATATTAACAATCTATGAATCAGTGTATGTTATTTGCCTTTTTAATTGCTTTTTTTTTTTTTGAAAATAAAGAAATACAGAAAGGCTTATCAAATGATTTTTTTTTCAATCATGCAAGACACATGAAGAAATGACAATAACGATAGTGTTTTCCAATTATATCCCTCCTAATAGTAACTATGGAGATGTTACTTCTACAGTGGTGTACTGAACAGGTTTGAGCCATGTTTCATGCAATGCTCTTCCATGAATCACAGCACACTGGCAAAACTTTCAGTTCTTGAAAAAACATGGAAGTGGTAGATAATCTTTGCATTTCTACTACATCAGTAAAGTTCAACCACAATGAGCCTAGTCAGACAATATGTTTATTATTAAAATGCTAAAAAGTTAGAATGCCTAGAACATAAGGCTATTAGAACAAAAGAGCAGTCATCCTAAGTAAGACCAAAATCCCTTCTAAAGCAAAGCATCCTTCATTATGCTTAAGGAAGATTGTAGAAGTGGAGCTTGTATCAATTACATGTTCTCAAGTTGGCCTCAAACCAACCACATGACAAATCAGTTCTTGTTCATCTCCATACTGCAGACAACTTCACAGATACCAAATATAACATCCCTGAGGCATTTCTAGAACTAAGACTCTTTGCTGACTCACTTCCGTCCACGAAGCCACCCCATACCTTTCTCATCAGCATTCTTTGAATCTTTTCCAAGTCTATTTTTTTTATATGGTACAACTAGAATAGTGCAGAGCATTCAAGATGAAGGAGCACTACACATCTACATACAACAGAGCAAGATTACTTTGTTCTGTATTCTTCTCCCTATTATGACTACCTCTCCATTTTTTATTTTTTTTGGGGGGTGGGGGGGATGTTTTTATGTTTTTGAATCTTAAATCCAAAATATATATACACATATAGCATATATATCTATACTGATTTCCCTAAAGAGTTCATTTTTCACATCACCTGTTACTTAAGGAAAGTCCATTACTGGATATGTTAAACAAAATCTTTATGTGCCTCTAAAGATGAAATAAAATAGTTAATTGCTTCTCAGATTAAGTAAAGAAACTGCTTCAATAAATTGCAGTTCCATAGTTTTACAAATATTTCTAAAGCCATCTAACCTACCATGTGCATGAGAATCTGGCTGCCTGTTACATTCAGACCTTTCTTGATCTTCAGTCAATAAAAGCTTGATTATTATAATGTTCAAGATCCTCTTCAGAATATCACCAAGGTGATAATATAATTTACAAAGCCTCATATTTCAGGATTTTAATGTAAAATTAAAAACAGAATTAACAAATACACAGTTTACAGTGAAGGTTAAGTAGCAGCACGGCATCTCTAGCCAAAGTATCCTTTAAGAATCTATAAATGCAAAAGGCAATGTCTCAGGACAGAGCCTATGACTTCTGATTTTCTTCATGGGCTTCCGTATCTTTGTCCCGAACATGTTAAAGAGGAGGTTGTAAAAGTATACAGAACAAAGTCACAAATTTGTCACAGTAACCATACTGCTTTTTCAACATTTTCAAGTTAAATGTATCCATGCATTTTAAATTGAAAATTCACCCTTACAGCTTTATTTGAAACTAGTTTCAACTTCAGTAATTCTTTCAAGTCTCTCTGTCTGAAAGAGACATAAAGCACTTCTAATAGCCACGTATGATGATTCAATGAGTTTAAAATTATTCATGTTTAATAATTATGCTCAGTCAGGATCATAGTGATGAAGTGTTTCTAATAATTGAAATTCGTGCTACAGTTACATATATACTTTGAGACTAATAAATATTTTTCATTTTTCCTGAAAATGGCTTACCTTAAAAAAATGTCATCATAGAATCACAGAATGGTTAGAGTTGGAAAGGATCTTAAAGATCACCTAGTTCCAACTCCGCTGCCATGGGCAGGGACACCCCCTGCTAGATCAGGTTGCTCAAAGCCCCATTCAACCTGGCCTTGAACACTTCCAGGGATCCACAACTTCATTGGGGAACCTGTTCCAGTGTCTCACCACCCTCACAAGAATGAATTTCTTCCTAATCTACTCTCTTTCAGTTTGAAGCCATTACCCCTTGTCCTATCACTATACTCCCTGATAAAGAGTCCCTCCCCAGCTTTCCTGTAGGCCCCCTTGAAGTACTGGAAGGTTGCTATAAGGTCTCCCCGGAGCCTCCCCTTCCCCAGGCTGAACAACCCCAACTCTCTCAGCCTGTCCTCATAGGAGAGAGCCCTCTGATCATCTTCATCTCTCGTCTTGCTCTAACAGGTCCGTGCCCTTATGTTGGCATCCCCAGAGCTGGGGTCCCACAGAGCAGTACTCCAGGTTGGGTCTCATGAGTGTGGAGTAGAGGGGCAGAAACACCTCCCTCAACTTGTTGGACATGCTTCTTTTGAGGCAGACCAGGATGCAGTGTATTGCTTCTTCATGGACTTCCATATGAATTCTTCTCCCCTCTTGTCCCCTCATTCTTAAAAAGCAGTTGGTACATGAGTTTTAAGAAATACACATTTAAGTGCAGTAAAAGAGAAAAAAGCTCACTGGAGAAAACTCATGTCTGACAATGTAGTTATGCAGCAGAAGTTTTCTGCTTTAGAGATACAAAACTATGATCCTATTAATCTTTCTTGCATAGAGAATTTGCTATTTCATTCATCTCTCTTCTGCAACATTTTCACAGTAGGTGCTGCCATACATTGCTGACATCACTTAAATTGTTTTCCAACAGAAATCTATATTGTTAAAGAATATAATACACAGTAGATACAATGAGTCTGACTCAGAGAACAGCAGGTGTCCTAGAGCAAGGAGGGCAGTTTCCTCACAAATATTTTCAGACCAAGGTTGACATGAAAAAAATGGATAAAGCAAATCCAGCTCTTGTTTCATGTTCACATTTTATCTCTAGCATGGCCTAGGCTTTAAAAGCCTATATTTAAAATCAAAGATCATTTATGCCAGGGAATCTACTGAAATTGAAGCAGTTTTCTTAATTTATAATTATCTTCATATTTTATCTAAGTATAACTTACTGCTATAGCACAGGTTGTACAGCAGGGATACTATTGTGTGAGTTACAAACTACCAATTTAGGGAAAAGACTAATAGGCAACTGTTCAATGTGAGGTATTGCTTCATATATAACGCCTTTTCAAGAAACAATACTTCTTACAGTTACCAAAATAGGAAAGATACAAGATTTCCTGCACTTTATTCAACACCAAACTAAATTCTGCCCATACAAAATTCCACTCAAATTTTATACAGCTTATCATAATGCAAAAAAATACGTTTTACTGCTCGCCTCCCTATTCCTACATAGGGGCTGATTTGTTTTTATCAAAGAGCTACATACTTCAATTTGTAGATGGACATGAAATCATGTTTTGACAATTTCAGAAACAAAAAAGTCTTTCAAGCTGCACATGCTCCGTAAGATAACTTAAAACCCACAGCAGGTTTTTTCCTTGCTGCCATTAGCTATGAGAATATTTTGCTGTTTTTATTTCAAGGAGTTCTTAATGGGGTTTCTATTCCATTTCTTATATCTGCATCTCAAGTACATACATCTGCTTCTCATCTGATCTGAAAGCTCTTTACCTCTTTTAGGCTAGGACTTTGCTATTTAGTAGCTATGCTATTTTCAGACTCAATTCAACAAGCCTACTGAATTGAGCCAACGGTCCTACATTGCAGCCCTCCACTTGCCTTAAGCTTACTTCTGCAGCTCACTGAGTATCTCCCCTTCATGTCTTTGCACCTCTCCAATGGCAGAGGGTTTGACTCATCTGCACCAAACCTTCCCAGTGACTTCGTAACACATATTTATATTCTAAGTCTCACTGAAAGAGCTGTGCTAGGGTTGTCACCTGATACCTCTGTCACAACTTCTTTCCAGTGCTGGGAAAAAAAAGTTAGCACCAATAGTGTGTGGAATTTTTTTTCCCCACATATGTTGTTCCAGGATCTTCAGACCACTGTCAGCAAGCCTGCCATTACCCTGCAGAGCCTTATATTGCTAGTCATATGGAGAAGTGTTACAGCAATAAAATGACGAGACACCATCAAAGTTTCCATCATATGGGAAATCTACCACTCCTAAACACCGCAGTTTCCCCAAAATAAATGATGGCCATAGGCAGCATACACAGAATAACTAAGATACTCCAACCATATCTAAGGAGAGTGCTACCCCAAAACATAAACCGTAACTGGGGAAGTATAAGTTGCACCATGAAAATACATGATGCTCGTGTACTGGGAAACTCTTCAACCTGAAATCTGAGCCAATCTAGAATTCTCATCCAGGATACAGATGCGCTCTTCAGCAGCATGTGGATACCCACCTGTCTATCAGATGCTGCTTTTCATCTCTGCTGACCTGTACAGACACCTGATCTATCATAAACCACGTAAGCACTCTATTGTATAAATGTGAAGCGTTAGTTTAGCCAGTTAACTGCAGAATAGTGCATTCAGGGCAATAAGGTAGCTACCACACTAACCAACACCACATTTACTATTGCAGCATCTTATGTGTCTCAGAATATCGGTGAGGACAAGAAGCCTGGACGGACTATGTGCTCCTGAGCACGTTTTTTACTAATTGTCCCAGATACATTCAATAGGTTGCTCAATCTGTAGGACAATATATGTGTACCTTATGTGACAACACCACATAGCTAAGGACCTGCAGTAGAACTAGGAGCAGAACTAGTTCCAGAAGGGCAGGGACTGTTTGTCTAGCAACTTTTTTGGCTCTATACTTTCTTCTCAACAGGATCTACCTTTCCTCACCAGCTGAGATATCTCTTATGCTTACCATGAAGCCACCTTTGAGTATTCCTTTCCAACACTCCAAAGCAGCACAGAGCAGGAATCCTTCTTTAGTAAATCAAGGTTAAAAAAACCCACACAATGAGATTTATTACTTGGACTTAAGAAATACGAAAAAAAACAAGTCTACAAGATTTTTACAGGCTAGCATAGAAAGGTGACTACTGCCGGATTTGACTCCTTTTCCCCAGATAAAGCCTTCCGTTAGAAATATTATTCCTTTAGCCAAAGCCACCAGAAGTAGTTCAGTGCATAGAGCACTTCTGACACAGATAAAGGCAGTAGCGCTTAAAGTCCAGTACTTCTGGGAATCAGGTAATCTTAAAGATCAGTTTAGTAAGTCAAGGAATCAATATGAGGAAACAAAACCCAAAATAAAGAACGACCAGAGAGGTAATATCAGCATTGTTCCTCTACTAGTGATGTAGGCGAGATTAAGCCTTGCAGCAAAACTCCTTTCCTACTTGTTTGGCACCTAGCCTCCTTGAGTGGGGTGCTGGAGTGACAGGTGAAAGGATGCTAGTTTGTTGTTCAGTGCCAGCCTCCAGGGAGGCTGATGTCAGCTTCCTCTGCTGCTCCAGACTCCTGGGCCATGCCACCCCCAAGGCCTGTATTCACAGGACTGGCAAAGCACAATTAGAATCAATAGCTGCTTCCAGCAACTCTGGCACTCAGCTCTCCGTGCTCATGTTTATCCCACTCCCTTTGCCTCATGCTTCTAGTACCAATGACGAGGCTGGGCTAGGAGCCACCACTTTTCAGCCTTCTCTTTCTGTTTCACAGATCTCATTCAGTAAGATTTTTGTGGAGGCTGTCTATTTGGTACTAGCAGCATTACTAACAGCAGGTTTGAATAGCACAGTATTGAAAACATTTGCCAAGAAATACCAAATGCTCACTAAAGCTTATATTCAGAAATCGTGAGAAAATACTGAAAAACATTTTGTATAGGAAGAAGTAATAGCAAAGCATGAACACCACAAGCTTCTAAATCCCAATAAAGTGCATCTCATTATTTCTCATCATGAACAAAAAAAATAACGAACGATCTTTTCACTACAAACACGTCTAAAAATTTTGGCCATGCTCCTCTTATTATGCTGTCAAGATTCAACTTGTGAGGAGGACCTTAAAACAGGTTTGTTAGACTACGAGTTGAAAACAGATGATATGTGAGGCAAGAAAGCCATCTGTGGGACTTCCACATGCCTGTTCAGAAGGGTCACTGTTCCATTTCCTCAGGTGCCCCTACACTAATAGACAAGCCCTTGGTAACAAGGGCAAAACTTATTCCCTGACCTCTGCATACAATGACACGTCTGGCAAAGAGAACAACAGACAAGACTGGCAGAAGATAACAGACTCCACAGAGAGATCAGATCACATCTATGGGGCTGGAGGGAATTTACCAAAGTGTGTTGAAAGAGTTGGCCAATCTGATTGTGAGGCTATGGTTTTTATCTATGAAAAATGGTGGTGGACCGTATGAGGGAGATCTCTGGGAACTGGAAAAAAAGCTACCATCTTAAAAAATAAAATGTAAGAAGGTAGATGCAAGAACTATTGGCCAGGCAGCCTCACCTCAGTCCCCCTAAAGATCAATGGAAAAATGTCCTCCGAGTCATTTCCACACACGTGACGGACAAGAATAAATACTCAGTGCAGACCTACGAAGGATTCACAGTGTCTGACAAGCCAGATTGCCTTCTACAATGAAATAACAGTTTTGTGCATGAGGGGAGAACGGTGGCTGTAGCGTACGTTCACTTTACTACAGGTTTTGATATAGTCTCCTATAGTGCGCTCATTTGAAAGTGGTACAGTCAAAGCTGGACACTTAAGTGGGCTGAAAATTGATTACAACAGTGGTCAAGAGCTTAACATCGACTGGTGTCCGGCTAATGGCCAAAGCACCCCAGATTCAGTTCTGGGGATCGTATTGTTTAACATCTTCAGTAACAACCTGGATGATAACACAGCACATGACATAAACAACTGAACTAGTGGGAGCAGATGACATAAAAAAATAGCAAAGGCTCAATACAGAGAGAACTCAGTAATTTGAAGGTTTGCTCAGATGAAAAATGAGATTTAATAAGAATTGGAAAGTTCTGAAGCTAGGAAGGTGTAACTACGAAGGAATGCAGGGTACAGACTGCAAAACAATTGACTGTTGAAAACGGCCTGTGCGTTACAGTGGACAGCAGGAGAATTTGAGCACACTGGATTTATATAGTCTGGGATTGAGGAGGCTAATGGATGGTTGCGTACAACCATTTGAAGGGCAATTACCAGCTCTTGTCAGCAGTATAAATGATTTAAACAATGTGCAAAGGTCACACACCACAGCTTGGGAAGTTCAGGCTGGATATGACGGAAAATTTCTTTACGAGGAGTGTAGTGCAGCAGCAGAACAACCTGCTCATAGTGATCATGGCATCTTCGTTCTTGGGGGTTCTCAAGATTTGACTGGAAAAAACACACAGCTGACCTCATCAATCCAGTGTTGCAACAGCCCCGACTTTGAGTAGGAGGCTAGGTTATAGGTCCCTCAGGGGTATCTTCCAACTAAAATTTATCTGATTCAATGACTATTTACAGTATGTCAATACTCTTAACCCCAAATATTTGAAGAAAAGGAATAATTCTTTTCTACTGTCCTTTTGCAATGTGTTATTATTTTCTTTATTCACCTATGTTTCCTGCTTGGGTAGCTGAACTGGCATATGTATACATGAAAATTTCTAATACTGGGATGCAGGGGAAAAAAACCCACAGAAGTAACTGATGATGGAGACAAAAAGGAATAAGTGGATTGGATGAGAAGTTTGGGGCACACCAAAAAAAAAAAGAGAGGTTTGGAATAAGGTAAGTAAACAGAGGAGTCACAAAGTAGTTTCTGGAAACCAAGATTTGGGAATGTAGACATTAGGGGACAAATAACTGATAACTGGGCAGGAGAGAAGATAAAGCCAGGAGGCAGCAGTAAGGTAGAACTGCCACATGAAGGAAAATAAGGAGGAGGAAGTCAACAGTAGTGACTGCTTTTTTGAGTAGTGTACTGGAAGGAGGTGGTATAAGGAAGAAGTGGAAATTAGCTGAAAGAAATAAAGAATTCAGATGTGCATCTCAAAGTGACTGAATAAAAATGGAATTAAGCTTAGGCAAGCAAAGGAAAGATAAGAAATCAAGAACAGTAGAGACAGGACTGGTACAAGAAGAGGTTTGAAGAAATGTAAAGAAATAATTAAGTTGTGGAGGAAACCGGATGAAAGAAGAAAACCGTAACCAAAGCCACAAATGTTTTCTTTACAGTCTGGAAAGCAATCCTAAATTTCTGTGTCTCAATCAATACATAGTGAAGAAAAACACTGTCAAACTGTTTAACCTATGTCTCCCACATGGAGAATGGTAACCTCTATAGCCTAAGTTGCAGAGGTCAGCATAAAGCTGGATGAAAGATTCCATGGATTTTTGCTTGTTTGTTTAGCTTTTTGTTAGAAAACTGATATTTGTCAAAACAGACACTTTCTAGAAACATACCAAGTTTGACAAATTTTGACCGTTACACATTCAGGTTCTTTTTACTGAAAGAAATGCCTTGCTTAACTTGATTGGCCACTTCCCCTCATTATTTCAAGATAGCTGTATACCACTTAAACTTCCTTCTACAGAATGTAACGCATACCTGGCGCCCCAAATAACAGTGGGGCTTCTACTACTCATACAGAGGTTGCTCTCTGTTTATAGTCTTCTCTCTAACACAAAGAACACATGAAATGCTCATTTTGGTTATAAAAAATACCAAACTAAAAGGAAGTTTGTTTATATCTTTCTTGTCAGAGGAAATTTCAAATTTCTAGATAAATTCCATTTTGAAACAAAAACATTTTATAAATGACAAAAATATCATGGCATGGAAAGTTTGTTTTTAATCAAGTCTCAGCTTTTAAAATTCCTTTAAGAACTAAAGTCTATTAAAATTAATAATATGTCAATACTCCATTAAATAAAATTCCTAGGGTTTCTCCTGCTTTTTTAAAAAATAGGAAGTTTTGTACGCAAATCTTTGATGAATTAGTATCATTAAAATCAAGCCCAGAATCCAATTAGATAAAGTGCTAAATTCAGTGCTTCAGAGCTAATGGAGTATGTCAAATGTTATAAAAATGCTAGACAGGCTGCTAAATGCTCAGATCATAGGCTATGACTCTAAAAAGCGTACACTCATGATCTCTATCTCATCCCTACTGCTACTAAAGAGGAGAATGGCACCTCATTTTCTTTACCTTTCTTTTTATCCTGCACGTGAGTAATTTTTAAAGCATTTTGTGTTCTTAAGATAATTTTAAAAATCCAAGAGGAAATCATCATTGGCTTCAGAACAGTTAGAGCAAGAAGATCAAAGACTAAGTTCACAAACTAGTTGGATTGAACAAAATAATTTAAGATGTTTCATTCTGTTATATGCAGTGAACAGTGAAGGGGTCTTATGAATAAACAAAATATGAACATTTACTAAAGACTAAAATTACTAAAGACTACTAAAGCCATTAATGATTACAGAGCATGCATGACACACACTAAACCTAGGCAGTTTTAATTTTGGCTTTTCCAGACTTTTAAGAGCAAGACTATATGATATCTAGGTTCTTTCATTATGATTTCTGAAGACTCTGTGATACAAAATTCATAGTTTAAAAATGGGAAATAGATGCATTTAATGATTGGCTCAAGCACTAAATCCAAAACTGAAGATACTATTTGAAATAAGAATAAGAAATATATTGAAAACAGTTTTCTGTTTTTGAAATAGAGAAAACTTACAGCTTTCTGAACAAAAGTGATTCAAATTATGTATAAGTGAAACAACACGTTGATCAAGAAAACAGTATTTAGTGGTTTTTATCATACTCCAGAACATATTTAGAAACAAAGTCAAAAGAGATTTTTTTTTTTTTTGTTGTACTGCATCAGATAATAACACTTTTGCCTTGCAGCAGAAAAAGCGGGGTGCCACCTTCAAGGGAGGCAAACTGGTTCTTTGCTTTGAGACACCTCATTAGAAGAACCCTCCAGAATAGTATCTGATACAGAAAAATACTAACTTCAGCAGTTTGTTCAGCTTACTGTATCAATTAAATCTACTGTAGCTACACTATACAACTTCAGAAACAAACTTTTTTCAAACTACTAGCAAGTCAGCAATAACCAGAAGGGGGGGGTGGGGTAGAACCACCAAAAAAACCAACCAAACCTAAACCCTAGATACAAGGGAACTCCAGAAAAATAGGATCAGATCGACTGACATGGAGAACCATAGAAAGAAAATTCAGATTCAAGACAGAATTTTCCACTTCTAAATCTCTTTCATGTCAAACATTTCCACAGTGGGACACAGTGAGTGATACACCTTTCAGTAGAAGGTAGTACCTTCCCACAGCACTAAAAACATGGCTGATGTACAGTTCCATTGTACTCTATAATATACATGCCTTTCAGAAAAGCTCAGTCATAGCTTCATTTCTCTGTTTAAGACTGAGTGAGGAAGGCTCATTCTTTCCTTACAACATCCTGAAGACATCTATCATCCTTTAGAAGCATTAGTCTCATAATTCCTGATGCTGGGCTCTTGTTGAATTAATTTAGTTATAAATAAAGTTAATTGTCATTCAGTCCCGCTTCAATCTTGATGTTAATACTTAGTGGATACAATTAGCATCCTTTTCCTTGAGAGTGTGTTGATCATCTAGGTTACTTTTTTTCCCCCACTTTCCTAAGCTACACTTTGCTCATCTTCCCAATATTCCCTGCTGCTGCAATAAGCTAACCTTCAAATGTCAGACACAAAACGCTTACTTTATCCAAATGAGAACATACATATTGTGACGTTTAAAAGTAGTAAAACATCACTGTTTATTTTACTACCTTTTATGCACGATCCTAATATAATCAAAGGTATTTGCAAGGATGATATAACTTGTCCCAAGTATTACATCGCTTGTAATTTTTTAATGTATGTTTAGCTTTATATTATTTGCTTTTCAGATTGTATCTGTACATGCACTATAGATATTATGCTGGTTGAGGTATTATGATAGTTGAATTGTTTTGATTTCTAAAAACTTTAGCATTTTCATCTGTAGATTTCAGTGTACTCTGAAAATACAAACATAATTGTGCATCTACAATTAAGGAATGTAAATAAGGTGTCATACGGTTTAAACTCAATAATAAAACAAGAATACACACAAGAGAAAATAATGTTGGTAAGAAGAAAAAAGACGCCTATGTTCTAAGTCAGTCAGTCATCCCTTTTGATTTGTGGGATACAGAAATATTCCCACACTTCTTGCCAACATTACAGAAGTACAAATTTAGCAAATTGGAGAACACAATAGATATAGCCCATACAGATTTCAGGCTGATATATTATTTAGTAGAATAATAGTAATGCATCACATGGCTCGGGAAAACAAAAAAAAAATTCAGGAAGTAATACATACTTGAATTGTGTTCCGTTATTAGATACATTCGGAAAAAATCAGCTGCCTCATGGAAAAGAAATATTTACTCCACAGACAAAAAGAGGAATTTCACAAATGTCTTAGTCTAAAGAAAATCAAGTCAGAGTTCATTTCTTAGACAAATATTTGCAAGCCCTGTGCTCAACAAGCAATTTAGGCTTTAGTTAATCTCCTTAGGATATGTACTTCACAACTACAAACTTCTTTTCAAGAACATGCCCGTCTTTGTAACAAAAACCAGTAAGGCTTGGGCTCATTCAACCTATATTTAAAGTGAAAATTACGTCTTGAATTCATAATACCACTAATTACCTACTCTGAACTTTGCCTAATCAGAAGTAATGTTTTCTTTCCAAGAGAAGTCCTCTGTTCATTAACAGAGATTAATGCAGCACTATGATACTTTTGAGATAAATCAGCAGATTTTTCTATCTCAAAAAGCTTTCTGATGTTCCAGTTTCTCAAACACTAGTTCATGCATGACCTTAATTTAAGCACTTTTTACACATCCCTTAAGAAACACCTGTCTTGCAACCTTTTTTTATACTACTTGCAAATATTAAATTTAAAAAAAAATGTTGACAACACTGTACATTCTAATTATTTTTTCCCCTTGACAAAAGCTATGCTGAAACACAGTTAACATAAGAGAGTCTCAACAGTTTCAAATAAAATGCATTTTGATGATACCAAGTCTATAAACATGTCCGGAAGTTTAGGCTGAATCCTACTGACACTGAAATGACCAAAGGTTTTTGAAACCTTGATATCCCAAATAAAAGTAAATTAACTTGAAAGAAATTGCAGATGTTTTCTTCCCTAACTCCACCCACCATGCCAGTGTTGTGGATAGTTCAGGCTGTTTGGATATCCTAAACGTGTTATGGTTTGAGGAACCCACAACAATTTACTCTCATTTAGACAATTTTTCTCTTACCCGATGACCCCTCCTCACCCAGGAAGGGAAATCAGGAAAAAAAAAAACAGGAAACATGAGAGCTGAAATACAAACAGATTTAATAGAATAAAACTAGATAATTAACCTTAATAATGCTAAAGAACCAATATTGATCCCGATACCAATATGTATCATGTAAATGTGCTAGATATCCGTTCTGCACTTCCATTTTTCCACTTACCTATATACATCTTACCTTCTTTTTCTTTTCCTAGCTTGCTCAGCTGTCTGTTTCTCCTCTATGTATATATAGATCCTAACCTTAACTTCATCCTTAAACTTTCTATTGAGCAGAGGTGATAATATGTACAAAAACACACTTCAGTACCATATAATTTTCACAACTGTTTTTAATCACTAAATGTTATCTGTCAAATCATCTTGCATAAGAATACTCTTCAGGAAAATTAATGAAGAATTGTTCTCCTCCAAAATGGCTATCTTCCATCGTTTCTAAAGAAAATAGAGCCATTAGTCTTTTTTTTTAAAAAAAAAAAAGCAAAGACTGGTTCCAGTCTCATTGTGAATACTAGCAGCTACTCCGAAAAAGAGCAATTCAACATGCAGGTCCCTAAGAGAACAGTATTTGTCAGACCCTAAAGGGGTAACTTTTACTGATGAAGCTTACAGAAAAAAAAATAAAAGTGTTCAAAGGCAGCTCACTAAAGGAATCTAGCGAATTTTAAGCACAAAAGAAAGTTTCAAATATCTGCATTATTCTTTCATTAGACTCAGCTAGTATAATGAACCAGTATGTCACCAAGAGCTGAATTTCTTAAAGAAATTTTTCTTACATGCAATTTAACTTTAACTCGAACTAATTGACCCATTTCTTGTAGATAGTTAATGACTGGATTGTTCTGAAATAATATTTGACATCTTCATATGCAGTATAACATGAAGCTCCTGCTTCATATAGAAAACTCCAATCAACTTTGGCCAGTGGTCACGTAAGATGCTTCACAATGCATCCCTTGAACACTTCCAGGGATGGGGCAGCCACAACTTCCCCGGGCAACCTGTTCCAGTGTCTCACCACCCTCACAAGAAAGAATTTCTTACAAATATCTAATCTAAATCTACCCTCTTTCAGTTTAAAACCCGTTGTCCTATCACTACACTCCCTGATAAGAGAGTCCCTCCCCAGCTTTCCCGTAGGCCCCCTTGAAGTACTGGAAGGCTGCTATAAGGTCTCTCCGGAGACTGCTCTTCTCCAGGCTGAACAACCCCAACTCAGCCTGTCCTCATAGAAGTGCTCCAGCCCTCTGATCATCTTCATGACCCTCCTCTGGACTGCCTCCAACAGGTCCATGCCCTTCTTAATGTTGGGGGTTCCAGAGCTGGATGCAGTACTCCAGGTTGGGTCTCACGAGAGTGGAGTAGAGGGGCACAATCACCTCCCTCGACCTGCTGCCCATGCTTCTTCTGATGCAGCCCAGGATATGGTTGGCTTTCTGGGCTGCAAGCGCACATTGCCGGCTTACATTGAGCTTCTCATCAACCAACACCCCCAAGTCCTTCTCCCCAGGGCTGCTCTCAATCCATTCTCTGCCCAGCCTGTATTTGTGCTTGGGATTGCCCTGACCCCATGCAGGACCTTGCACTTGGCCCTGTTGAACTTCATGAGGTTTGCACAGGCTCACCTCTCAAGCTTGTCCAGGTCCCTCTGGATGGCATCCCTTCCCTCTAGCATGTCGACTGCACCGCACAGCTTGGTGTCATCAGCAAACTTGCAAACTTGGGTGCATTCAATCCCACTGTCCATGTTGGAGACAAAGATGTCGAACAGCATTGGTCCCTAAGAAATGCCACTCGTCACTGGTCTCCACTTGGACATCAAGACATTGACCAGAACTCTTTGAGTGCGACCATCCAGCTAATTCCTTTTTCACTGAATGGTCCATCCATCAAGTCCATGTATCTCCAATTTAGAGACAAGGACGTCATGGATAACAGTGTCAAATGCTTTGTACTAGTCAACCTACTCTCTGTCTTAACTTAGTTGATAACTTTTGAATTTTTCCTTGAATTTTTTTCAGCTTTTTTTTCTTTAAAAAGTATATTTTGCTTATTCCAGTCTTTTGACTTATTATCCCATTCTTTGCTTTTCATAATCTTTCCTTACGTTTCTTCCCCATATTCTTTGCTTTCCTGATGAATTTTTTTCCTAAGAGCTGCAACTTTATGCTGATTACCTAAACCCAGATGCCTGGGAACTGTGGTATCCCTCCAGACAGCTCACCAATGCGGACCACCACAGATCCAAAGATCACAAAGCTTACATGGAACAGGAAATTTTCTGAAATACCAATTTTTCTGACATAATTTTCAGTCAGTTTAGCACACCACTATAATCTAGCAAATTTTATTCCAATAAATGCCACAGAGACCGGCTTCAGGGCAGGTAAGACTGAGCTGGGGAAGGGATCTACAGCAAAAAGGGCCGACGAAGCAGGCGAATCCCCTCCCGCCCCCTCCCACCTTCCCAGTTACCCTTGCAGAACAGGTATGGAGTCCTGCAGGAGGAACTGGCTGTTGGAGAGGAGGATGGTACACCCAGGCCAGAAATGTCAGAAAGACCGAGTCACCATAGGCCTGGTATCACAACAGGCTCCAAAAGGAAAAGCAGACGGGTCATTGTTGTGGGTGACTCTCTACCGAGGGGGGCAGAGAGGCCAATATGCCATCCTGACCCACTTCACAGGGAAGTCTGCGGCCTCCCTGGGGCACGGGTTAGGCATGTGTTGGACAAACTTCCTGCCCTAGTAAACCCCTCTGATTATTACCCCCTTTTANNNGTAAACCCCTCTGATTATTACCCTCTCTTAGTATTTCAGGTGAGCAGTGATGAAGTGGGTAGAAGGAG
>VYZM01018763.1:13385-42692 GCA_013398915.1 Dromas ardeola | reverse complement strand
TTCTATGATTCTATGAACAGAGGGACTCACATAGGAGGTCAATGTCAAGTTGAAAGCTTGTCTATTCTGTTAACTGAAGGCCTACCAAAAATAGGTATTTCTAAAGAATTTCTTTGCTAACCTGTATGGTAGCACCTACAGCTGAGTGATGGTTTGATTTTGCATGGCATGAGGGAAGAAGATGGACACATAGCTCATTTCAGCAGAGGAGTATGAGTACCCACTGAACACCAGTGACGGGGAACTGCTGTGCAGCTCTAAAGGTAAAGCCATTTCAGGTGGATCGCCAATAGGAAGGCCATTAATTTACCCAAAAGAGAAAAATCAGACTAAAAAAGTTAGGAATGACATTTTTATGAAGTACTTATATTAAGAAAACTGTTCAAACCAAAAACTGTACCACCAGAAGTTAATAGACACCTAGATGGATTTTGGTACTGTCAGTCTTCCTGTCTGGGTACTTGACTTCCCTGGTGGTATGACTTCAGTTTTGGGAAATTCTGATGTTTAGGCAAGTCTTTTCATTGCACATTTTTGAGAGAGGAAGGATGTGGGAGAGAACAGAATGCATTCTAGAACAGCCACCTCTGCAATGGTTAGAAACTCCTCTGTTTTGTGGAAAACTCTGACAACATTGTGTTCTCTGATTAGAAAAATCTTAATCACAGAGTTAGAGCCAATTCTCGAGTTAATTAAATGGGTTTTTTTTTTTGTTTGTTTGTTTTGTTTGTTTGGTTTTTTTTGTTTGTTTTTTTTTTAATTCTACCAAATTCATCTAAATAATTATGTTACATGAGAGAGAGAGAAAGAGACAACTAATTCAGCATAGAAAATGGTCTTCCACATATCAGGTAAGTGGCCAAACCTAACCCGATAAGTTGCCAAGAAAAAGTTTATCAAACTTTCATTTACTGCTATCTTTCCTCAGATATGTTTTCTTGACAATTTTTTTGCTTTTACTATTAATGTTATAATAAACTAATATATATCAATGGCTACTGCCACATACCACAGCCTTTCTTTTTAATATTACAAAGAAAGAAGTACTTAAAAACTCATAGGTGCACTCTTAAATTCTTCGATATAAGCACAGCTGGGAATACATGAATGTCTGTGGTAGCATTTCATGCATTGTCTGGAAAGTTAAACCTATAAACTAGGTAGAGGCAGCTATACGGTTCCTGGGGCTGTGTGACATATTTGCATTGTATGGTGCATGTCTAAGATCTTCTTTCTCTCATTCTCTTGATATTTTCACCGATCCTTTTCTCTAAAAAAATTTAACAAGACACTTTTTATCTTGCTTGCTGAAGCAAATATTTTTCCATTATGCTGTTTTCAAATGTAAAGTGCTTTATCATGGGAAAGGATATTTTAAGCCTGACATAACAGTCAGAGAGAAAGAAACAATGGGAGGTTAATGACTTCTGTTTCAAAGGTGGTGGTAATCACAGAAGTCAAGGTGCGAAGTGATTTCATTTTTTTCCAAAGTAATATAGATGCATCTTGGAGGAATATGGAGTCACATGGTAACAAAAAATGTCCTATTATTCTTTGAAAAAAGGGGTCGAACTGCTTTTTCTTTCTGATATGACAAATCTATGCAGATGATCTGCATTTTTTTTAAGGGCAAACCTTAACACAGAAACTGAGTAATTGCCTGTTTTTTTCTTTCTAGAACGTTGAAGAGCAGAAAAGGGATGAAAAATGTAAAAAGAAAAAAAGACAACATGGTAATAAAAATTAATGGGAAAAATTGATCAGATAGTTCGCATATTAAGCTAAATGTCAAGTCACTGAAAATTTAGCACAATAATTTTGGGCCATTACCAGAGAGTGAAATGCACATTTACAACAGAATGAACCCAAACCTGTGGATAATATGAAATTTTCTGTCACTGTATAAACACACACCAAAAAAAAATCTAGCTTAACATTTATAAGGTTTATATAAAATCATGACAGTTTTATTATTCTACAGAATACATGCATCTGTAATCTCAAAAAGGTTGATACTAGGATTATTTTTTAATTATTCCCTTAAATTTGGGAGTTTGATCAATAGTAACACACCCACACAAAGTGTACTCTCAGAATTTGATTATGAATTGAGGAGCACAGTTTTGGTTCATTTTAACTTTGGTTGACATAACTTTTTCAATGCTTAGTTGAGTTAGAAGAACATAATCCTTAGCTGGAGAAGAGACTGAACAAAATCAAACCAAGTAAAAATGCCACATAAATACGGAGACAGCGTTAGATACCAAAATTGGTTTTATCTGAGATCATAACACAAAGCTTCACACTTATTTGTTCACAAGACAAAAATATTTGCTGTGGCCCTGATTAGAATACAAGAGTTTGGGTTAGTATAATTCCAGCAGTTCTCAGTGGCCTCATGTAGTTTACTACTCTTGTTCAGAATAAACTTCTGGATTGCTGTGGATGTGAACGCCAAAGGCATTTAGTATGGGCAAATAGCACAATGTTGCTTTTTGTTTAACATATTCTCATAAAAACTGTTGACTGAACTGTTCAAAGACTGAGAGATCCTACAGCTAAATATTCAAGATCCTAAATATGTGGTCAGATATTTATGCATGTGGTCCATATATAAATATAACTTTCAGTACTGAAGTACTTCAGTTTGCTTATTTTTGAACTTTTTTTTCTTCCTTTTTATTATAGTGAAGAAAACATCCAAAACTAAACAGATTGAGAAAAGCAATGCTTCATGAAGCAAAAGGTTTGAAGACTTTCTCTGCTGAAGACAGCAGCATGATTTTCCCAAGTAAACATTTCTGTATCTGTACTTTTTTCCTTAATTTGTACAGAGCAGTAACTGATTGCAAATATGAGGAACTGATTAGGTTTGGACCCTAGTTCCTGGTTGGCACTGTGTGTGTGGAATGGGAGTGACAGAACAGAAAAACATAAAAAATGGCAAGACATGAACTAAGGTTTCACTCTGCACAGTTTTAAAGAGATTTTGAAGAACAAAATCATATGATGCCTCTAAGACACTTGCATGAAGTTCAGCCTTCCATTCTGGGATCAGGCCATCAGTTTTGTCTGGTTTTGTATATCTGTAGCCCTTACTTACAGATACTTAAAAAACTTTTTTTAATCCCTGTATGGTAGTATCCTCCAAGAGCAAACATAGTAATTTTTGATGTTCAGAAAATGAGAACTGCAGGGGTCTATCCTGGGGCCTGTCCCAACTACTGTCTTTATTGGAGACTTGGGAAGGTGACCGAATGCATTCTGTCAGGTTTTAGGTGACATCAAGACTGCGGGGCTGGTTCAGTTGAGAGCAGAGACAGTTTTGGGGCATGTAACAGTACCCTGGTGTCTATATGTTGAGGGGACAGGGACGGACAAGAAAGTGACTCTGCAGCTGGAACAGGAGAGGTTCAGACTACACATATCGTAAGCAAGTGTCACCCTGAGGATAACTAAAAGGTGGAGTAGGTTGCGCAGGGTGGCTGTGAACTCCTCATCTCTGGACATTTTTATGCCCGCTTGGAACAAAGCCCTGTGCCTCCCCATCCGAGTTCTGTGTTGGCCCTGCTTGGAGCAGGGAATCATGCTTGAGACATCCTGAGGCCACCTTAAATATGCATGATCCAGGGATTCTGTGTACAAAACAGACACTGTGAGAAATGTTTTCAAGCATCAGATTTGAGATGGCATTTATAGGCTGTGTAATAAGGAAGGCTTACTCTGACAATGAAACAGAACTGAATGCACCATTTCTGTTTTGGAGCTTCCTTTGCTGTTTTTAATATTCTTGTAGGTGCTTGCGCTGAACAGATGGGCTTCCTCGTATGTGATTTGAGAGTGGCCTTTCAGTTCTATCAACTTTCCTGTACATTTCCCATTATATTTCTTTCTTTTTCAGCAGCTGGTTCTTTTCACACCGCACAGGTTTCAGTTGTGAAGAAAAGTCATTAATAGCCAAAGACAGATGGTTTATATCCTCCTAGTCCTGGTGCATAGTGTCTCTGGAACGTACATTTTCAGTAAACGTCCTTTCTTTCTCTGCCTTGTAACTATCACAAAAGACTGGAACTTTACTGTATTAAGATTGATTTTTATATTTTTTAAAAACAAAAATGAAGTGCATTGTTGGATTTTAGTTGTTTATTACAAAGGAATCAAAATACAATTTGCAAAAAAACTTCAATTTCTTGAACATGTGAACTATCTTGTAAAGCAAGACGGAGGTTTCTCTACTGCACCATTCTGTTTCTGAGAGCAGTCACTTGCAAAGCCTCAGGAAAATCACAAGTCTAAAACAAATCTCTACGTTACTGTCTCAGCCACGAGAAACACTGCATACTGATGTACTTTGAGCCAAAAGCTGTATCTACAGCTTTCTGTTTACCAATACTTTATGGTTTTGAGCATTAATTTGCCTGTAAGTCTCTGGTCCCATCCACTATATCCTATGACTAAAAATAAAACCAGTTTAAATGATATCTTATGTGGAAGGTAATGTCTTTGTGTCTTTGGGTAGTTCAAAAAAATAAAAAGTAAAAATCTTGCTGGCAACAGTCGTATAATGTGACATCTTCTTGTGTCCACCACACAGGCAGTTTGAAGCTATCTGAAAGATTAGCCCTGGTTCAGATCATTTTGTCTCTAACAGGGTTTGGAACAGATAGTCCACTGTAGAGGATTCTACAGTACAGTTTCCTGTGAAGAGAGTCTGTGAAGAGTTTGCACAAAACCAAATCCATCCTGTAAATTGAACCAATGTTGGGATGTTGGGTAACCTGGGACAACTGGCAAATCCACTGCAAAGTCACATCCCTGCTCCAAACCATCGGTTCCGTGTGCATTAGCCATACTATCATCCACCTCACCATTAGTATAAGTGGCTAAATTATTCATCTTCCTCAACAGAAACCATTTTCAGCTTTTTTCACTCTATTTTATCATTTCTGAATCATTTCTTGTTCTTCCATGTCATTTTTCAAAAGGAAAGCAAGTGGGGAAAAGGTGCAAGGACTGTACGTACTCTTCTAATTTTCAGTGCCACGTGTCTTTAAACAGAACCATAATAAAGTTCTCTCTTTTTATTTTTTTTCCCCTTTCTAATAATTCCTGACATTTTCTTTTCTTTTCTGCTGCTGCTGAGGTGGTATTTCCAGTGAATTATCCATAAGGACATCAGGATCCTTTCCCAGAGTGGCAACAGCTCACCAGAGTATGTTTACAGTTAGCTTGCTTTTTCTCTCCTTTCTGCTTTACTTTGCACATAAGATCAATGAGTTTCATCTCTTATTTTCTGGCCAGACGCTCAGCACAGTGCGAATCTCCAGCAAGTTTTCACAGTCAATTTTCATTTTGCCTGTCTTGAAGATATTATTTCACTTACAAGCTTTGTCACATTCCAGTTTGTCTCCTTTTCAGGACTTTTAGAATAAGCTGGCGTTGTACTGAGGGAAAACAAAAAAACTGCCTCCTGATTGTAATACATGGCCATACTATAGAGTAGTAATAATAACAACAGTAATAACAGTAACCTATCTTTCTGTGAGCTATGTGAGATTAATCCCATATCAACTTTTTCTTCTTACTGTTTTCAAGGTCTCTCCTTAAGAAAGCTTTCTAAAAATCCAGGTATATTCTGTCAGGCAGATCCCTGTGATTTCTGACCTTTTGAAGTCCTGCAAGGTAGTCAAATGTATTTGACAGGTATGACTTCCTTCTATAAAAATCATGTTGATTCTTTCCCAACATATCATATTTATGCATACCTATTATTTACAGATGCTCTGCAATCACTTAAAAGGTTGGGATAACTTCTCAGCTTGAGCTAAACACTCTGTTTTCCCCACTTAGATGTTTCATTTTCAGTAATGTCTGTATCTTCTCTTAGGCCAAAATTTCCATCCATGACAAAATGGAAGAATTGATTTCTGTTTGGAATGTTCCATTTTAGAATGCAACAAAGTTTAAAAGCAATTGAAAGCAGGATCTGAGACTAACTAATGTACTGGCCATAGTAATGAGGTCTGTTAACACTTCCTATCATGTATAGCTGTCTACATTTTATCATTTAGAGAAAACAAAGAGGAAATAATTAGCTTTAGAGTGCTATACTCCTTCAGCATGTAAGAAAATCATTGTCAGTCTTTCTGGATAGAGTTAATATACTAAACTAATAGATGCATTCAGGTGTTTTTAGCCAGTTTTAAAGCTGTATCTTCAGTTTAGAAGATAAAAATTAAATTTTTGCATGTACTTCCAAAGTAAGAAGGTAAGTGATAATGGATAAACAAAATTTGCCACTGAAGCTGGCTGCTAGATGATCACATCTGCTTTGTACTTAAGTGACAATATTGTCCCATGAATGGAAAATCAGAAAGCACTTGTGACCTGGTTGGAACCCAAAAGAAAATCTGCTTTGCACTTGGCTGTTTCTGTGCCTGTTAAATATTCATGGCCAGATTTACCCATTATAGAAATGCTGACTCGTATCATTATGCCGTGTAATGAATTACTTCCCCTGTTGAAAGTAGTTATTATAACTTTGTGTCTTATTCAATCACATATTAAATTTTCCCCTTTCCCCACTTCTACACCTCCTTTTGTTTGCTGAGGTGTTTTTGGGAAATAAATGTAGGGCTGATATCTTACACGATTAATTTCAACCCGCATCATATAGGTATAGGTGCCTTACATTACACTTGTTAGGCCTTCTGAGTCCAGACAGCTATGAAGCAGATCACCACCTGCATATTAAAATCTGCCTTTTCAAATGAAAAGGAGCAATGCCTTCCAAATAAAACTCATGGAATTAATTATCTTGTAGTCTATCTTCATCATAAATTATGTTCATATGTGGACCTTGGGCTTTCTTCTGGTGAGACACCTTTTGTGTCCACGTTCAACACTTCTCTCCATTCTCAGAAAAGAAAACCCACTGTTCCTGGTTTTTGGGTCAGTGGCATGACCTTACAGCAGGAAACAGAGGAGGAAACGGGAAGAAGACAAGTACAGACTAAGGTGGATTGTCCTCCTTCCCGCCATTCTCAAAAACAAGGCTCCTGGTCACCACACACTGGATTTTGCTAATCACCCTCTCAGTGACACAGATGGAACAGAAAGACCCTAAGAAGTCTCACCTTGAAGTGGAAGCAATCTGTTTCTACAAGTTTCAGTTATCCTAAAGAGTTTGAGTGCTGGAGATACAAGAAACGGAGGTTTGCATTTTAACCTACATTTGGATTGTAATCATTGGCACATGCCATAAATTATGGCTCAGACACAAAGTTCTGATTTAACCTAAATTCTGTGCACTCCAAGAAACCATGAATCACCCCTGCTAGTAACTCGATTTTGATTTCCCTTACCTTTCCATTACCCTAGAGTACCTGATTTGCATGTAAATGGTTTGAGGGGGTCATATAATTTTTAAAAGATGGTACAAGCCTTGGTCACTGAAAAGTGTTCTGAGTGATGATACCAAGCATTTCCTTATAAACAGAGATATTGAATGCAATATGTGGTTTTTTTCACACCATACCAAATGGAAAAAAGGTCAAATAATGTTTTTTGTTTGTGTTGTTTTGTAACTTCTCTGCTTATGGCAGGTAATTTTTTTTTTAAGATTGGAAATGTATTTTACTTATCTTGTTTATTGGTAGAGATAGCTTTAATCAGACCCTTGACACAGATACATAAGTATCCTTAACTCTCAAGTGACTGATTTTATAACATAGCCACCTGTAACAAGAAACCCTCTTCAAAGTGAGGTTGCTCATGTTTTCTAAAAAAGTTTTGCAGTTACTGATAAATAACTATGAATCCTTAATCTAATTGAATTAGCTGGAAGACAGATGGCTGGGAAAACTTATTTCATTGCAACAATTTCTGAATGCTGCACTTCATTAATTTGGGACTGGGAAAATCGGTGTTGTCATGTATATGTGTATGTCAACTTGCCTCTATGCCAGCATATGCCTGAGTTATAGGTATTTGTGTTCTTTCAAAAGGATTATGGAAGGGAAGTTTTAGAAAGCACAAATTTATGTGACACACTTTGTAATTTACTTATTTTAAGGAAACGGGATTAGTTTATTAGAATAAGCTCTAACGTGTTACTCCAGATAGTTCAGGCATTGCATTTAATATCATTTATTTTTATACGGAACTCTTCAGAGGTGCATAACAGAAAACCAGTGCTTGTTTATGAGGACCTAAGGAACAACAATATTTTCTTCTCCTTGAGGATCTCAGCTGCAAAGTTAGAACATGAGCTTTTCAGGATCACCAAGCACAAGCGTCTGCGACCCTCAGCTTCCTTCTGTGAAGTGTACATACCTGCATGAACAGCAGCTCCGACCCTTCTCACATCTGCCGTCAGGATGAGCTAGATGGAGAATTCTGAAACACATTTTGTTGCTAATTTTGCCCACCGCAACAACATACTTTAGAGTAGTACTCAAATATATGTAAGGACAGAAATCTTGTTTTAAGTTTCCCCTCCTTATGTCTAAATGAAAGTTCACAGTAATCCAGCCTATTTTAATTATGAGACTATTCACGTCAATGAGTTTATGCTGATATGAGGGTTTTAAAAATAAGGATTTCTTTTGTCACAAATAGCAGTACCTTTTTTTGACCTTATCTTTGACCTTGTTACCTTACTGTCTTTGACCAATCTGGTAGCCTTCTATGATGGCTATGATGACTAATTGGGTAGACAAAGGGAGAGCAGTGGATATTGTTTACTTTGACTTTAGCAAGGCTTTTGTCATTGTCATTGACATCCTCATAGGCAAGTTTAGGAAGTGTGGGTTAGGCGAGTGGACAGTGAGGTCAATTGAGAACTGGCTGAATGGCAGAGATCAGAGGGTTGTGATCAGCAGCACAGAGTCTAGTTGGAGGCCTGTAGTTAGCGGTGTTCCCCAGGGGTCAGTACTGGGTCCAGTTGTGTTCAATATATCCATCATCCAATATATCCGTCTACTGATGATATGAAACTGGGAGGAGTGGCTAATACACCAGAAGGCTGTGTTGCCTTTCAGTGAGACCTGGACAGTCTGGAGAGTTGGGCGGTGAGGAACCTAATGAAGTTCAACAAGGGCAAACATAGGGTCCTGCAGCTAGGTAGGAATAACCCCATGCACTACTACAGGTTAGGGCTTGACCTGCTGGAAAGCAACTCTGCAGAGAGGGACCTGGGAGTCCTGGAGTCCCACTTCCAGGAAAGAGGAGGGGTGAGCAACTTTAGATTCGTAAATTCCCAACGGCGCAGACTAAGGTGAGATAAACCTAAGGTCCATATAGAAACATTTATTAGCTTCCCAAAATGATTAGTATAGGTCTTAACAAGTTCACAGTAATTGGTTAGGTGTATGACAAATTATGGCAAATGGTGCGGTATGCATTGTGTTACTTAACAACAGGTATAGGACAACTTATGGCAAGCAGTACTTAAGGTGATGCTTAAAGTCGTTACTTAACAACTCTAACCATTACTTAACAACTCTAAGAGAAAAGAGAAACTGAGGGACAGAGAAAGGAAAAGATAGAGAAAAAGACAGACATAAAGAGATCACCGGTCCTAGTTCCAGCGTCGTTTTCAGGGAATCTTCCCAGGCATAATCTTCTTCTTTCTTGGAAAAATCTTCCCAGGCATGGTCTTCTTTCTTGGGAAGAATCTTCCCAGGCACGATCTTCTTTTGCTTCATCTTTGTTTCCCCTTGGGAGCACTTATTTATTAGAAGTACAACCAGTTTCCTTGAGGCAGGTCTTCCAGTAGAAATGTTTTTATTCAGTGACAGAAAATTATTTAAAGTATGATTTTATGCTGAATGAGTGTGCATATATCACAGAAATTCTGATAGCATTATTTAAAATTTAAAAGTAAATAATAATTTATATATAACATTTTTTATTCACATATTTCAGAGTATTTTCCTAAACCAGTTATTGTCACAGGAAATTTAGCAAATTTTCTTAAGGTCATAGGAAAGATTATTTGCAAAGTGAACGACTGAAGCAAACATCTTGTCTGATGGCCCATTCAACTGCTTACACAATTTCACTTATAGGAGTTCACCTTGACTACATATGTCAAGAGGCATTTGCAGGTTCATTAGCTTAGTCTGAAATAAATCTTGAGTCAGAACTTCCACTATATTAATCTGCATAGCTATTTTGACACTCGTAGATCTGTGTTTTAAAAGATCATACATTTCTGCACGATTGCTTACTCTCGTTAAAATCCTGTCCTCAAATATGGGTAATGCCTGCTGTCTAACAGTTTCATTTGAAAATGAAATTTCAAAATGATGGGAGAAGAAACTTAGATGGTTGGCAAATTGATGCATCATTTATCAGACTTGGTTCCCAGCTAGTGAAAGATCAATATAACCATTCCCGAAGTCAAGATTGAGAACCCAGCTCTTCAATTCATACAAGCTTAACAGATATACAAAATCATTCCAAAATATGTGTCAGAATCCTCAGATTCTGAGGAACGGACTTCACTTTGTATGCCACAAAGAGAAAAAGCAGAAAACATGAGCAGCTCCCATAGTTTTAGTATTTTCTGGTCTGGATATCACTGCTAATTTATGTTAATACCTCACTTGGTGACAAATTGGGCCATGCTGCAAAGGCAAAAAGCTGGGTAAGTTCCTCAACTTCTTTAACTGCGTTAATGCCATTCTTTTTTACATTACTACATGTAAGTCTCTCTGCTGATGTTTCCAGGTTAGGCTGAGTGATACAAGGAGTTTTAAACAACTGAGAACCGGTCCTGCGTGACCTGATATCTACACAGAGGTGATGGAGTGCAAAAACCTATGTATAGTATTGACTGACTGTGTCAGGGAGATGGAGTATTGTAAATGAAGAAATTATGAAGACACTGAGCTCTCTGAGGTGGATTCACCCTCAGTAAGAAGCAGCAGTCACAGAAGTAAGCTATTCCTGTTTGAACCAGTGCAATGCCTCCCTGTGCCCAAACTTCCACACTGCCTACCTGCTTTCAAAGACGGTACCTGATTTTCCAGCAAATTTCTCACAGAATGAAAATGAAGGCTACAAACAGTTACAACTATAGTAAATGTGGCTGTGGGAGAGGACAGATGAGGATTTTTTTTTCTCAAAGCAGAAGGCAGATTGTTTCTATCAAGGTGTGTGAATAAAAAAAAAAAAGATTAAGGGAAATTGAGCTTCTCTTGTATCCCTAGCCTGAAAACACAGTTGAGGTATACTTTAGTCATTGCCTCAACTGCAAATCAAGATGTGAGGATTTCTTTGCATGATTGTAATCATGTAACATTTTACTTGTTGAGTATCCCATCCCCACCTACTGCTATGGCAATCCGGATCACAGGAAGGGCAAACTGCAGCCATATATATATATTTTTTTTTTTTTCATGCTGTGCTTTTCTCTGTTCAGATAGATCAGAGATACTTGCTACTCATTTGATAGTGATAGTAGTGATAGCAATACTAGACACATGCAAAATTTTCCAGAAGGTTTTGTGAACCATAATCAGGTGCATGCCCAGAGGGAATGAGTGTCTAGAACCATGATATAGTTCTCTAAGTTGGAGTAATTGATGGTTTGACAAGAGGGTGACAATGTGCATTGGTGTTACATAATGATTGCACCACTACCCTGATGGACATTAGAATATCATCTTCATACAGACTGCGTGACTGCTGTTACCCAGGCTAGCAAAAGGAAATAAGGAAGAGAGGAAATAAGGTATCAGTAACATCGTTGTTGGAAGGTGAGTTTGGGTTTGATTCTCTTATTGTTAAAGAAGTTGCAATAGGTCAAACTTGTGCATGATATACTAGTACTTATGCATCTAAAGAACAATTTGTTATTTAATGTCCCTCCATATCTGCATGACATAGAAAGATAAGTATTTCTGTTCCTCATGTGAAGTCTATTATGGGACTGTCTACTTCAGTCACTATATAAACCTCATTATTCAACTTTAATATTTCTTTTTCCCACAATTACAGTGTGATATTTTTTTAGGAAAAAGTTGAGAAAAAATGATATACCTGAAGTCATGCAAAAGTAAATGAAAAACAGAGAACTGAACGGTGTCTGATGATCTTTTTATAATAACTGAACAGTTTTTCCCCTTTAAACTTAAGCTCACGAAATAAGTAAACGCGAAAAATATTGGTAAGAAGCAGGGAAATAATCCTCGTGTAAAGTAACAGAGAAACCAGTAAGAGTGTCCTGATCACTCTGAAGATTTCAGTTGGTATTAATACCTTTAGGAACTAATAAGTTTAGTGGCCCAACACTTATAGCTTAAGTTGTTGTTTGTTATTTTGCACTAGGATATATCAAATAATTTTTTTTTTTTTTTGGGGGGGGGGGGGGGGGGAAGGGTTTTTTTTTTTTATTTTTTTTTTTTTTTTTTTTTTTTNGAGCAAGCCATCGCTCTGTTCTCTGGACCTAATGTGATTTTTTTTTTTGGGGGGGGGGGGGGGGAGGAAAGGGTTTTTTTGTTACAATTTGTTTTATTTATTTTTCTTATGTTGACATCACCACCTTGCCATTTTCAAATCATCTGAGCAATTTTTGTCACAAACAACAATCAAATCCATCTCAGTGATTTCAGTATGGCTCCTGCTTGTCTGGTACTCATTTATAAAGTGATAATGTTGTGTCTAGTCACCTCTCATTAAGATTTACATTCTACATAGCACCGCAGTTCTTTACAATGAAGTTCATGATAGTTCTGTTCTTTGTCCTGATTTTTATGATCTGAAAAAAAGGTTGAATAATGAACATGTCATTTGTGGGTAAAGGTATTGTGTACTGCGTATATCAAAGACTGAAATGTAAAATAAGCTGTATGTGTAATTCTGACTTTCTGTGTACATGGAATGATTCTTTAGGGATGAAGAAGTTTGCCATACTTCTGTATCTGTCTACACTGCAATGTCAACCGTTCTAGGTAATTCAGAACTAAGCCTGCAAAATAAGCTCTTTGAGAGACTTCTTTTAAACTCTCCCTCTAATGTCACCTAGAATTCATGGAAAACTGTGAGAATTTTCAAGAAAAATTGTGTCACTGAAGAATGTGCTCCACAGAGTAGAATACTTTGCCTTCAAATCTGAGCCATAATGTTCTCCTGTGTAATCAGAGAGAAGTAGTAGTAAACCTCTATCACCTCAAGGACCTGTAAGAATAAGTACACAACACACACATCATCCTGTCAGGTTCCAGGAGGAGTGTCTGACAGAGGGTGTGATGTGGTATTAGGTGCACATGTGAAAAGCCCTTGTACTTTCTTTGATTGTGACTAATGATCTCAAAGGTTAATTGCCACCCAAACCTACTTGGGTACCAAATTAAGCTGCATATTGCAGGCAGTCAGACTTACTTCTTACATGCTACTGATCAGAATTAAAAAGTTCAGAGACAAACTAAAAATGGAGAATTTGAAAAAGATTGTTTTGTTGTAGATTTTGTACAGAACATGAGAGTCATCAAGGGGAGCTGCTCTGGAGCTGGACGGACCTGCAATGGAGCAGCAGATCTTGGTGCACAGGAGGGTTTCCTGAGGTAGGGAAACACCAGGGCAGTGGAGAGACCAGCCAGGAGCCGGCAGCTCTTGCAGGAGATGCTGAGGAGGCCTGGGCATTGCCAGAGCAACAGGGACCACCCCCACACTTACAAAAAGCATCCTGGGGAGCGCCGATGAGCAGGAGTGCTGTGAACAGAGTGTGGCATGTCAGCCAGGGTGTGATGCAGCAGTTGATGTGGCAGTTTGCATGGCAGGGCAAGTGGAGAGGCACACGGGAAAGGCGTAGTTACCTTACCAGCTCAAAAGGTCTCTGCCAGGATGGTAGGCACTCTTCTCAGAGCTAAAACTAGTGTTTATACAGAGAAAGCCGCTGTGATGTCTAACACTTCTACCCAGATGGAACTGATAAGAAAGGAGACTTCAGTACAGATGGTAAGTTGTAATGAGTGCCCAGACCCTTCTCCTGGAGAAAAGGAAAGTACTTGCAAAACTTGTGCGCAGGTTGATAATCTGTTTCATCAGGTGGCTGAGCTGCAGGAAACAGTTAAAAGACTGCACAGATAAGTGGGTTCAGAACCATGATCCTGTAGCAGACACCACAGAGAATGAGGCACCTGACAAAATGAGGCACCCACAAAAGTAGGACTCTGCCTCAGTCCCCACTCTCCAGTATTAAAACCATAAACAGATATGAACCTTTAACAGCAATAGACACCCACAAGCAAGGTCTGCAAGGAGAAACTACCAGCAGCACACAGTGGATATTGCAAAATGAAATGAGTGTTTGTAGGGGGTGACTCTGTTAAAGAGAACTGAGGCACGTATCTGCCAGCCTGACAGAGAGTCATGAGATGTATGCTGCCTTTCGAGAGATAAGGTCCGAGATGTTGCTGAGAGGGTGCCACAACTTGTCAAGAGCACAGATGACTAACCATTGCTATTCTTTCATGTGGACATGAATGACACTGCAGCCCGGAACCTGGGCAGAATCAAGGAAGACTACAAAGCCCTGGGCTTGCAGGCAAAAAGTACTGGTCCCCAAGTTATCTTTTCTTCCATTTTACCAGTTTGAGGAAAGCGTGCAGCCAGAACTAGATGTATAATGCACACCAACCTCTGGCTTCATGGATGATGCAGTTGTGAGGGTTTTGACTTTTATGACAATAGGACATTCTTTGATGACTATAGCCTGCTAGGGAGGGATGGGATCCACCTGTCTGGAAGAGGCAAGGGAATCTTTGGCAACAGGCTAGCTAGCTTGGTGAAGCAGGCTTTAAACTGAAGGACTCAGGGAGCAGGGTCCAGAGTGGCAATGCTCACAACACTGCAACAAACTGGGGAATAAGCCAGGCCAACCAGTGCAGTGACAAATACCCCTTAGCTGCCTCTCAAGATGGGAACCAGAAGACCAGCCACCTCAAGTGTATGTATACCAATGCATGCAGCCTGGGAAATAAACAAGAGGAAGTCGAGCTCCATGCCCAATCAGAAAGTTATGATATCATAGGAATAACTGAAACATGGTGGGACAACTCACATGACTGGAGGATCACAATGGATGGCCATAGGTTGTTTCATAAAGACAGGTGGCGAAGAAGAGGAAGAGGAGTTGTGCTCTATGTTAAGGAGAAACTTGAATGTGTAGAATTCAACTACGGCAGTTGTTGGGTTACTAAGCAAGCTTTGAGGCAACAGAACCTGGTTTTTATAGGTGACTTCAACTATCCAGGTATCTGTTGGAAGAACAATACAGCAGCTCACATGTCATCCATCAAGTTCCTGGAATGCATAGAGGACTGCTTCCTCATACAAATCTTAGGTGTGCCTACCAGGAACAATCCACTGCTGCACTTGCTACTTATAAACCAAGAAAGCCTGCGTTGTAGTATCTCAGTTAGTGACCGCTTTGGCTGCAGTGATCACAATATTGAGCATGCTGAAGGTTAGTGCAAAGACAAAGATTTTAGATTTTAGAAGAGCAAACTTCAGCTTGCTCAGAGCTCAGCTGGGGGGGATTCCATGGGAAGTTTTAATGGAGGATAAAGGAGCTAGCAAGTACTGGGAGTTTTTCAAGAATGCTCTCCCGGAAGCAAAAATACAGTTCAAACACTTTAAAGGTTAAGGGAATTAGTCAGAGCAAGAGACCACATTGGCTTAACTGCGAGCTTTTGAGTCTGCTTAAAACCAAAAGAGAAGCGTACCGGAGATGTAAAAGTGGACGAATACCCTAAGGCATTGTCCGGGTGTGCAGAGGTGCAGTTAGAAAAGCAAAAGCTCAGCTCAAATTGAAACTGTCCAGAGATGTCAAAAACCACAAGAAAGGGTTCTTCTGGTACGTAAACAACAAGCAGAAACAGAAGGAAAATAACAGCCTGCTGTTTAACAGGAGAGGTGAATTTGTCACCAACAATGCTGGAAAGGCAGAGGTTGTCAACACTTTCTTCACCTCTCTTTACCAGCACGGTTGGGCTCCAGGGCTCAGGAACAGCAATCCAGGTTAATGCAAACACAGACCCACCATGAGTGAAGAAAGAGCTGGTACGTAAACTATTACAGGAGCTTGACCACTACAAATTAATGGGCCCTGATGCTATCCACCTGAGGGTCTGACATCATTGCGAGGCTACTCTCCATAATCTTTGAGAAGCCGTGGAGAACGGGGGACTTCCCAGAAGACTGGAAGAAGGTTAATGTTACCTCCACCTAGAAGAAGGGTTTAAAGGAGGATGCAGGAAATTATAGATCTATCAGTCTTACTTCTCTCCCTGTGAATGTTATGGAAAGAATCCTCCTGGGGACTATCACAAGTCAAATGACTCGGAAAATCTGGCACAGGTTCACCAAGGACCAATTGTGCTTGACAAACCTGATCTCCTTCTACAACAAAGTAACCTGCTCGGTTGGTGACAGGCAAGCTGTGGCCATTGTCTACCTGGATTTCTGCAAGGCTTTCGATATGGTTCCCCACAGCCTCCTCCTGGAGAAACTCATGTGTTACAGTCTAGATAAGTGATCTGTGTGGTGGGTGGGAAACCTGTTGACAGACCACACCCAGAGGGTGAAGATAAATAGCTCTTTTCAAAGTGGCAACCTGTCATGAGTGGGGTCCCCCAGCGATCGATACTGGCCCAACATTGTTTAATATCTTCATAAGTGATGGGATCAAGTGTACCCTGATGAAGTTTACCAATGACACTGAACTGAGTGGGGGAGTGGACACTTCAGAAGGGAGAGACACTCTGCAGGAAGACCTGGATAGGCTGGAAGAGTGGGCTAGCAAGAAACTTATGAACAAGTTTCATATTCAACAAGGACAAGTGTAAGGTGTTGCACCTGGGAAAACAATCCAGGAGTGCAGCACAGGCTGGGATCTACCTGACTGGGGAGCAGCTCTGTGGAAAGAGACCTGGGGGTGCTGGTGGACAACAAGCTCAATATGAGTGACCTGTGCTGCGGAGCGAAAGCAAGTCAACAGGATGCTGGGTTGCATCAACAAGGGCACCACAAGCAGAGAAGTCATTATCCTACTCTACTCAGTGATTGTCAGGCCACACCTGTGGCCACAACTGTGTTCAATTTAGATCCCTACTATACAAAAAAGTTGTGGACAGGCTGCAGACAGTCCAGAGAAGGTTCACCTTCCATCTACTACCAAGATAATCAAAGGACTGGGAACCCTGCCGTATGAGGAAAGGCCGAAAGAATTGTGTTTGGTAAGCTTTGAGAAAAGAAGGCTTAGGGAGGACATTATCACCATGTTCCAGTATTTAAAGGGTGTCTACAAAGAAGATGGAGACTCCCTTTTTAGAAGGAGTCACATGGAAAAGACAAGGGATAGTAAGTACAAGTTACTCTAGGGGAGACTGTGATTAGAAACAAGAACATTTTTCACAATGAGAAAAATCAGCCATTGGAACGATCTCCCAAGTGAAGTGGTGGATTCCCCAACATTGGACACTTTTAAAATTCAGCTGGACAAGGTGCTGGGCCATCTTGTCTAGACTGTGTTTTTGCCAAGGATGTTTGTATCAGATGATCCTTGAGGTTCCTGCAACCTGGTATTCTATGAGATTTTATAAATATATTAATTAATAATTCCTAAATTCAGTTATAAGTAAATTGTAAAGAAAAAATCAAAAGGAAGATTTTTTCTTTTAGAGGTATCAGTTTACAAATTTCTAAAATCTATTGATCGGTTTTACTTTTATAAAATTCTTTATTTACTTATGATGTTAGAATAGCTCTATTTCACACAAGCTGTATTTCCAATAACGTGTAGGTTCAAAACTACAGAATTACCAGGAAAGAAGCTTTACTTCTAAACCATAGGCTAAACCTATGATTTAGCTGTCTTTCCTCTCATCACAGTGAGCATATTTTCTCCTCTTAACTTTGTTGGCTGAATCTATGAATATATAAATCATTTCTTCTTCTAGCATAAAATACCAATGAAGGGATTAAATGCTCTATGAAAAACTAATTTAGTTTTGTAGAAAGTTGTCCTTCCAAGTACAGGTGTTTCCGTGTGTGTGTCTTAACATTTTCTGCTTGCGTTTGTTAGCAATTTTTAATTTTATTTGTCTACCAAGAAAACAGTTTTCTATATAAGCTCTGTTAACACTTAACACTGACATTTCACAACATTTAGGGATAAATTAGTTATGTATGCAGAAGGTTCAACATGCACCTCCCCAAGGACTCCCTAAAACTTTTCTAATCATGTAACTGTTATCCCAACAGGTTATTTTCCCTTAATCATGAAATTCTGTTAAGTAGCAACTGTTACAACTTGAACTTTGATAGATACTAGGGAGATAGTGTGAAATACTATCAGTTAAAGATCCTTTAGAGACTACCTGTTTCAGGTGGCACTTTTGATAGGGCTAGGAGTCAAGCTTTTTATTTTCTGGGAGTTTACTGTCACTTCATATCAGTCAGCTGTATGTCAGCTCTACGTAAATCGAAAGACCAGACGAACAGCTGCAGATCTTATCTTTCAAGTCAAATGCAGATGCTTTATCACCAAGTGAAAATCAAGGACAGATGTAGCTCTTGCTTTTAACCACTAGTATTAATTTTACTTTCATTATCTATACAGCAGAACACCTGTGATTTGCATTTAGTAATTAGCAAAATATATTGCCACATCAGCAGAAATCACTATAACTAAGCATGCTACTTCTTGAAAATAGAAAGATGTCCACAAGGGCAAATATCAGCTTTAATTGACTCTAAAACTGACTTTTATGTATAATCATCGCTCACATTTTGCATCAGCTCTTGATCTTACTGTTGGTTGGTTTTACTATTACTACTACTACTAGCGTTGTTGTTGTCATTATTATAGACATTTCTAAATTATTTGGCAACATTTTAGAATAACACTTGTATCAAATTCTGGTTTTAAGTTGTCTGGGGTTCGGAACAGAAGACAGTATTTTTTCAGTTTTCTTAGACCTAACTCTAAACAAGTTAAGTGGCTTTTAAACTACAAGATTAAATGCTGCAAAATCAACTAATTTCTTTGTGTTCTCCCCACACTTTATTTCTTGGCATATTTCTTTACTTCAATGAGTTTTGTATTCTCTTGGAAAGATACTAGTGGCAACCCTTATGTGGAGATGTTTGAAGTACATATATGTCCTTGACAAATCCAGGAATAATCAAACTGAGGAAACACCATACTCAGGAGAAGCTGTAGATTTGCTGTCTCAGCATGATGTCCTTCCTCTGTTACAAGGAGAATCAAAGGGCAAATAATATAATAATAAGGTTGCACACACTAACTAAAATGTGTCTTGGAATAGATTTAAATAAAACTGTTGCCTAACCAGAATTTTAAGCCTTATTTGCCAAAGCAGCAAGAGAAGAATGGTATTCCCTTAAACATATGTATTTTATAAAGTTGTATCTAACATTAAAACTCAAGTCTGGAAGAGTTACATTCAATTATTTTAAATTGCATTGTAATAGTAAATCAGTGGATGTGTGAAACAATTATATGGTAGAAAAACTGTTTCAAGTCCTGCTTGACAGTGTTATCTTATTTACAGTGGTCTAGGCAGAAATTTCTCCAGCTTTTATTGGTGTAACTCAGGGGAAATTCTCCGTTCCTGTGACTTCACCTTCTCATGTTCATTTCCTTGCATTTTGCCTGTATGCAGAAAATGAAATTAAGATATTTCTACACATTTGTAGGTTAAATCCAAGGCCTTATTGAAAATTACCTTTCAAATGACATCTGGTAAGGCTTTAAATTCCTAATAACCTAGGAGAAGATAATGTTCTATGGTTTATTCATTCTGAATATCTAAACTTTATGTAAAAATATAATTAGGAATTTGCAAAGAATGAATTATTCTACTCATATATTGTTGCATTCATTAGTCTCAGAATACTGAAGGAAATAGCTGCCAGTATTAACCAAAAATTCTCTCTGCCAGATGTTTTTATTACTATATTACTGATATTATGTAATTTAATCTCTGTTTAATGTAAAATCAAATAAAACAATAACCATGAAAGAAGATTTTTGACTACTCTTTGTAAATAGATATCTTCATGGTGGGAAGATTTTTCTTCAGTGAATTTAACTCAGTAAGTATTTGAAACATAACCCATGCTACTCCCAAAACAAATAACAAAACTTAGAGAAGTCAAGAATGACCTGTTTTATGCGAAGATCTGGTTATCAAGTCATGGCATGCCTAGTAACAGCTCTTTCATTAATCTTGGTAATATAATAAATGGTGTTGATTTTCTTAAATATCCACTATTAAAGATGTGGTCTGTAACAGTGACCTTTGCCTTTTTGGAATAATGTAAAGACAGACTGAATGCCTTATGGCAAGTGTTAAGAGTTGCTCTTATTCAGAGTATATCTATATAAGATATACTTACAAGAATACAGGTGGGCATAGCCCTGTTTTTCATTTGGATGGCAAAGACATTTTCACTATCAATATTGTCTTCACTAATTATTAAAGCAACAGAGCAACCAGCCCAGGCTGCACAAACTTGTTGTGGGTATTAAGTGCCATCAGTCAACAAAACCAACCTGAGAAATCATTTGCACCCAAAAGGTAAGTGGTTGCATTCCAGTCTTCTCAATACACACATTTTCTCTAAGCAAAGCTAGTTAGAGAGTGAGCACTTGGAATGATCATCTAGCTCAAATGGAAGTCTTTGTTTTTTTGCACCAGTGAGTTTGGCTGAGTATAGGATTAACAATGCCAATATACTGTATTTTCGTTCCATAGTGAGTTGGTGTGTATGAAATCACTTTTGCCTGAAGAGTGAGTTTGCATATACTACTGGTTAATTTTTTCACTGAAATCTTAAAATATTGAGCTCTTATCCTTTCCAGTTTTGCTGAGACTAAATAGTTTCATCCAAACTGAGTATCTTATTAAGTGTGTAATGTTGCTTTCATTGCTGAAAAGGAGAAAATCTTGTAAAAGTAGGTTGTTATTATTCTTAAAATCAGAACGTAAAATGAGAAGTGTATACTGTAAATGCCTGAATCACTTCAAAATAGAATATGCTATTTGATATTAAAAACAATACCAATTTGGTTTGATTCACTATTAAGAATATACAATGGCACACAGACATAAACACAAACATGAATATGTATCACAGACTGGCAGGGGTTGGAAGGGAACTTCGGAGATCATCTAGTCCAATTCTGCCACCAAAGCAGGGTCACCTAGAGCAGGCTGGACAGGAACGCATCCAGGTGGGTTTTGAATATCTCCAGAGAAGGAGACTCCACAGCCTCTCTAAGCAGCCTACTCCAGTGCTCTGTCACTCTCAAAGAAAAGAAGCTTTTCCTCATGTTTAGATGGAATTTCCTGTGTTACAGTTTGTGGCTGTTGCCCCTTGTCCTGTCACTGGGTACCACTGAAAAAAGTCTGTCCCCATCCTCCTGACACCCGCCCTTAAAATATTAATAAACATTGATGAGATCCCTTCAGAATGTAAATGTAAGAATAGGTACGGTTCCCTTAGATTAAAAAACTGTAGTCATATTGGAATATCACTTTGCCTTTGTGGTTTTTTTTGTGTGGTGGTGGTGAGGTTTTTTTGGGAGTGGTATTTTTTTTTCCATTTTGTTTTCAATGTCTGTGTAGAATTTAGGGCCTGCTACTAAGAATATTACTTCAATTAAAAAGTGGCAACCTTAAAGTTACTGTCCTTTCAATAAATGTTTTTTCTTACATAAAAAAAGAGCATAACCAGTAGATATCACCTTTGTTTTTATTATGACAAACATTATCCTTCTTTTCCAACTTAAAAAGATATGTGTTATGCCTTCTGTCAGAAGACCACAAATATAAAATGATTCTAAAATACATTTGGTATTTCAGAAAAAGTAAAAAACAGTAGGTTTCCATCCAGCAGGAGCTAAATAGCGCTGCTCAATTCTTTTTCTTGTTAGGTTTTCCATACAAAATGATTTTTTTTCTCAAAAGAAACTAATATATTAATACTGTCACTTCTATTCAAGTGTTGCCCTAGAACACTAGATGAAGAAATTAAATTGATAGTTGAGAATAACTGGGCAGTGACAGGTCAAATATTTCTTCTCAGTTATTTTGATTTTTAACACATTTATTTTTATAAAATAATGGTTATTTTCAAATGATTCTGATTTCTTCCAGGAAAATAAGGTATGAATACGAAATCTGATTCTTAAAAGAAACAGATGGTTATAAAACTTTAAAGTTTGAAGAGTCGAGAAAGAAGAAAGAGAAAAAATAAAATAAAAAAAATGAAAAGGAAAAGAAGAAAAGAGAAAGAAAAAATAAAAAAGAGAAAAAAGAAAAAGAAAAAATTAAAATGCCTGGTGTCCTGATTTGCTGTATTTTTATTTAACTCTTTATTTTTACAACAAGTCCTTAAGACACTTTCCTACCCAGCTTTCCAAAAACTACGAAATCGGATGCATACTGAATAATTGTAACTAAGTAGCCACTCATTATATTGTTACCTGCTGCAATGGAAAGTCCTCTTGTTGGAAATGAAAAGTATGTGGCAATAGATCCAGCAAACGACTATTTGTTGCACGTAGGACATGAAATATAAGAGCAGACTCCCATGAAATATGTGTATATTACGATGTTGAATTTCAAGAACAATCAAAGGTCAGTTTCTGTCTCAATATATGATTCGTGTACAAAGGTTGTCACTTTGACACGTGTGTTGAATATGTTTTCTTTATAATGGAAGTAGATTTAATTTTTGTCTAAGTTTTTAGCATTATAACTGTCCTGGGTGGGAAAAATAGATTCATTAACAACTTGTTAATTAACAATTAACAATAATCGATTAACAAGTTGACTAAAGTTCTAGGCTTCACTGTCTTACGAATAAAGTTATGTATTACTGATCTGCCTTGTCTTTAAATTTAATTGCCTAAGCAATTCCCTAGGGAACTTTTCTTCTTTTTTTAATCAAAAATAATTTAGTAATAATAATAAACTTTTAATGAGGGAAGATGACAGTCTGATTTTTTTACATTTCTACTTGATCTGATATGCCTGACATCTGACATGCCACATCTGACTTATGTGGCTTACTGAAGTGATCTACCAAACTAGGTGAGAAAATCTGGTTTTGAAACATTGGTTATGGAGAGTATAAACACTTCATAATGCCATTCTTGAACAGGCAGCAGCTCTCACTGTTACAATGATTCTTTGTGAAATGTGCAGGCTACTTCTCCAATAGGTGATACACTCAAGTTATATTTAGGAGACTGGGGTTCCCATACTGTCTCTCTCATGTTTCTGCTGGTTTTAAACACCATGACTTATTTTTCAGTCCTGCAAAACCAAAATGTCAAGAAACTTGTTTCAGTTATTACCTCTGTGATTCTAGAAACCTTCACAGAATGTGAGTTTCTGTGGCTGACTGACTACCCCAACAGCCCTTTTCCCTAGTAAATTTGACATCCTTTGCTTTATGAAAAGAACCCAGATTTACTTTTATTTTGTTTGTCAATGTTCATTTTAACAAGGCTTTGAGATGAAATCTTCAGTTGACTTTTTTACTTCAGATACTTTTTGGATCATTCCACAGTTGCTCTCCTCAAAGAACTTTCGAGTTTCTTTTTTCCATTAACAACAACCAAAAAAGGACTTTTTATCCCACTACGATCAGTTTTTGTGGTCATATCACCATGCATGCAATGGCATCTCTTTTATACCAAATAGTCTTATGATTTGAAAAGAGACACTCTCTTTAAAGAAATGGATTGTCAACAGTCCGGCTGATACAATGAGCGAAACAACCTCTCAACTGTAATCTTATGTTTCCTTTTGTTTTGGAGACAGCTCCTTTGTATGCCTTATAATATAATATGGCTTTTATGGCCAATTTGGTCAAAAATCTGACCTCAGTTTTCTTTGTCTTACAGAACTCTTACCCTGTGTTCAGGCCTACATTTGAACCCTCAGAACATAATTTGTTCTGTGTAGGTGTTGGGAACTGAAATAAACTTAAACTTGGTTATTTGAATCGTGTGCTTTGGTTAGCATTAGTAGCTAACTTGCTTAGCATGAGTAGCTAGGTTGGTGGAGCCTTAGGCCACAAGCTGTAAACTAGCAATATAGTGAATTTAGGCTGATCTCCTTAATCCAAGAATGGCTACTAGTTTAGCATGACTTTTGCATATTGTAACTTAACTAACATAATGAAATTGTATCACTAATAGATTGTATGTAAAGAGATTGTATAACTGTATACAGTTATACATGTATAATGTATGTTCATATATAATGAAATTGTATGTTTAGCAATGTGACTTAGAATGACCATTATGATCAACAGAAAAGGGAACAATAATTCTTGGAAAGGAAGAAAAGGATGATTATACCTGGAGTCAGCAGAAGACAGAGGAATTTCTGGTGCAGACAGGACAAAAAGAAACTGTGTAAGAAGCTAAAGGCACCAACACCAAAACTTCAGTCATCGAAGAGACACGTAGCCACTGAACAATTTGATTGGGTAAAAGACACGTGCTTGTCACATGAATGCGTGCATGAAGAGCTTATGTCATAGAATCTGAGGCTTTAAAAAGCACAGGGAAGTAACCAAGGGGGTCCCTCGTTGAAGGCACTCAACTTGAGATGTATTAAACCAACCCTGTGTCAGAAACTACAGTCCAAACTCTTCTTTACAGCTGGAGGCTAGGATAGGTTCCAGCTACACCTAGACTGCTCTCTGAGGAGGAGAGTCCAGTCTGAAACTTGTAACTTGGCAGGAAGGTCTTCCCAGATTCTTCTTCAACAGCAGGTTAATTTATAAGCCTACTTTATAGCTTGAGATCTTCACAAATTCTTGTGATGATAATGTCTTTTTATTGTTTTCAGCATTTGAAAACTTTGTTTTGGTTTTTAATTTTCCCAACATACTGCATTACAACCCCTATTAGTTACTGCGTTCTGCCAAATTCCCAGCTTTAAGCACACGTTCTTCTCATTGTTTTCAGTCTTCTAGTTCTCTATACTAAGCTACTACTGAAGTTATAACTTGCTGAATTGGAAGCTTCAGGAGTTATTTTCAGAATTTTTGTTTCCAGGTTTTTTGTTCCATCAGCAACTTAATGAAATTGAGTGGGAGAGAGAAATCATAGGGATTTTTTTATGAAAAATAATTTTTTAAAATATATCTTTTGTTCTACTGATCCCCTTTATCCATGTGTCCCAAGGCTAAATTCACAATAGAGTAAAGACACTGACACATCTAAATATAAAATTTAGATTCTCAGAACAGCACAGCAAATGCTGCACAAACCTCAGTCCACAAAATACACAGTGTTCAACAGAATCATCCCTCTGGCTATCTCAAGCTCTTGTGATAGGCATTCACAGGACTGCACAGCCTCACCTGTGCCAAGCACTTTAGCCTGTATTTTGGTTCCTGTGTTGCCTAACATAATTTGTATGTGGGGTTACATCTAGTAAAAGTGCAAACTGCAGCTCTCTCCCAAGAGCTTATTTACAAAATCAAGCAGGGTGTGCCTGAGAAACTATCACTTATTTCTTCAAAGGATGTCCCAAACCATCATCAATAAGTTATTCATTGTACAAGAGATGGTGAAATAGAGGGCTATTTCACAATTCAGAAATTTGGGTATTTCCTACAGTTTTTGACTGCTCCTGCCCTGCCAGCAAAGGCTGTCTGGGTGCCTCACCAGGGTTGTGGCACCAAGGCTTAGCTGAATAGCTTGTTACAGCCAGCTGCCTTTTGTCTGCCTTGTCAAGCAAGTAATAATTTATACTCCTAACTGGTACATACCACACTTGCAATCTCTCTACATATGACTGATGGTGTTCAATCAAATATATACCCACTTCTGTAACACATTGTCCCCTTAGAATCTCATGGGTTTTGATCTTTTTTTTAACTTCTTCGCACAAAACCAGATCAGCATGGTATGATGCAATGTAGACTGCCACAAAATGAGCCTATTGCCAGCCAAACCATTTACTGTTAATCAGTTAGCCATTGAGTGGTTATTGTGTGTCTACAGTCTTTCTGTTTGCAAGCTATTGTTACCATATCATTTACTAGCATATCTCAGCAGCCATCAGTGCTACTAGCAATTTCATACATTTTCTTGAATCAAGTATTTTTAAATGACTGTATTTTCTTAAGTTTTCTTGGCTTGTTGGCAAAATTGTTGTTAGTATGTCTTCATCTCTGTTAGGCCACAGCATGAGAAACGCAAGGGGTTTTTCTTACAAAAAGCATGGTTTATAACTGTGTAATTGTATTTCCTGCAATGTGGGTACATTAATGACTTCTTACTTAGTTGCAGATTTTTTAAAATCATAAAGACTCTCTGTAGTGTGTCTTCTTAATTTTATTTTTTTTTATTTTCATGGAATTATACCACCTCTCATTTAACATTTTTGTAATGAACATGGCTTGAATTATTTTTTAATAAAAAAAAATCTTGGAATAGGAACTTCTATCTAGGTCATGTTGAGAAGGATTGTTTTTTGAAATGTAACAACTATCAGCTGATGTCAGCTACTCTAGTGACATTAACTGTATTCCTTTCTTATTCTGGATTGAATGGTTGGATGAAGGTAATTTAACTAAAAAAAAGCTGATGGATACAAGAAGTGTAATGCACAAAAGACTACTGTGAGATTTTGCATGCAAACAATATTGGTAATTTATGTCCTTATATGATGGAAAATTGTAACACACTTTAAGCTTTATTTTGTCACTCTCCTCTCCTTTTCTGCAAACGTCCTGCAGCTGAACCCCCAAATTTCCCCATTGGGGAGCCCATGGTCCCCAACAGTACTACCCTCCTACACTAACAATAAAAAAATAAATCTCACTTCACACAGTTGTATTCACATACTCAAAAAGAAAAATGTCAATAAATAAAATCCCCTTTTGCTCAGTGGGACATTTTCCATTAAAGGCATTCTGATCTCAGTACAAAAAAATCTCCTTTGAAGTTTCAATTTGTTTCTTGCTGTGTAGACACCAGAATAATAGGTGGTATGATAGAAAGAAGTGAAGAGTAGATGAAGAGAAAAGTAAAGTAATACAACTGTTTTTAAAGAGCCTGGAATTTACTCTTCACACAAGATGTCCTCTAATGTACAAGAAAGCTGTCCCAGTGTTTTGCTTCTGCTTTTTCATCAGACCATGACTTGAAGGTAACCTTTCCAAAACAGACCTGTAGTAGCTCTAATTTACCCAAGTGAAAAAAAAAAAACAAAAAACACCAGAAGGCCCCTAGTGATGTGCCAATTTAACACCCACGATATTAATCTAGAAAATTTTTCCTTTGAGAAGTTTTAGGGTTTTTGTGAGGTGGTGGTGCTGGGTGTGTTTCTCTTTTAAGCAGATACAGGCCATTCTAGCTACATTTTTGTGGAGCGAGGGTGATATTTTGCATTCAGAACAGGCTACGCTCATTCCCAGAATGTATTCTGGGCTAACTTTCTTATTTAAAAGTAGTTCTGTATCATAACTGACCACTGCACCTGCTGCTGTAATGGTCTTCAGGTTGCAGCATTACACTCTTCAGGGAAAGCAAACATTATGGTTGTTCTAAACTTACTCACTGATGTTAGGTTAAAGTTACAATTGCATGTTTTCATCTGGAAGGAAATATTCAAAACTGTTACTTCCAATTGGAGGCAATGCACAAGTAGATTTTCCAGTAACTCTTGTTCATGCTTTTGGGGAGCTCATACTCAGTTAATTTCTTTGGCCAGGGAATGTGAACTCCCGGGAAAGATGTTGCTCTTTAGGCTAAAGAATATCTTGTTGTGGGTAATGTACTATACTTACTAGTACTAATGTTTCTGCCAAAGAAAACCTAATTAAACAAAACAGAAAAGCATCAAAAAGTGTGATTTTGAGAATAACCTTTTCCAGCATATTCTCGAATGTAGTAGCTAAGGTGTTCACTAGAGATACAAAAACATCTAGGAAGGATTTTAGAAACCATCTGAGAGAAGCTGAACACAAGTTTTTACCAGCTATGGGGGAGGTATCCTCCAATGCTGTAAATGTTCTAAATCAAAATATATATTTTTTTAATATTCTTTTTCTCTACTTTTGTTGTCTTCTGCTTAAAGAAAAAAAAAGAAAAAAACAGAGGAGGTGGGCTTAGTTTCATGTTAATACTCTCTCCTTTACCAGTGAATTCAGACATATCTCTATTTCTTCTGGGATTATTTTTAACAGAAACATCAAATGACTGTATTACTGTCCTGAGAATTTACACACATTTTCTAAGAGAAGTTTTGGGCAGTATCTTGTTCTTAATCTAGATAACACTTAGTGGTCAGGTAAAGTAGAACAGGTGTTTCTAATATTTTATTCTTAAAAACTAGCATATTGTAATATTAGAAGCCATAGAGAAATTAAAAAGGGTGAAGTATGTCTCTGGATTTTCCTTTTTCTTTTTTCTTTTTTTTTTTTTTTTTTTAAATTAAGAGGCAAAACTAGAAATCTAATATTAAATTCAGTCAGAATGACCTTTTTTTCTTTTTCCAGGCTTTCCAGTTTAGCACATACAGTAGGATATTGATTAATTTCATGGCATCATTCACATAATTTCTTTGCCATTAGACCTGAAATCCCAACATGCCAGAGACAATTGCACAATTGAATCTAGAGCTATGACATCAAGTGATTCTCATGAATAGCATTTAAAGTATATATTTAGCATACACATGTATGGAAAATCTTATTGAAGTAGAGAATTTGCTTCATCCTTTTGCAATCAATTCCATCAAGCCACTTTGCAAGACTGTAACATTCTGCACATTCTGATTAAGTGATGCATGGGATGACATTTTACAATTGAACAATAAAATTTCCTTTTTTATTATAATTATTGAAGTTCCAGGGTAGGAAATTATAGTTAATATTTCACTTATTTCAACCATAGATTGCACTTTTTTCTTTATGTTTGGTACAATGTTTTAAGCAAAACACTTTCATTTTACTCATTAACATGTGAATTAATACATTAACTTAAATTATTTTCACTTAGTTCTTCCTGGCAGAAAATCTGCCAGTATTTTCTTGTATTTTTACCAGAGCATTCATTCTATCTACAAATAGTAAACAGTTTAACCTGTAAGTGAACTGCCCTTGCAATGCAATAGTCTCCTTCCTTTTTTCTAGGAAACTACCCTGCAATTGTGATATATAGTTTGCAACACATAAAGCATCCAGGAAGGTTTTTCATTTTCATTTTCCTAAAAACAAAATAAAACAACCCCA
>VYZM01018763.1:442-13322 GCA_013398915.1 Dromas ardeola | reverse complement strand
AAGAAAAAAAAAAAGAAAAAAAAAGAAAAAAAAAAAGCCCTACTAGGCTTTCACGTTATTCAGTCTTCAAAATACTGAATTAAAGCTGTCCAGCAGTACAGATTTCTCAAAAATTCAAAGGTATAAACTAATGATGTAGGCAGGTTCCATTGTTCTCTGCACATTCCCAATACAGTTGTAGAAGGTTTTGTAATATTAAACTACTTCTGCACAAAATGGATGAGGACTCTTCTGAGTGAACTTGATATATATCCAATAGCTAATTCTTCTGTCCCAGATGTACATTGTGCTTGTCAGTGGCACACATTATGCCTTTGATTTGTGAAAGCTTGAGATACAAGTGCATAAAACCACCACGCTGAGAAGTCTGACATTCGGGCTTTTTTCTCTATCCATTCCCAAGGTTAGGGGAATTTCAGAAAACTGGAGGTAACAATAGTGGAAATCCTCACTGGAAATTGAGCGTGGTGGGTAGTGCATCACCTGCCTTCAGACAATATTGCACTGGTGGAGAAGAGATAACTTTATTGGTAATGTACTGATTAGTATTTAGGAATTCTGAGTACAATATTGTTCTTTGCTTATTTCTGTTCCCTCAGGGAAATAATTTAATCTCTGTCTCATTTCCCCTTTTGCAAAATAGCAATAATATTGCTTTATGTAGATGGATGGAGGGGAAGTTTGTAGTTGTGTGGGACTCAGATATTTGTAGTGATTTAGTCGGAAATTTTAGATAATCTGATAGCAGGACCCAGAGTATCCTAGAATCCTAGAATCCTAGAATCATAGAATGCGTTGGGTTGGAAGGGACCTTTAAAGGTCATCTAATCCAACCCCCAGTTGGAGAGTAGAATCATAGAATCATAGAATCATAGAATCATAGGGTTGGAAGGGACCTCTGGAGATCATCTAGTCCAACCCCCCTGACAAAGCAGGGCCACCCTAGAGCAGGTTACACAGGAACGCGTCCAGGCGGGTTTTGAATGTCTCCAGAGATGGAGACTCAACCACCTCTCTGGGCAGCCTGTTCCAGTGTTCTGCCACCCTCAAAGTAAAGAAGTTCCTCCTCATGTTGAGATGGAACTTCCTACACTCAAGTTTGTACCCATTACCTCTTGTCCTATTGTTGGGCACCATTGAAAAGAGCCTGGCCCCGTCCTCCTGACACCCACCCTTTAAGTATTTGTACACATTAATAAGGTCACCCCTCAGCCATCTGTTTTCCAGACTAAGCAGACCCAATTCCCTCAGCCTTTCCTCATAAGAGAGGTGTTCCAGTCCCCTAATCATCTTGGTAGCCCTTTGCTGCACCCTCTCCAGCAGTTCCCTGTCCTTCTTGAGCTGGGGAGCCCAGAACTGGACACAGTACTCCAGAAGTAGCTCCAGAAGGATTCAGAAAGAGAGAAATAAAGATTTTTGAAGCATCTGCAACAGCAAAATATATTTTAAAAATACTTTTTTTTTTCTTGAAGAGAGTCACACACACTTATAATCCACATTTTTCCTTTTTCTTTTGGTTTCCTTCCTCCCTTACTACTATTCTTTTCCAGTTTATCACATCTGCTGTGTTTTTTATCAGTTTCCCCGTTTCACCGCCTACATCCTTTACTCAGTTGACTTCTCCTTTACTCAGCCAACTTCATGTCTTCAGTTATCAACTCTCAACTCTACGTTTGCCTTCTTCCTTCTCTGCATGTCCTTTTTCTTTTGCTATACTACTCTTTAATCTTCACAGTTGACTCTATGCCCATGTTTTCTGATCCTGCTCTTTTGATACTGCAGAGTATCTCTCTGAATTTGAATTACAGGAACATTCCAAGGCTGCTGTTTCCATGCGTGTTTCAGACTTACCTGTGCATACTTGGAAAAGTCACCCTGAACAAAGTGTATGTTATTTTTTCCCATATGGACATTGATTTCACTTGTGGTTTTGTCAGAACAATAAAATCTCTGCTGATTCAGGGATCTTTATACATATTTAGCGTTTTGTAGGATTGTATAATCAAGGAGGGAAAAGCTAAATTCAGAGAGAAGTCTTTTCTTTTTTAAAACTGCAGAAACTGCAACCCAAAGTATGTTTTCAATGCACAAGTGGTTTTGGAGTTCCAGCACTAAAATCCAGCACTAAAAAACCTGAAGTTTTAGTTTGATTTGAGGTACTGTTCATACAGAATGAGACAGTAATTTTATAACTCTAAAAAATAGGGAAATATAGTAATCAATGATTCATATTTTTAACTCTCACAGTAAGTGACAAAGAGTGTATCTGAACTGTGTTTTCATTCACCTGCAGTTTTATCCCTCCTTGCTCTCTCCAGAGCGCAGTGATATCCTATTCCGTGTCATCCCAATGTGAAACCAAACAACCACATGTGGCTTGTGAGCTCTGAATAGAGAATGTAGCCTTTTCAGAGGATATCATCTAGGTGGCCAGAAATTTTGGTTGGAAAACAAATAAATGTTGCTGTGACTTGTGTTTTCGCAGAAAGACTCACCAAAAACATTGGGATTTGGGGTGATAGCAGCCCAGCTAATTCCTTTCAGCAAAGACAGTTCACTTTTTTGGAGCTTTCCTCATTTGTGGAAAACCAAATAAGACAATTAGCTTTTTCATATGGATCCTGCCCTTATTACATTAGCATATTATTCTCTTACACAGCTAGTAGTCTAGAATCCAGTCCTTCAGGACTTCAGCATGTCATTGGGCCAAAATAATTGAATATTTATTTCCTGAGGCAAAAGAAAAAAAGTCTGAGGTTTTTTTGGTTTGTTTTAGGTTGTGAGATTTGTTTTGTTGTTTTTTTTTTTTTTTTCTCTCCCTATAAAGAATAAAGATGAATGCATTTCTAAAATGCAAAAGAAGTGATTTCACAGCCACTTGAAAGTGAAAATAAAAATATTTAGAAACTGGAGAAATGTTCCTTACCTTTTAAAACTACTACGTACTGCATCTGTAATTTTGACTGCTTTCTACTTCACTGGATGGTCAGAACAAACAAAGTTCAAGTGTTGATCTGCCTTCCTTGGTTTAGTACATTCAAAACTAGAACTAACAGATCAAGGTTAATGTCAATTTCCAAGCATTCATTTCCCAAGGGAACATGTATATGTTCTTGGGGTTTTTGGGGGGGTTTGGTTGGTTTTAGGGTGTTTCATTTGCCAAAAGGAAACTTGACTGCATTAGTTCCTTGACCTGTCTTCATTCCACTCCATCTGCAAAATGGGCTATGATGATGCAGCTTTCTTTCTGAAAGGATGTTAAGATTTCTGGAGGAAGAAATTGATATTACTTCAGCACTGTGATTTTTTAACCATACATCTCAGAGAGTACCCTAACAGCAGGACTGTTTGAGTAGTAAGATCTTGGTAAAATTAAGTAGTATCTGACCTTTGATTACAATATCTGTCTTACTTTTTAAACAAAAATATGACATTGGTACATTCATTCAAGCAGCACATTCATTCCAAGTATTGAAAAATTTTTGAACCAAATTAATTGGAATAATTGATACAAGTGACAGTTACAAAACTGGTTAATGTAAAACTAAGCAAAAAATATTCATTCTTAATCCCAATCTCAAATAAGAAAGTGGCAAAAATGTGTCAGATTGGCTCAATTTTTTCTCAATAATAATAAAGTTTACTCTACACTTCCCATGCAATATTAGAACCAAAAGCTGGTTGTACAGATTACCTGCAGCTAAGAATGCTATATTTATTTATATTTAAATATTTAAAGGCTAGAATTAAGCAAACTCATCCAAATTGTAGCATTAAACCCTTTTTTGTAATGACCACTTAAGGAGACTGCTGACCAATAGATCACATTAAATCTTGTTCTCAGCGGTTCTGTCATCATTTATGACAAACAAAAACACAGTACCTACTCTTACAAAGCCTAAATGATTTCCTGTACTCCATATATACATGCACAAGCTCCTGTTTTCATGCTTCCTAGAGGGGATTCTATTACACAGCTCAATATGTATTTCATTCCATCTGTGTGAAAATCAACCTTTTAATTAGATATAATTAATGGGGGAAGAAATCCCCAGGTTGCCCAGGGAAGTTGTGGATGCCCCATCCCTGGAGGTGTTCAAGGCCAGGCTGGATGGGGCTTTGAGCAACCTGGTCTAGTGGGAGGTGTCCCTGCCCATGGCAGGGGGGTTGGAACTAGGTGATCTTTAAGGTCCCTTCCAACCCGAACCATTCTATGATTCTATGAAAATATAAATAAACTTTCTGCTCCTTTTATTTCCCAGTTGTCCTCATATTAGTGCCAATATCATGCTAAACCCAAACGATTTGTAAGTGCTGCAACTGTCACTGACCTCTACAGCCATTCCTTTGAAGCATCACTGCTTTTGATCAACTACTTCAATCATAATCAGAGCATAAATCAATTGACCGCAGCTGTGGGCAAGTACTTGGGTGTGTTGCCCAGATAACACTATTAGAGAAGTGATGTGGAAAGTTTAAATGACTGGTCAAATTAGATTATTTTTCAGTAAGATTCTCTATGCTACAAGATGCTCAGGCTATGCTAACGATTAATTGAGAGAAACTGTGCTCCAGGATTAGGAAAGCTTCTTAAGTTTTTCATGCACTAAAATGAACAGTAAACTGTAGCAAGCCTGGCATGTAGATACACTGTGTTAATTATCATCAATATGCATTGGTTGGGTGTTTTTTTGTTTGCTTGTTTAGGGTTTTTTGCCCCCTTAAGAAAGTCTGAGAACAACTTTCTGGGATATTATTAGATAGTCTGTGATCCTCTGAAAAGGATGAGATACAAGCAGTGGATGCAAGTTGCAAGTTATTTAAGTGGAATGTCAGTGATTTACTACAGCTGAGGACACAGACCTATAACATGTGAAACATTATTATTGATTTAAGGCTCATCTGTTAACTTCATGATATAGAAATGTTTGTAGAATTATACATGTAAGATTTCAGAAGACAGAGAAGTAAGGCTAGAAAAATCCATTTTGGTGATTTCATCTGACAAGTCCTCAAGAGATACCCACACTGTTTAAGAGATCAGTCACTGATGGATAAATGGCAACTTTGTCATCTAACCCTATCCTGGGCAGTGCCTAGATATGCTTTTATCAAGCTGGAATTAGAGCATGCCGCTGTTTGAGTCCTACTTCCACTTTGCATCTAGTTGATACTGTTTTGAAAAAGAAGGAGAAAAGGTGGGAGATGATATTCATTATTTTTTCCTCTTCTGTCTGTAATTCCCATGTTCTGGTCCAAAACCAGGTAATTAATGGCATCGTTATTCCATATGAGAGCATAAATATAAAATCAGAGTCAGGGTAGAAAACCAGTGTGCTTTATAAATAGAAAAAAAGTCCTTAAATTACAAATGAGAATCATTTTCTTCAAGACACCACCTGTCTGCCATTCCCGCTTAAGCGCATTGTAAATGTGTTCATGAAGGAAGCAGAAGAAGGAACACTTTGCCTCCCACAATTTTTAGTACTTCCAAAAAAGTTAATAAATTCTTATTCATACAGACCATTTAATGTTTTTTTTTTCCTCATTATCATGGAGATGAGACTAAGGTAGATCTGATTTTATAGTGGTGTAGTCTGTCATAATTTTGAACCTATACTCTACAATGCTGAAGTTCACACCATGTGCTATTGTAACTTCCTCAATTTATTTTCCAAGTTGCAACATTCTCAAAGATGTAAGAGAGATCTAATCTTTGCCAAAAATCCCTCAAATTCTCTGGTGCTCTGCTGATCCATTCTTGTAAACACTGATTGCATTATATGTGTGATCCTTGCACCCTCAAGTAGAGAAGAAAAATTTTTAATTTCTTCAGTTACTGTAATATAGTTGGACTGAAAATATTAGTATAAAAAGATCATATCATCTAATCATTATCTCCGTGCACTGCTAAGGTCTTTATAAGATAGCAACACTTCACACTCACTTTGACCCTGGGCAAATAAAGACTGCAGGTACAATTTAGCAGGAAATCAGAATTTGTTTCTTCTTATTGTTTTTATAATAGTTCACTATGTCTGTACCTATCAAATTCCCAATTTAATGAACTACAGTTTCAAGGGTGGGTCATTCTTCTGTCTTGTAACCTAAGCAAATGAGTATGTGTGATTCAGTCAAAAGAAACCTCTGAAGAACGACACATTGTAGTAATTTAAAAGAAAAAAAAAAAAAAAGTGAGAGGGAAAAAAAACGAATCAACATTGGTGTTCCTAACACCAAGAAGGGGAGAAACTCTATCTCAAGCTTGAAACTCCATTTATCCTTACACAGCATAGACCTTACATCCAATCATTTATTCTTTCTTCCTGAGATCTGCAAAATTCACCTCTGCAAAATAGTGGACATGAAATAGGTGTTTATTCAGATGTTTTCCTGGTGTGATAGGAGAATAGATCCCATGTTACTGTAGGACTTCTCACACTAAAGTTTTGACCGATACCTGCAACCTTTTCCCATAGAAGGAGCAGTTCTGCCCCTGGTACTGCTACTGTAGCAGGCAAAATTGCCAACAAGCAAGAGACCAGTGATGTTTCCTCTTCTGTATCTACAGCTCTTGTTTCAGTGGGTTCTGAAAGGGGGAGATGGCTTCAGGATAAAGGTCCTACAGCTCTGAGAGAGTAAAGGAGGAGAAGACGGTCACAGTATCTTCAGTGTTACCTTTCACTTCAGTCTCGAACACCAAAAAATGTCTCCAAAGGAACCCCACAGCTTTTAAATGTTTAAGGCGGGGGGGGGAAGAGAGGGAAACTGTCTTTCCTCCTTCCCCTTTCTATTCTCTGTTCCCTTGGAACTTCACTGCCCAAAAGCTTAAAAAGCATTGTAATAACTGGTGATACCATTATACTGTTTAAGGGAGCCAGATACAGTCATCACTGAGCAGTTAGTTAGCCTTGATAATCTTTCCTTTTATGTCTAGATTGTGACTATATAATTCCACTATGATTAGTGTGCTGTTCAGAGTTACATACAGGAGTTCAATGAGATGTCTATTGCCTACTTTATCTGCTGCTTCCTTTTACCTATCTTTATGTTGTGTTTGGAGATTAGGAGGCTTTTTATGTTTCTTGTTACTGATGTTATAGCTGGTATAAAATTAAAACCTACTCCTTCCCCAATCAAACTCTGTCACATTACTCAAAAGATGCATGTGATTTTATGTCTTCAGATTCCTTCTGCTTCATATTTTTATACTTTACGTGTAGCTTCAGGATGCCCTATTTTAGCTAATGAGTTCTGCAGGCAGCATTCAGCATTGCAGATTTACATAAATTGTACTTTGTCGATATTTTGGTAAATGTTAAAGGTTCTGATCCCATCTATGTTTATATCATTATCAGAAGACATAAAACCAACAAGGATAACCTACCTTATTGTTGTTTGTCTAAGTATTCACTAATTACTATTAATTTGATTAGTACAGCAAATTAAAGCAGAAAAGAGTCAGAGTTTATTCACAGTTAAATTACAGAAATCAGTGGGTTATACAGTATTTGCATTTTAATTAAGTCATGAACATTTAACGCTATGTGCTGGAAATACAGATAGATTCTCTGGCTTCATTGAAATTTAACATTCATCTCATACTATTTAATTTTGGTAGTATTTTCTATCTGCGTGTCTGCAAATATCCACAGTGTAGTCATGCGGTTTTGTTACTAATACAGGTCCATAACATGCCAAAATTAACAGGCAATTCTTTCCTGTAGATCGTCAAAACAATCCTAAATCTGCACTAGAGGTAATGCAATAATTTTTTTTTATTATCATGAAATAAACTCTAAAACAGTCCCTGATCCTTGGCTGTTCAGCTTAGAGGATAGGTGTTGAGACAACCTTCTCAGATTTGTAACGCTACACTGCATGAAGTGCTGTTAAACTATGGACCAGACAAGCTCTTCACCTCAGGGTCTGTGCAATGTAAATTCTAAGTAATAACATTTAGACATCTGGTCTCCATTCTGAAATTCAGTATGAAATTCTTCATAGCCTATCTTTATATAATACATAGGGAAAGCTAAGAATCTCCCAGGTCAACCCACAGTAACCAGACAGCAGCGCAGAGAGAAAAGCCCTCAGTCCAGATGTGCAGCCCTCTCTGAGTTTGGTACCTGCAAAGGCATTTCAAGCCCAAGCAGAACATAGAGGCCTGCAGTCTTTCTCCAAAGTAAATTTTACTTTTGACTTGTTTGCTTTTGATGGATATCAGGTGGATGTAATACTACTCACTCTCTTCTGTACAACAGGCAGGATGAATTATTTCCACCAAAAGGAAGGGGGATATGCAGGTTTCATTAACTCCTTAGGGAAATCTAACCTGTAATCTTCCATTTCCAAAACATACTCAAACATTAGTTATATTTCAGGTGAGGAGAGTGCTCTTACCCACTAAATTCTGTTAAATTAAAAGCTAGAACAGGCAAGCGAGAGCTTCACCTAGGTCCATTTTATCAGGTAATTGTCCTAAAATCTTATTATTTCACATGGTTCAAGGAATATGTCTTATTATCCCATGAAGACTGGAAAAGAGAGATTGGGGGACTTAAAACATTCTTTAGGCAAATATTTGTCAGTCTCTTCTGATGGAAGAGAAGATCTTGTTGCAAACTGCAGCTCTGAATTGGCTACCAATTGGACAGTTTTGTTATTCACACAGGCGGAAGCTGAGACTGTGGCCCCTAGAGACACCTGAGCTTTTCTATCACCCGAATGAGAAAAGTTGTCCTGAAGATATATTAATTTCAGCTTGTCTCCTTGTAGCTTCTTGATGGGTCTGGGAGGTCTGGACTTGTGAGTAGGTACCAGGAGATTCAGGGCTATGCAATGATGTGCTTCACCCAAGTTCAAAATCTACCATCAGATTGCAGAAACAGTACAGAAGGTGCCAGGGGATTTTGTTGTACAGCTCTCATTTACACTAATGGAAGCTCTGTGACTAAATCCCTGTGATCAGCAATGAAATTCTGTCCCTTAAACGAACATATTAGGAGAAATAAGGATTTAATTCAGAGGCTGAATGAAATTTTTGCAAGCTTATGGTGCAGTGATTGCCTTCATCTCTCTGTAGGAAAACTATTTAAGTCAAACATACAGAAAATTGTAAACTGTGAAAGTACTGAATGTTACACAGCTTCAGCCCAAGCTCTGTCTCCTCTTCCTGCTGTTCTCATTGGTATGCAACACGTGCACCATACAGAGTGCTGGCTTTAAAAGAGTTAAATAGAATAAATGTCAACACTAAATAAATCCTATTGCCAACAAGCTGCCAGGAAACGTTTATCACACTTCTGGTAATGTTCAAAACAGTTACTACACAATGATGAATCATACCTTATATTGCACACATGTTGATCATAAACATTTATCAGACTTCTGGCAACTTCTACAATGTGGAAGAGACACTATAGTTTGTTGAAGGGAATGTCTCTCTTCTATACAGTAGGTAGATTTCTTGACTTAAAGTACAAGCAAAACATCTTTAACTAGTGTTAGGTGGTTTTGCAAGAGATAATGGGACGATGGGTCTCTTTATGATGTCATCTACAAATTTATTTATAGAGATGCACTAATTTTACTGTGTTCTGACAACTTTATTTTATTGTCTGCTTATTATTTTTCCAATAAGTCTTTGATTTTATATTTCCTGATAAATCAAGTCACAAGTTTTTCATGGTATCACTGACACAGTGAACATTACATTAATTCCTGCAGGTCTTATTTACAAGACTTTGAAGTTAATGAAGGCTTGATTATGGTTTATTTGGGTACAGACACAGGCTGTAGTGTCTACTGTTATAGCAGATACATGCTTCAGTCATAAATCATGTGTATTGAGCCCACCACACAAAGGCCACAGTAAATGCAACTAAGTATATTGCTGTATATTTTAAGTAGAACTAATTATGTTGCATTGGTGATTATATCAACGTTTAACAGTTTGGAGAANAAAATAAATAAATAAATAAATAAATAAATAAATAAATACATATATAAATAAATAAATAAAGTAAATAAACAAAAAACTTCAAGTGAGGATTGTGCTTCTCTGCCATACCTCTACAACATATGCAAAATGCATTCTGAACTATACTACTGAAAATTAAATGACAGCGTGAATGAGTTTTGGTACATTTTAGTGTTGTAAACCTCTATGATTTTGTTCTCCAAGTTCTGATGTGTACCAGGCACATAACTATATGCTACTGATGGCAACTGAGAGAGCAACTTAGTGGTCTATGATAGCAGAAAATAAACTTTTATACATTTTTATATCCAGCCTCATGACCTAGACGTCAGATAATTCTTTAATTTAGACCTTGTCATCTGATCTTGTGCTTGCTGTAATATTGCTATGATGGATCAGGAACGGGGAAAATTCAAAGGCATTTGAGGGCAAAGTGAGACTAGTAGTCTGTATTTTCCCCAGTCTGAGAAGAATAACAAAGTCTCCTCCACTACCCTTTGTTTTCATTAGAGCAGAGGGCTCAAGATGCTTTTTCCTTTAAACATGTTTGGGGTTGGTTTTGTTTTTTCTGAATTTATATTCTGTATAAAGAGAATGAATCTAAAACCAGGATTATGTTAGGAGAAAAGTCCCAACATGCCCTCATTATGCAATAAAAATTAATAATTGCACACTCTTATTTTGGACAAAATTAGAGAGTTTTAATATACTTCATTGGCAAATGTAAAGTGCTACGTCATAATATATGATCATTCAGTTATTATCCTAGAATTACTGTCTGGTAACTTAGTTATGCAAAGCTTAACATTCTTATAAATGTCATTCTGAGAGTTTCTCCCTCCTTTAGACATAAGGGACAATATTAAGGCATCAGAAATGGAAATTTCAAGACAGATAGATAAGACATTTTTTTTTGTTGTTATTTTTCATGAGCTGCTAAGATTTTTTTTCTTTACTTTAGGAGTGCTTAGAGAAGTCCCTTTTAATGATGTATGTGGTTGCAATAAGAGAAAAGGAATTTCAGGAAATAAAATGAAAATGAGGTCTCATACAGAATTAGTACTGAAAATAAAATAAGTAAATAAATAAATAACCCTCCCCAAAACTGAAAAAAAACCCCACAATACCCAAACAAAAAAAAAACAAACCACCCAAGAGTCTGTTATCCAGTTACTAACCAGCTTTTCAATTAGCTGTGAAGTAAGAACACCATTTACTGTACTATTTATAAAAATCAATCACTCTGGAACTTGTACTGTATACTTGATTCTCTAACATAGAGCAATACAAAGTTTCACACAGCAGTGTTACCATATATTAAAAGCCTTTAGGCTCAAAATATCCTTTGCCTTCAGCAAAAGGAGCTTCTCACAGTGGTGAGGTAAAATTACCATGTTCCCCTACTATCTTTCTATTTCAGTAAGTAGAGAAAGGAATGATTTAGTAATGGGTTTGGTAATGAGCCAGAATGCATTTTATAAAGGTAAAAAAAATACATGCTAGGATTTGCCTGCCACAGCTAAAAAGTGTAAGCTAATGGAACCTAAAGTGATTCAGTGTGGAAAGAGCTCTCACACTTCCTCTTCAACAGGATGAAAGAGGGAAGAGAGAAGGTTGTATTTTAGGAGGGACATTTTACGTGTCTTCAAGGGTTTCATCTTCCATATGAAGGTTTTTTTCCGCACCTTTGTAGTTTTTAAGTTATTTCATTTATTACAGCAGCCAAACTGAATATACAAAGTAAAGAATAAGTCACGCCACAAAGGGCTTACAAGCTGAAAAGCATGAGATGAAAAGCAAAGGGAAATAACTGCTGTCTGGTTTTGCAGATGAGGAAATAAAGTCCAGGGAAATTAGGAACAAGCCTTAAAAATTATTTAGACAAATTCATCATATATGAGAGTCAAACTGAGGAGTAGAAATTAAGAACTTCTGAAAATACCTGCTGCATGCTTTCCTGTACCTGAAGGAAATCAACAACCACCAGGGCTATATACGGGAAATACACAGGTTAGTATAGAGAACTATCAAAAAAGTCATCATTTATGATACACGCCACAAAACTCACATGTGCACTTACATAAAAAGACTAGGATGATTGCTAATCATGTTCAATTCAATCTCTAGCTGCATAAGGAATGCAGGCTAGAAGTCTTTGTAAGGACATTTATAGACATGCTGAAAAAATAGTAAAGGACATGAGAATTCTCTTTGCAAATAACTTCTAAAGTGGGGTTTCAGCCATCATCAAGACCATGTGTTATATGATCTTGCAGAGCCTGAAAACAGCATTCTGAATTTCACCTTTATTCAAAGTATTAAACAGCACTTGAAACTTAAGGTTTCTACGTTTCTTTTTTTTCTTATTTTGCTCTTCATAACTCTTGTGCTAATTGAGTATATTCTAGCTGTGTTCACTGTATACCTATATCCGCTTGCTCAGTAAATGCTTCCTTTTTGCTTTATTTTACTAAATAGTCTCCACTTCTACATCAAAAAGTAGTTCATGAGTTGCCATGGTGATTCAGGTAGCTGGAAAATTACAAGATACAATGTGTTGTGCATGTAAAGCTAACAACACATGAAAACAAAACAAAAAGTAATTTTTTTTTGAGAACAGTGTGGTAACAAAGTAACTACATGGTTATCTAGGTGAAACTGAAAAAAAACCTACTTACTTTGTAACCACTAAAAAAGTTACATGATCTTTTAAACACAAAATAGTGGGCTCACACGAAATATTAGTCAAAAAAATTAATATACGGATACTAATTTTGACACTTGACATTGTCAAGTGTCCTGAAGACTGTCTGTTACCGTTGACCTTAGCATTTCAACCTCTGGACATATATATATATATATTTTTATTTTTATTTTTATTTTTATTTTTTTTTCTTT
>VYZM01018751.1:220792-258346 GCA_013398915.1 Dromas ardeola | reverse complement strand
GTTGAAAGGCTATTTCTAATAGGAATAGTAGTTTTCACACAATTCCTACTCCTTTAAATTCCTAAAGTTTGAGTACCTTTAATCAGCATTTGAAGACACTTATTACATAGCAATTATGCTTACAGCAAAGGGGTTTTACAGATCATATATTTTGCGTATTTTGCTCTTCACAAAAAACTCAGATGTAAAATGATCACCTCAGATTTCTGTTCCTATTACATTTTGGACAAAAGTATATGAAAACTATCAGTAAATAAGATGGTAGTGCATTTTCTTATTGAAGATTTACAGTAACATTATAATTTCATTTCAGTAAAGCTACAGTACATAAATTTTTTAGCCATGCAGTTTTCAGTGTAGTTCTTGACGGCAAAATGTAAGGGCTGTATTTCCAGACTGTAGTAATAATTTGGTCAGACGAAACTGCTGAGTGTAAGGGAAGTTTATTACAGGTATAATGGGAATAGAAACATCATTTCAACAACCTAATCTTTTTGAAATTTGTAGAGTTGGAAGTAATGTCACTTTAGCAAGGCCACTTAAGACTGGAGATGAGTAAATAATTTACTCAGTTAAACTAGCGTCTTCGGTTAACTGGGTGTATGTAAGCAGGATCATAATTTTTCTGTATTTATCCATCATTCAGATTCACTCCGACCTGCACATTTTTTTGTTGAGTTTTTTAAACAGCCCTGTGAACTCCTTGCAAATATGCAAGTCAATTTTGTCAAGGGGTAAATGGCTATGATGTTCAAGTGACTGCCTGCTTGTGACTCATTCACAAATAAAAAAGATAGTATCATTGGATAATGCTTTTGCACTTGCTAGACTTCCAAGATTTATTAATTAGGGAAGAAATTACATTCTATAAATACCCAAACTAGCAAGATAACATTAAAATACATTTTCTTTATGAGAAAGAGTAATAAATTTCTCTCTTCGGATTAGGGATTTTTATTCACTCTTCACATTTCTTTTTGTATCTTTTGATTATTTATTTTTTTTATTTTTATATGCTATATTTTGTGAACTCATTTGGAATAGAAGTATATAGTGGACAAAACTTTTACTTGCTATTACTTGCTTAATATAAATTAGCCAAGAACTAGGCAATGTTTATAAACGTAAAGCAGACATTATTTTTTTCCTAGTGAAATTTTTTCTGTCTTTTTTCTCACTCTTTCATCAATCACTGAGACAATGACTGTATCTTCCAAAGCAGCTTGAACTAACTTGATAATTTCTATGACTGTGTTATCTAATTCTGTCCTACTGAACCTGCTCTCATTTGTTCTTTCCAAATGAATAGTTTCTACAGATAGTGAGGGCTTTTAATCAGTAAATTAATTAAAGTTGAAATCATTAAAGAATCAAGACACTGGGAGAGTAACTGTATTCACTACAGCAAAAAAAAAGACATATTGAATGAAGAGTATTTTTACTCTTTTCATCAGATTATTTTTCTCCATGTAAAGATACAGTTGTCCATAAAGATACAGAAATGCTGTACCTGTAATTTATGTTATTGATGATGGAGAAAGCAATGGTTTGCCTCCCTCCTTTTAACAGTGATGTGCTGCTTGAAGTAATGTAGCATCAATAAAAAATGTACTAGCTGCGTGCATTTTCAAACGTTTGTTCCTGGTGAGTAGTTAAAGTGACAACTACTAGTTTTGAGGCTGTTGATATTCATTAGTCCTTTTCAGTTTTTATGGTGGGTTAGCTTTGGCTAACTGCAAAGTGCCCAGCCAGATGATTGGTGACTCCCCTCTCAGTGAGACACCACATGCAGTTCCATACAGTGATTCACTAAAGGTAGACACTGAAACTAAGTATAGCTCTGGCCTTTTTTGTATGACAGAAATTTAAATAAATTCTCTATACTCCCATTCTTTGTGTTGTTCTTACATAGGACCAAGAGAAAAATAATTTCTATGAATTATGGAAAATTAGAATAGAAAAAGCTACTGTATCTCACTGGCTGACTAGACTCTTACACAAAATTAGAAAAGGTCATTTCATGTACCTAAATTTCCTGACAGTAACCGATACAACAGAGAAATCAAGAAGTATTCATCAGTTACAAAAAAACATACTTCTTCAAGGCATGGAAGGAGTTCCAAGTGGCGGTGCATTCAGCCATGCAATATTAACAATATTTCAATTATATTTACACTGCATGTGAAAGAATATGATCTGTCCTGCAGCAAAACAATCCCTTCATTCAGGCATATGGAGGAATAATTTCATGTTGACATATATTCAACATCAGAGAGGAAAGTATTAATGTTTGTTCTTCTGCCGTGCTGTCAAAAGTTTTGAACATGTCTCTTGGAATAATATGAAATGATCGCATACACAGAATGCCCTCCTAAGACTCCAGACCTAGCTAGAGAGAAAGATCATGTGGAAAAACTACCCCTGGATGGTGTGCCTTCCATTTGCAAGTGTCCCTTTAGAAAGGTATATTTCAATACATAAAAAAGCAGCAGTCAAGTATGGCAATGAAATAATGCATGAAAGGACTTTGTAATAAGAATCATTTACATGAATCTGAAGGGCTGATTCATTCACTGCAGTCCAAGAAGTCATAACTCTGAACTTACCTACACTGAAAAGTCTCAGCCAGGTTTTGGAATTTGTGGCTCTGAGCTAAATTGTTGAAGGCTTTGTAATTCATCTCTGTTCTTATTCCTGCCACAGTATGAAAAGGATTGTGAATCTTATGTAACTAAGGCACTAAACAGAAAGTTAATGGCTTGTATACAAATGAGAAAAAAACCTGAACCAACATTCAATGTCAGCGAGAGCAATGGCTGTCTAATCTATTTTTATCCACGTAGGTTCTGGATACTGCGAAGACTCAAAGATATTTTTCAGAGTCAGTGAAAACTGTTATCCTTAAACAAGAATCTCAAAAAAAGATGATAGAATTAAAAATGCATACCAAGGCATAAACACAATGCTAGAGTAAAATAAACATATAGTTGAAAACTGTCCGGTTCAAACAATGCAGTACCATGTCTGTACTGAGAGCAAGCACTTTGTGAAACTTGTGCCTGTCTCTGTGCAAGCTGCAGGGAAACACAACACAAGGAAAAGAAGACACATTAATAAAACCAAGAATGTAATTTCCTTTGTTCTTGAGGGTATTCCTGTCCTTTTGCTCACAATGAAAGCCAGCAGCAACAAAGGGTGGCCTGCTGACCCAAGAGACCACAACAGCATCAGTAGATATTCCTTTTTCCTTTAGTAAAAGAGTTCTGATGGAGTAAAGTGGCTTGAACATTTACCCAAACCCAAGCTTTTGGTATATGCTTGACTAGAATTAGGGAAAAAGGAACATGAGACAGGACCTTCCACATTTGAAATCTTTTCATTCCAAAGAGTCATTTGCATAATGTTTCTCCATATAGAACCTGAAATTTATCATTCCTCATTTCTTGTTTTTGATGAAGAATCTTTTGCTTGCTTCCTATGCGTCATTTGGGAATATATTCTACTTATGCAGATAAACTCTGTGAATGTATGGTATATATTATTCTTGAAGGAATATTAGGTTTTTTTCTTTGATCTCAGGTTGCATGTGTCCTGTTTAGTAGTCAGGAAAGGGTAAGAAAACTAGATCTGCTAAAAAGATAGAAGAAGATAACCTTTGAAGATTGTGGATGTCTATTATTAATACTAAAACTAACAATTATTAATACTAAAACTAACTATTATTAATACTAAAACCACCGAAAAGAGCTTCTTTGTTTCTTTCCAAGTCTCAATATAAAAATATTTACAAATTCTGAACTGTTTTTCAATCCAGGTTTGATTTAATAAAGCATATTCCTGGCCAGAGTATTATACAATTACCACCAACTCTCAAGTCTCAGATACATAACAGCTTCTGCAATAATACCATAAATAAGGCTAATGATTTCAAAGCTGTCTAGAAATTTACAACTTTACTTATCCAATTGTTATATTTGTATGGTTAGCTAGTGGTTTATGTATACAAGGATCACTGAAGAGCTCTTGTGGACATAAATTTAGGAACTGGCTGCAATATTAACAGATTATGAAGTTGGAAGTGAATTATTAAGAATGGGAGAAAAATACCATATCAAGTGAGTTATAAAGAGGTGTACATGCAATGTTAGTATTACAAAATAAGAACAGATGCAGACGTCTGAAGTTGTAAATAATTCTTTCCATAATTTCATGTTTCACTACAGGGAACAGAGTAAAATGTAGTGCATTTTTTCCAGGCAACCTAAAAGACTTGATTTGTTTCAAAGTCCTTGTGAATTGATACTTCATAGATCACTGAAATTGCATTACTAGGATTATTCAAATATATACAAGGAATGCCTAACTTTCCCTATTTGACTTTACATATTAACATGTATCTCTTCAGCACAGTCGCTCATCAACATACACTGGCAAAGAAAAGAGTTTCACTGATAATACTGTAAGTTCATTGAGTCAGGCACTGTTTTTTTATTGTACGTGGTAGAACACACAGGCCTGTGGTTGGTTCTCTCCAGTGCTATCCCAATATAAACACAAAAGAGAATAAATATAAAGGTGACATTCAGACAGAAGTTACCTGTGAGGGAAGCAAAGCCCTGAGAAGGGTTAGTCCCAGACTGTTGCGGGACACTAAAGCTACCTACCTTCCCCAATCTCTGTTCCAAGTGTGGGATGTTCTTTTTCAATTTTGCATCCTCTAAACTAAATGCATAGCAACACTAAAACACATCAGGAATAAAAAACACAATTCTCTGGGAGAGTGGTAGGGACAAGATTGACCCATATGGAACAGATATAAGTCATGTCACACATACTGAATTGCTGAGTTACTGGCAGGTAGAAGGCGACCATAAGGAACTAGAAGAGAATGAAACAGTAGGGTGGCCTGGGCCTTGTTTCGTAGCTTTGGCACCCATGCAAGTGCAAAATTTGTCCTTAAAAAATCAATACTCAAGTTACAGTTAAATCCTGTGTGTAAGTGCACGATGTGAACAATAATACCTTTCTATGAAAATGTAGCCCTTCAAAATTAAATAATTCTTGATTTTCTTATCCACAGAAGAGTTAAGAGTTCATATGAAAGGATTGGACTGGATTCACCTTTAGTTGTCGTCTCCATACTGTTCTATGTGATAGAACTTTTGCCTTTCCCTGTTCCTTGGAATTCTGCCAGTTCTCCTGTTCCTAGACTGGCCTCTGGACTATAGTGATAACAGTTCTCTCCAGGAGGTCCAAACCTTGTTTCTTCTTGCACCGTTATAAGTGAAATCTAAGGATGAAACAGACTTCTCAAAACAAAAATTCAATTTGTTTTTCTTTTCTATAGAGGCAAAGCATTAGATAAACGTTTTTTTAAAAAGTCCTCCACACTGGTTTATTGTAAGAAAGGACATGTCAAAATTTCTTGAATTACTCTGGAGGGGGTTCAGATTCAACTCTTCGAAGAACTGGTCCTATTTTACTGCCTGAATCTTCCTTCATAAACTACCCATAGTTCCTTTGATTTTTGTTATTCATCACGGGCTTCCTCCCTTCACGATTTAAATACTGTTGTAGGCTGGCAGGAGCAGAGGCCAAATATTCAAAGCTGGTGGCTTAACTGCTGTCAAGCAACTACTGAGGAACAACATAGATTGAGCTAGGCCTCCCTTCCTGTTTCTTGCCCTGAACAGTGATGTGTTGAGTTGAATAAAATATGTGAATTAGAATAATAAACTTCTCAACTAACCAGATCTAAATACAGAAAGAATTATAGAGCAGTTCCATGTTCGTAATAGATGAAGACAGAAAGTATTTTATCTCAGTGAATGGAACACCTGAGAAGGGTAGAAGGAGGAACCACTGAATGTGACCTTTTAGTGAATGCATGCTTGTATAATAATTAATTCTTGTTATTAGCTCACGTTTTAATTGACTTTAAATAGATTATAAAACCAAAGCTTGTTACCACACCTTTTGCATGACAAATATTACTGTTAATTTCAATGGTGTCAGGTAATGAGCCATCAGACCATTATATGGAATAAAAATCCTAGGATTCATTTCTTATCTCAGATGCATCTGGGGCACAATAGAGCTGTTAAACATTTCATCCTACACAAAGCTTATTTTTCAAAAACTTATATTGCTAATAGTTCTTCACATAATTGCCTGAGTTCTTCTCATAATGTTTCTGGAAGTCACTACCATCTGTTTCGATATGTGTGTGGGGAGGATTTCCTTCTAAAAATGAAGGAATGTTTCTCTAGACATCATATGAAATAAGAACATACAGATTTACCACAACAATGTGACAATATACCTTTGTCTTCATTTTGACATCTCTCACTCCTCCTCCTGCTTCAGTGTGACCATTTTTAACTGTATTAATATTTTCATGGCAGAAAAGGGAGTGGATAACTCAAAAAATCCCTGTGTTTTTCCTCCAACTCGTTCTTGCTGCCCATCTTGGTCTCTTGCTGCCCATGTAGTCACCCTTGGTTTCCAGCTCAGCCCCACCCATGGAACAAACCTGTCCTTGCAGCTCCCTGAAACAAAATCAGAGATTTCCTGTGCCTTTTCAGTGTTACGTCTTTGCCAAGTATGATCACACACAGTTTTTCACAGGAGCTTTACTTTATTTGAATCACCTCTTAGAACTGCTCAAAGATTTATCCAAATCCAAATATCCTTTCTCGTGCAGTGTGTTTCCTGTCCTTCCCTTCTTTTTCTTCTTCTGTCCTGCTGATTTCCCAGCCAACTCTAGTCCTAATCTGCTTCCAGACAGTCTTGGTCTCTCCCAAGACCCATATCCCAGTGTCTTAGCATCACAGAGTCGTTAAGGTTGGAAGGGGATGCTGAAGACGTCTAGTTCAGCCTTCATTATTCTTTAGCCTTGCACAGTCATGTTTTGAGTATCTCCAAAAATGGAGACTCCACAACCTATCTGGGCAACTAGGGAGGTTTGACAGTAAAAAAAATAGAATAAAATTCTGAGGTTTAAATGGAATGTGTTGCATTTTTAATTATGCCCATTGTCTCTTGCCCTTTAACTGGAGCCACTGAGAAGAGTCTGGCTCCACCATCTTTAGTCTCTCCTACCAGGTACTCATACACATTAAAAAGATTGCCCTAGCCTTTGCTTCTTAATCTTGGGCTTTCTTAAGTATGTGACAGTCTGATCTTCTAGATATAAAAATTCTTCCTCCTATCTTGTTATGTACCAATTATTTTTTATTCTAAAATTTCCAAGGAAAAACTACCCTACAAAAAATTCCTGGATGTTCTGTTATATCCCAAACAGTTCAAACTTGAAAATGACCAGTGAAAACACACTGATAATGGAACCTAAGGCATATTGCTACTCCTTGAATATTGTCTCAAAATATCACTTTGATATTAACTACAGAATATGAATGTATACAGAAAAACTTACTACATCTAGTAAACAAAGATTTGCAATAAGGCAATGTTTTCTTGCATTAGCTTTTCTGCATTTCCTTTCACTTTCCCAGTTTTCTTCCTATTTTCATTACCTTTTTCCTTTTTTGATCATTGATACATTGCTACTGCTACTGCTTTTTGAATATTGCTACATTTTTGCTGTTTATCCTCTTTCCCTGCTATTTTCCCATATCCTTTCCTGAATTTATACTTACTTTTACCTTCCATTTTTTCTTTTTCTTTTGCAAGGATAACAGGGTTGAGGTCAGCATCTGCGTGCTAGAAGGCAGACATTTTGAAGTACCAATTTAAAACATGTCAGCTGAGGAGCTAGAAAATTGTGAATCACCTTTTAGAAGTTCAAAATACATAAATTGGGATCTATTGTAATTTAGCGTGGTCCTTGCTTATATTTCTTCAGCACTGCCTGAGAGGGTTGCTGACCCTCTATAAAAAAGCTTTCTAATATGGCGTAAAGTCCAATGATCTGACAGATGTCTGCAGAAAAATGAGTAGCACATTTCTGAGTTCAGTCAGAGCTTTAGTATGAAGGACTAAAAATGACATCTGAGGATAGAAGGCAATTAGGTGATATATTCTGAGGATTTGAGATGAAGAAAACTACTGTTTTGGGAAGTCTGTTCAGCTTCTGAATTCTGCTTCTAACTAGATTCCTTTATAGGCTGATACATCAGCCTGGAGACTCAGTGTGGGATTATTTCATAGAATTAAAGAAACTGAAGGGGGGTCTGAAGGTCATTTTGTACAGCTTCCCATTCAGAGTGGGTCTGCCGCCTTCTCAGTTATCCTTTTAAAACCATCATACTATGGGATGCCAAAAGCAGTTCACAGTTCAGAGTTAGAAGTCTTTTCACTTTGCTTTTTCTCAGGAAAACTTTTGTCATGGGAAAGACAACTGCTTGATGAAGTCACCTGATAATGGCTTCTGCAGCTGGTCACCTCTTGAAGCTTGTCAGGAGGACATATAACAAGGGATAAGGAAAGTTTCTGAATAGCTTTTCAATTAATTTTATTAGTTTAAGATAAACAGAGCTGTTTTCCCAAAAGCAGAGTAAGCTGGAATAAAAGGTGTTGTGTTCAACGTATTGTAAAATTAGAGGATGTATTCCCCATAGCGTGTTCTTGCCAAACTGTGATGGGCTCAACAGCCATGGGGAGAGGCTTTTGTATTGCTAATGAGAAGGAACAGTTCTAATTGACTGTGTACATTCCCACAAAATATAATGTCTCTATAGCCAACCATGGTTGACAGAGATCTGTGCGTATCTGTCCAGCTTTGTGCTATAGAGCTACGACTTGTAGAAGGGGCTTCCTAACTAGTCCTGTTGTGGCAGGTTTTTTTTGTTTTGCTTGTGCTTTCAGAATTTGCAAAGGGAACAGAATAAGTACTGGTGTTCAGCTGTCCCACTAAACTATGAAAAATACTCTGTACAAACACTGAAATTCCACCTGGACATTTGGCAAGAGTCTCTTACAAACAGATCTGTTTCTGTACATCAAAACCTGGTAAAATGAACCTGTAGCTCCACACTCACTGCACAGGAATTGGATTGATGATCTTAGTGCACAAGTTGTGTCCTTTGCGCACATGTCTATTATTCCTCGACTTTAGAAGGCCTTCAAAATACGGAATAGGTCAAAGGAAGTCATGTAACCTGCTGTCTTCACCCACACATCTAGTGTGACTGCAGAGACCAACTTATTATTTCTCTAGGGTTCTCAGTGAGGACTACGTGCTGACTCCCCAGATTGTGGTCTTCACATAGCTGTTCCTTAACTTCTAAGAAGACTTTCAGGACTTGGAAAAGAGAAAGGGATCTACTCTAACTGTAGAAGAAGGCAAAACTCCAGTGATAAGGGTGTCAACAGTAAGCCGGTGAAGAAATTAGAAGGTAAAAACATTAGAAAAAGTACTTAAACCCATGTTCCAATCAGAGCAGTATTCTATGTCAAACAATGGTAGTAGGAGATACGGTTTAAACATAAGATATTTTAAGCAGTGAAGTTACATGTTTTTTATGGCAATTTTAGGTAAGTCTTGCTAAAGGAAGGCATGTTGTTATCCTTTTCTAGCACGTAACTGGGAAAAATTAAAGCAGATCTGAGGGAGAGGGATTTGGTTCACTAGAAAAAGCAACAGAAAATGGGTGTTTGAAGGAGTCATGAATGAGATCATGGAGAAATGCAGGAAAAACTAATATTCTTGATGAAAAAACCCTATAACTTTTTGGAGTAAATTATTCACTGATTGTCATCTCATAAGGTACAATCATGCAGTGATGTAATTTTTTTCAAGATTTTTTATTAGCTGATATGTTTGGAAAGACCGTTTTTCTACTTCATATTTACAACAGATTCACATGAAGAATTAACTGCTTAGTACATCTGCAAGTTTTGAAAATGAGATAGCGTGAAGCAGTTGCATAGAGCAAAAACTATTTTTTTCACTGTATTCTTTTAACATTGTTTTAGAGATTGTCCATGGACACATGTAGATATCCAGTCTATCGCTTTGCTATGGAAGGTGTAAAAAATATTAATGGTTGCATACTGACTTTTTTTTTTTTCCCCTAGGCAGAAGAACATGAGGAAACTGAGGTCTCATTCTCTGTTTCTCCAAAAGGATGAAGTGACCAGATTATGGATTATTTGATCACTTGGGATGTCTGTTTCAGTGGCAGTGCAAAGTTATCAGAAATTCCTTTAAAACAACTTTCTTTAAGAATATCTATATATATCTTTTAAATATCCCTAGTTCTAGGTCCTTGTTGGAGAGAAGGCACCTTTTGCCTCATTTGCACAACCTGTGGCTGATTTGGGAGTTCAGGGACTGCTCAGGCAGAATGAAAATGACTCTCAGAAAACAGGGATGTGGAGTTTGAACCTGTCATGGTTTCAGCTGGGATGGAGTTAACTGTCTTGCTACAAGTTGGTGTAGTGCTATATTTTGGATTCAGGATGAGAGTGGCGTTGCTAGTACGCTCCTGTCTTTGGTTGTTGCTAAGCTCTCAAGGCCTCCTCTGCTCCTCACACTGTCCCACCAGCAAGCAGGCTGGGAGTGCACAAGAAGTTGGGAAGAGACGCAGCTGGGACAGCTGACCCCAAGTGACCAAAGGAATAGCCCATGCCATATGACATCATGTCTAGTCTATAAAGCTGGGGGAAGAAGAAGGAAGGGGAGAGGGGCGGGGGCATTTGGACGTACGGCATTTGTCTTTTGAAGTAACTGTTACACGTGATGGGGCCCTGCTTTCCTGGAGATGGCTGAACACCTGCCTGCCGATGGGCAGTTGTGAATGAATTCCTTCTTTTGCTTTGCTTGTGTGCACAGCTTTTGCTTTACTTATTAAACTTTCTTTATCTCAATCCATGAATTTTCTCACTTTTACTCTTCAAATTTTCTCCCCCATATCACTGGGGTTGGAGTGAGTGAGAGACTGCGTGGTCCTAGCTTCTCGCTGGGGTTAAACCACGACACCACCCCTTCTCCTTACTATACAGATGGAAAGGGCTGTTATGGACAAGTTCCAGCCTGCTGAAGGAATGAAGATGCAGTGCCATAGTGCACACCACAAAAAGAGCTTTGTGTCACATCCCCTGTCCAGTCAACGCAAAGCACAGCCATGTGCAAGTATAGACTTATCCTTCCAATGCACAGTTTATTACCTGAGGCCACAAGGTCAAGGAAGAGCCAAGAGGAGCTCTTGGCAACTTTTAGTTCAGAAGCTGCAGCAACAGGCAGAGCTGCCTTTTCCCCTCATATGCTTTACTTCCTCCCAGAAGCATTTAATGTCAAAAATAGGCTTAAAATAATGTCCAGTGCCTCCATGCTTCATAATGAGACGTTAGCCACTAGATGTTGCTCACACATAGTTACTCATTCTCCTGCTTCCCACTTTCTTGCTTCGTTTTGCTCAGCATGACATTAACTTTCATACAGTTCTCTATTTCACAAGACTTTGGATTCCTGACTGTAAAGAAATATCGGCAAGAGAAGAAAGCTTGTATTAAAAAGTTCATCTATCATAATAGAACTGACTCAGTTATAACCCCTTTAAAAATCCTGTGCACACAGGGAACACTTGACCCTAGTGACTGGATTTATTTTACATTTGGACAGTCATGCTTAATTTGTGATTCTTATTAGCTAGATAAAATGTTTTTAGTCCTCCTTTGTGTTTGCCTTTCATTTAAAAAAAAAATGTTTATCAGCAAGTGGATAATTAGATGAACATTTTGACTTCTGAAAGTGAAAAAATAGCAAACAAGTTATATACAGGGTGTTTAAAATAGTACCAACACCTTCTTCCTTTTTTTTTTCTTCTTTTTTTTTTTAACTTTGCATACCTCCTCCTTTTAATTCTCTATCACAAGTTATATATAACAACAATTACTTTTCCCACAAAAATTCAACTATTAACATCTTCAAAATAATAGTCAGGAGTGCACAAATGTTTAGCACTGTGGATTTATTCATTTTCTTGCCATCTTCTGCCACATCTTCTCTCTGAAAATGCAACACTAATATTTATGAAAATGAATTATAACAGTTAAACATAGGCACTGTGCTTGTTGTCATTGTGCTTCCATTATAACCAAAATTTTAATGGAATCCATTCAATTTAGCAATCAATGTGCAGGAACGTTACTGAAGCATAAATACACATGTTTTTTCTTCCCATTAATTCTGGGTTTTGAACTAATTGTGTTCAGTTAGTCTCCTTATAGTGCTGTTGCATTGATAATAGATGTGAATTAGACTTAACAAACTAGTGTTGTCTAGCCAATTATGACAGAATTTCAGTAAGTATGGTTAGTCTCTATTGTTATGTGAATATGAGTATCTGTTGTCAAATAATTGGAAAGGTGAGCCACATAAGACAGTAGGGCATAAGACCGTATAACAACTTCAAGTTATATGGGACTAATAATTTACTTAAAATTATGCACACGCACACTTATATTTATGTATTTTTTTATATATATATACAAAAATGATAGTGCCTCATAGAATTAGGGATTTAGACATTGTCTAGCTGGAAATAGTTTAACTGTTTTCCCAGTAATGTTAGTATTGGTATGAAAAAAAGTTTAGAGCCCGCACAAACACAGAACAACCAACTGTAAATGTTTTCCTGGGTACACAGAGTCATGGGTAAGAACAATTGTCTCAGTCTGAGTGTCTCAGACATGGCTACTGTTACAGTAATTGTGTGGAGGGAAAAGAGCTTGGAGAGAATTGTTATTGACTTTGCTAAATATTCTTTTTCTCCATTCTTTCAAGTTTGATTGCAGGGCAAAGCTTCTTCACATGCACCAAGGCACAGACAAAGTAGGAAAAAAAGAGAAACTCAGGCTGGTCTATGTAAATGAAGAACGAATGCTAACAATGGGATCAAACCTCCTTGTGTTAACTGTAATTGCCATCTCACTGCACAGACCTGTATTCGAGAGCGATAGCGCTGAATGGCTCAGCGGTTCCCAACGGGAAAGTCTGACTTTGGATGAAACTGACCCCAACCAACAGGCACTGCCAAATGGGGTCCTGTTAGCTGACACTACATTAACTTTGTCTCTGTGTCTGTAGTTGGAAGGTAACAAAGTGCATGAATTTTATTCATTCTTGGCTGACAGAGGGAGAGAGAAGGTGGATAAGTAAAGACAAACTGCGTTATATGACTGAAGCAAGGAAAAATAATTTGTCAGAAATAGATGGGGTTGAGTCTCATGGAGCAAGACATGCATACTACCAATCAAAACAGGCAAGGGAAAGACATGCAGAAGAAAAAAACCCTATTTTTCTTACTGCAGAATATTTTGCGGATCATGGAGCTAATACAAGGTGTATTTTATGTTCTGGTTAGTCTGGCTTGTGAAATAAAGCCTGAACATGACTGACCATTTGCAGAAAGTAAAGCCCAATTTAAAAAATGTATACGCTTGTGCAACTGGTGCCCACTGATATGACAGATTACCAGAAAAGGAAGCACTTAATATCGTCTTGAAATACATATTTGCGTGATAAAAAGAGTAGAGAACTCCAAAATTTCAAATACTTAGAAATACATTTACAAAAGGAGATCACTGTACAGGAGCATGTACAAGAAAGGAAATGAGAATTCAACTGGAGAAAGCCCTGATAAGAGGATACTCCTCAATCTCTTCAGTGCAACATCTGAACACATACAGTATTCTGGTAAACACAGCAAGCAATATCATGATAAAGCAGGAAGAAATGCCTTATTTGAGATTTTCTGACACGTATCGAAATACCTTTATAAAATTCTTCGCATTCACTGAAAAAAAGATCTGGAGTCACTGAAGCAATTGATCACAGAAGTATAAGAAAACATTATAATATTATCTTTTAAAGCTGCATAGAGTACAGCAGAAATCAAATGAAAATATTATGTATGGAAGAACCACCTTTTCTAAAAGCAATATCATTTCAAAAGCTGACAAATAGGTTTATTTGGAGAGCTAACGATAGTGCTATTTAGTGGGGTTTTTTCACTGTAAAAAGCAGAGAGTGAAATTAGACTGGAATGAATTGGGAAGCTTCCCAGGGTAATGAATAGTAGCACGCCATCTGTTTGAATGGGAAAAATAGTTGATCAGTGTGTGTTCCTCATCCTGCTGTGCAATAGAGAGGTAAAGGTCCTTATAGCAAAATGACACTATGTAACATGAGTAATGGCAACTGAACAGAACAGGCAGTAAATGCAAACCATCACTGACTCTTGGGACACCTAAAATGCAACCAAGGTCTGGGCCAGGTTGCCATGTAACAGCTGTGAGAATTACTTTTCTGCAATGACCAGAAATGTTCTAAAGTTAATAAACTGATAAAACTTTTTTCTCTTTTAAAGATATGTCAATGGGAAAAAAATGACCATTGGGCTAGTACAGGACCTGGGCAATAGGCTGATTTAGAAATAAAGTCTCTCTGATACCTTGCGAAAAGAAAGCTGAAGTAAAGTGCTGAGGAGTTAAAATGTACGTGTGGAGGCTTTGCTTCTGATTGGATGCAAGAATAACTACCAGGCATAATTTTAATTTTTTTTCCTCCCATGTGCCCTTGTTCACACTTGTTCCAAATGTTATAATGGTGGTGAAAAGCATAATACTGCTTTTCATGCAGGTAGTCAACAGGTAAGTAGGTAAGTGATCTTTAAAGTACGTAAGAGTAGATGTTGCCATCTTCCCAATGGAAGTTACACATGAATTGTCGCTGTACACCAGATTTTGTGCTGCTCTCTGCAGAAGGAGGACTGCTTGCTCCAGCTCATTATATAATAGCAAAAGCTCTGCAGTGTTAATGCTGGGTAAGGTTGAAAGCTTTCTATTTGCTCCCAGCACTGGACATATTGGATGAGGAAGAGGCCTCAACTGAACAAAAGAAACTTCTGATTGAAGAAGAGAAGACCCAGTGGAATGAAAGTGGCTACCAGGGAAAACGTGAGGGATTTTTGTGCCTCTTACTGGAAGATGGGTGCTGGTTCTGATAAGTTTTGTAGGAATAGTACTGACTCCATATCTCAGCCTTCTTCCCTTACTTTCTAAATAACTTCAGTCATTGAAGCCAGAAGAAAGGCACAAGCTTAGAATCATAGAATCACAGAATGGTTAGAGTTGGAAGGGACCTTAAAGATCACCATGTTCCAACCTGCCATGGGCAGGAACGCCTCCCACTAGACCAGGTTGCCCAAAGCCCCATCCAGCCTGGCCTTGAACACTTCCAGGGATGGGGCATCCACAGCTTCTCTGAGTAACCAGTTCCAGTGCCTCACCATCCTCACAGCAAAGAATTTCTTCCTAATATCTGATCTAAATCTCCCCTCTTTCAGTTTAAATCCATTACCCCTCGTCCTATCACTACACTCCCTGACAAATTGTCCCACCCCATCTCTCCTGTAGGCCTCCTTTAGGGATTGTAAGGCTGCTGTAAGGTCTCCATGGAGCCTTCTCTTCTGCAGGCTGAACAACACCAACTCTCTCAGCCTGTCTTCACAGGAGAGGTTCTCCAGCCCCCTGATCATCTTCATGACCCTCCTCTGGATCTGCTCCAACAGGTCCAGGCCCTTCTTTTGTTGGGGGCCCCAGAGCTGGACACAGTACTCCAGGTGGGGTCTCATGAGAGTGGAGTAGAGGGGCAGAATCACCTCCCTTGACCTCCTGGCCACACTTCTTTTGATGCAGCCCAGGATGCGGTTGGCTTTCTGGGCTGCAAGGGTTGCTGGGTCATGTTGAGCTTCTCATTCACCAACACCCCCAAGTCCTTCTCCTCAGGGCTACTCTCAATCCATTCTCCGCCCAACCTGTATTTGTGATTGGGATTGCCCCAACCCAGGTGCAGGACCTTGCACTTTGTCTTGTTGAATTTCATGAGGTATGAACAGGCCCACCTCTCAATCCTGTCTAGGTCCCTGTGGGTGGCATTCACTTTCTCTGGGCATATTTCAAGTAATTTCAGAGTGAGACAAAACCTTGGGGTTTTATGGGCAGCTCTCCCCCTTTCCAGTGCCCCACCTGCTTTGGAGAAATGTGAAAAAGAAAAAACTGTCAGGGACAATCAGGCACACGAAAGTCAAGCAAAATAAGGGTAACAGTGCACTTGGTGGTTTGCTTCCATGTTTGTAGTACCATGCCACACTGATAACAAAGAATCAGCCCACGTTGCTCTTGGTCACTGACATCTGCTTCTTAAATCCCATGGAAAAACCAGTGTCCCCCTCATATTCCAAACGCCACACTGCTCCTGCAAGGCACATCTGCAGATCTGGGCAGATCTGCTAATCGACAAGCAGCATATATCTATCTCCTACATATGGGTAAAGGCCAGTATGCCTCCCCTCAGATGCTCTCAGCAGAACTGTTCTGATCCCTCAGCTGAGCAGGAGAGACCTCTGATCTTTCTCAGGATGCAGAGCTGTAATTATAAAACTGTAAACTAGATGTGAGGCTTAATTATAATGTCAAATAGATTGGATTTTAATCAGCTCTCTGGATATATAGTTAGGAAGGATTTATCAGGGCAATGACCTAATTTTAAGAGTACGGATTTCAGCTGAACGTTCTGAAAACAATTTGGTTCAGTGCCTGTAGAGGGGAGACAAATAAATGCAGACCATCGCTTTTTTAATGAGTAATGTCTTCATCATGGCACAGGCTTTAGGAAACAAATTAATCTCTGATGTAACGTCAAAGTGAATTGCTATGCAATGGTGATGATTCTGGTCCTGGGCCTGTCACAGCAGCAGAAGCACAGCAGAAGAAATGCTGCAAGGAGAGTTGCCATAGGACATGAGAGGACATTATAGCATGTAGAAAGGTATGTCTGAGCAAAAGTTATTTCAAGTGCTCACTGTGAGAGGCAGAAGACTTATGGGAGTATGGTTCCAGATCAGTAGTCAGTAGCCATTTTTTTGTCAGGCTTGGTGGAGATGGGAGCCAGAGAAGGGTCTGGCTTTCTCTGAGAGGTAAGACTTCGCTCCCATACCAAGGTCCCATAGTTCCTGCTGGGATAAGGCTTCAGTTAGAGCTCTTAAGCAGGACCTATCGCACTGGTGAGATGTTTCCAAGTACATCAGCCAGGGGGCTACCAGAAGAGTGGGTTGCTGGTAGCAGATATTGCATTGGTGCCCTGGGCTGCGTCAGGGGCTTCCCTATACCCCAGATGGCAGCAGTCTGACCAGGATCGCTCTTCTGCAGCTGCATAATTCCTTGTGTTGTGTTGAGCTCAGTATCCGGAGGGAGCAGCCATCTGGGAAGCCGTGTCTGCCCAAAGCTGTTCAGCAATATCCTTTGTGGTCCTCCTCAGGTTTTTCAGCTTCCCAGCTCTCCGTAATTACTTGAAGTATTCTGAACGGAGACGGCACTCTCAAAAATGTCAATTTGGTTTTGCCCAGGATGTTTTAAAGTGGTGATTGGGTTTACAATAACTGACCACCATGCTTTTAGGAACCATCTCAAATAAGTGAATAGCACAGATGGCAAAAATCTGGCCCCCACAAGCACTTTCCAAGTAGAGCAATGCAGTAAACCCAAGCCTTCAGAAGTCAGAAATGCTGAAATTAAGGAGGCCTGTGTAACTTTGTGCAAAAGCACACACTGATGTGAAAAAAATCCAAAAAGGCACCAGATTAGCACTGTGCTAATTTCAACTTGAAAACACAACAAAGACATTCCAGAGCATTCTCATTACATGTTAATTCTGGGGATTAGTGTCAGATTCAGTCACCAGGTCTGTTGCTGGACTTTTTTTTTCTTTTTGATAGAGTTTTATGGAGGGCCTTAGCATTGGGGATTTGCAGGCTTCCTCTCCCCACTCCATCTCTCTTAGTTTCTTGTGGGGCAGAGAATATTGCACAACTGTACCAGGCTGTCAGATTGACCAGGGTGGTGAATGCTTCTGTTTTATGGGATGACTGGTTTATGGGAACTGGTGCAGTGCTCTTTTGTTGCGGTTTATTTCTTTGAAATAGTTGACTGTGTTACAGATGTGAGGTTTCTAACAGAAAAAAGAAAAAGGGAGGAAGCAAGGGAGGAAGGGAGGAAGGGAGGAAGGAAAGAAGGAAGTGGAAGAGGAAAGGAGAGGAGGGTAGAGGAGAGGAGAGAAGAGAGGAGAGGAGAGGGGAGGGGAGTAAAGGGGAGGGGAGGGAAACATTTTAGAATTTTTTTTGCTATGGTAAAATATTGTATTGCGAGGGAAGCAGTGTCAAGGAGAAACATATTTGAAATAGAGAAACTCTATGGAGGTCAGGACACTTTTTATGATGTTTATTTTGTACTTAAAAAGACTGTATGCTGAAGTAATCAAATTAAACGGGTTATTTAAGTAGTAGATCTTTTACCAGTAATACTAATATTGTCAGGGGTTTTTTAATTTTAAATGTAAAAATATGGCTTAAAGCACATTTTTTCCAGTTAGTTTTCAAAGTGCAAATGAGTTATAGCCTCTTCTCTGAAATGCAGTCAAAATTGTTCTGTATGTGTAACTTTCTATGCTGAGATACATGCAAGGGATTGGAGTTATACTCCATACATTGTACCTGAAAGCCATTACCAATCCTAAACTGCCAGCTTGCAATGAGAGAAAAATTTTCAAGGTTATTATACAGTTAAATTAAACTTCTTCGAAAGTTTAAATTCATAGGAAAATGCAGAAAAACTATTTTAAAAGTCTCTAATTAAAAAGTGTGAACTATAAGGTGAACTATATTGGCTTAGGAAGGCTAGTAAAAGAGTATAATTCTTTGTGAGTAAACAACTAAGATTTGTTGGTTCAAGTTTATTCCAAGATTGTGGTGGATATCTATAGCTACTTTCAGCATTTGGATTTGAGTAGACACACTACATTTTGTATCATTCCTAGTAATATTGCAGTAGAACATAACATTCCTATTATGAACTTGGTATTCATTTGTTCATAATTCTTACGAAAATTCCCTTTAAATGATTTCCAGATGACATTTTGGAATCATGTCTGCATGTGCCAAAACTGAAGAGAAGATCATTTTTATAATGTAAAAGTAAGTTTGAAAATACTCTTAAAAGTCATAGTACATTTTATATGATGTAAGCCTTTTTATTAAGATCAATCACAGCATCTTTTTTTTTTTTCTGAACAAAAGAGACTAATAATTTCTTTCATAAATAGTCCTGAACAGAAGAACAAAATTACAAATGAAATGTGAAAATCACAGTCTTGCACTTAAAATCTCATTAAATGCATTCTCTGTGACTGCAAATTTTTGGCTTTTAATATAGCACATATAAAAATACAAATTTAAGATTATTCTATTACATACACAAAGCTCATCTAAATATAAACCTAATAAGCCAAAATTGTTTTTGTATGGAAACTTTAGATCCCCTGGCAAAACAAATGCTTGGCTTTTCAACAAGTAGAAGAGTGCAATTTTAATGTTTAAAATGTAATAAAACCTGTATCAGTATAGCTGCTGTATATCATCTTTAGAAGAGTAGTTGACTTTAAGCAAGACTGGTTTGCAAATACTGTATGCAAATGTTTAAAAAGAATTTTGGGTGCGTATGTACTTTGTACTGTTGTATGTATTGTTGAAAAGTTTGCAACAAAACATTAGAAAACTAAACTCATGTTTTATCTCTGTGTTGCAGTAGCATAAGTTCCTGAAACCCTAAATATCTTAATGTCATATCAATGATAATTACATTAACTCAGTTTAGTAAAACTAAGATATAAAAAATGTGTGATTCCACTAAAATTCTCTTCTCACAATTGGATTCTGCTCAAATTACACTGCAGGTAACCCTGTATTTTAATTAAGAAACATTACTGCCTTATGCTGCTATACTGTTGGTCTGATAGAAAGTGTGTTGAGCTAAACTGTTCAGAAAATGAGAAATGGGAAAGGTCTAGTGAAAAATGGAACTGCCTGCCATATAAAGAGGCTATGGTGGTCTGATCCAGCTTTGGAGCCATGCTCGAACAGACTAATATGCCAGCACAAAGGTTAAAGGGAGAGGCTGCAATCTTAAGCAGAATAGTCAGGAATCTCAGTGCAAAACAGTAAGGAATGGAATGCTTTTTGATCGCATATTTATTGCACTCCTGAAAGATAAACAGAAAGAGAGAGGTAATTATTGGATGGGGAAATCTTTTGGATGGGGGACTGGCACTTTGAAATAAATAGTTGAAAAATGCACTATACACTGTATGTATTAGGGAAAAAATAATTAACAACTACACGAATTTGACATCTATGCCTAAAATGCCAAAGAATTTCAAAATTGCTGTCTTTGGGTTGTTGGCCCAGGCTGGCAGGCAGGACCTATGCAGACGTTTGCTCACCTCCCCACCCACACACGCCTAGTGGGAAGGGAGAAAAAAAGAGGAGGAATAAGAACGAGAAAATTCATGGGTCAAAATGAAGGCAAGGAAAACACTCACCAGACAGTAGAAAAAGAGACCTGAATTGGGGCTACCCTTGCAACATGCCCCCCGCCCCCACTACCGACACCTTGTGAACTACACCCTATACACTATCAAATGCCTTTCAATAGAATGTCTGTAACACCGTGAATAGATTTCTTAGGGTAGATTTCCGGGAAAGTTTGGAATTTTAAGATATAAAGTAACTTTATTTGGATTAAAATAATGGTTTTGTATAGCTAGAGGAATTGATGCAAAACCTGGGTTTCCATTTTTTTAATTTCCTTGTGTCAGTACATAGCCTATCCTAGATTGTGTGCATATGTATGCACAGATACAATTGCTCTCTCACAGTGACCAAAAAATAAGACATTCTTTTTCCGTGCAAGCAGACATGGAAAGGAAAGCTGGCTACACACAGTTATAAAAGCTTTAATACCACCATGGAAATTGCATGGAAAATCCGGCACAGCTCCTGAACCCTGTGACATTTGTGCAACTCAAACACTTCCATGTGCCTGGTAATAGAAATTTCTTAGTTACCAAATTGTGAACATTTACTTTCTTGGATCTTTTTTTGTGTTAAGGACCTATTGTAGAAAGTTAAATTTGTGTTTTAAGATCAGGTGTTCTGGTTGAAGTGTTGACATCTAAAGGAAAACAAACCTAAAGCACAGTGGACCCAGATCTCCCCGTGCACAACCTGTAGCAGATCAGCAGCAAAATAAGCACACAACCTAAAACTCCCTGGACACAAATGCGTGCCCTGCAGGTAGGTTGACAAGTTTCCTCAGAATTTCGTGGCTGAAACTGTCTTCTCCAACAGACGTGAAAAAAGACTGAAAGTTGCTCGTCTTTCCTACTTCACTAACGTGTAACCAAGCTGATCATGATCCAATAATAAACACCAGCAGATGGTAAAGATGGTTTCAACATCAGTGCTGTGAACTATGAGCCATTATCTCTTGTTCCCATGATGTTTCCACTGTAGCACAGGGCACAATGGATCAAACACACTCACAACAAAGTTGTGCTCACATGCCAAAGAAGGCTGAAGCTCCATAAGTCCATAGTCAAGCTCTGAAATGCTCCAAGTGCAGCTCTTCATAGGCAAACACTGTTTGCCCTAGTTAAAGACCCTTTGGGCACTGCTGAACACAATAACATCCAGATGGGGAGGAGTCGGATTTAGAGACTGAACTTAGATATGATGTACTACAAAAATACTTTCAGGGCAGTGCAAGCCAAATGCGAAAGCAGTTGCTAACTTCTCCCATGGCAATTCAGTGTGTTCCACTCTTATCTGCTTTCTATTCTACACTGTGAAGAAAATCGGCTGATGCCAGCTTTATTTATCCTTAGGGGCTGTTTTTCTTTCACATGTTATTGCACAGATAAGAGTGCTATACATGCATCCTTCGCTATTCTAAAAACACAGTGAATTTAACAGAAAATTTTATTTTAAAAGATATTTGGAGGATCTAATCAGGATTTCAGAGCTCCACCAGCTTCAGAAATATAAAGAATCCTATCTTCAAGGGATCTTCTAGAAATAAGCTGTGTTCATTAGAAGCTGGTACTTATGGCTTTGAATGATTCATTCAACCAAGACTCTTTGGCTTAACGAATGTGTGTTTTGTAACTGGTTCTCATCAATCACCACAGTATTGCATTTCCACAGCATAGCTATACTGAAGAAAAAAGGTTAAAGAGAAACATTCTTTCTGGCTATGCATTTATATTCAGTCTGATGGGTATTGATTTTTTTTTAATCAACAGAGACAGTAATTTTCAGAGGTAGGCCAGTCACCAACATGTCTCATTTAAGCGAATTCTGACACCTCACAATTTTGTATCTTTTTGGTAAAATGTCAGATGTGTCATAGAGACAAAGGTCTGCTTCCGTTAAACTTGCTGCACAAATATATTTGCAATACATTGTTAATCTGCCATTAATACATCGCTGTGTTTTCAAAAATCCATGTCAAATTTGCATTTAACAGTCAAGATAAATGGCAATATCTTATTCTTCAAGTTTAGTAAACAATTTCTGAACTTTCTTCTTCTAATAAGTACTTACTGTAGAAAAGAGAAATTAATTTTATTCTGTACTTAATTTAAAATGTTTTGTTGCAATAGTGTATCAGCCTATGAATTTATTCAAGGCAATGTTTCACATTAAATGGGAAAGATCATGAGACAAGCACAGGGTAAAATCTGAGAGCAGGAAAAGAATTAGGGCTTTTGTGACATAGATTACGGTTTATTACCAATTATTCACATGTTATTGATTCTGTGGGAGAGACTGCAATATCATTAAAGATGTTAATTATTTAAATTTTAAAGTGCTATTAAGCAGCGCATTAAAATTCCCAAATTGCTAAGCAAACTATTGAAAAGTGCTATCAAACTCCACAACCTTGGAAAATATGTTCAAAGGCTTATGAATAACAATGACTTTGAGGAAGAAGTGTATGTTTTAGTATATTCACATCAAATGATGTGCACCGTTGGACTGTGCAGGACTGAATGTAGGTGGTTTAAAATCCCCGTACAAGGCACTTTTTTTCCCTGAAAATAATGTAGTAAATGTGTTAGTGTCAGTGCTGTATCTCCATTAATGTGACTTTTGCATCATGATAATCCTAGATTCAGCAGAGTCTATTGACATGTGCAGCGTTATAGCAGGAATAAATTTCTCTGTTGTGTAGGCAGAAAGTGGAATACTTCTGTCAAATTCTCCGTCTTCTGTAGAATTTCCTTTTGTATGGCGCTCAGAGCTATTGAGAACGACATTCTCCTCCCACAGCCCGGAGCTGGGCAATATGAGCTGAAATAATTTAGCTTCTGTTTCTCAATAAGGTTTAGCTAAGGTGAACAATGAAACTTTTTTACATTATTAGATTGTTCTACACTATTCAGTTCAAACGTTTAGTTTTTAATCAAATATGCTACTCCATCTCTTATTTTTGTATGTCCACCTTCTTATACTCCTAGTAACTTCATGTGCACATCATGACATGCACAATAGCTAAAACTATAGTCCTCCTTGCTTGATATTTTTCAGTATTACACTGAATTCAGGTGTGCATGCCAGGTACCACCTGGAGCTTCTGACATATAAGCTTTTAAATTAGGCTACCAAATACATTTTGCAATCAATCTTTATCTAGCCACCAGTGCCTAAAGCTAATTTAGAAAGATGTCTTCATCATCCCAAATTTTAGACTTTGGCTTAAGACTTTGTACCTAAAAACAAGCTTGCTGCATTCATATTCCTCCTAATAAAAAGGCTCTTTTCTGTAATTCATGCAAATACAGGTGATTTTCAAACAGACTGAAATTCTCCATTACCAAATATCTTAGATCAACTTAAAAAAAAAAAAAAATGGTGTGATTTTATCACAACACTTACGTCCAAACAAAACAAGGGTACTAGTAAAAAAAGAAAAAAGCAAATTATCTTTTCAAAAAGGCTTTGCTTAAGTTAGTATATCTAATAGCTCTTCTAATAGCACACAGAATTAAAGGTTGTGTATTTGCAATGTACAAGATTTTTCCTCACACAATTTGTACTGCATGGTTAATACATGTATACACGTTCTGTTTGCGTAAACAAGAACACTTATTTTCTGCAGTATTAAAAGTCTGATTTTATGTGTTGTTTTTAATCTATTTTAGGAATTAATATAATGTCTAATGCATATTACTAGACCCAGTTTGCCTATATAAGGAACAAGTAATTCGGAAACTAACTCTACTGTTTTATTGTTGTAACTAGCATCTAGCTATGAAGCTATGAACAGCAGACCCTTAAATATGGGTCTGATTGCATTTCAAAAATTGTAATAAAAAATAACTGCACTGAACAAATAAAGTCAATTTATTTATACAGTAGGTATAAATTACATTTTAAATTAAAGATAAGGAACTGAGAGGTGTTTTACATAATGTATATTATCCATGCACATAGAAATACTGTGGGTGGATATCTTGCAGTTTCATAGGTTTAAAATGCACTTTTGTGTTGCTAAATGGAAAAACAGCAATATAAGTTTTCATTTTTTTTTAATCCTTACTTGAATTTGCAATTACTACACCAAGAGATCAGACTTCAGTATTCCACCTTTATCTTCAGACAAAGTTTAATTGAAGCGCTTTGTACGGATCCTTCAGGGATCTCTGTGAAATAATTAATGTGAAAATATAATAAAAATGTCTAAATTAAATTTGTGAAAGATTTCAAAGCGGTCATAGTCACTTAGTAGATTCTGATTAATTGAATGCGAACTCCTGAATACCAACAGATTAAATGGAAATAGATGTTATTACTGTAAATTCAATAATTGAGAATTTGGCCAACGATATGGTAATAACCGTCTGCATAAGAAAAAATACAGAAACAGCATCTCTCTTTGAAACAGTGTCACATGGTGAAACATTTGGGGTGAAGAAAAAAATCAGTTCCCTGTTTTTTGAATTGCATGAAGCCTCTGGCAACCACACGGTAGTCTAGTAGTGCTGAGCGGCTGGGAAGGAGAGAAAAGGAAAAGGACAGACTGAACTAAAAAATCTAAGTTTTTTCCCTTTCAGTTTAAATAGCAGCAGAAAGGAGGATCTTCTAGATCACCCTATACTCAGCCACCCACGAACTATTCCAGTAAGAGCTCAAAAATTACTTCCATATTTCTGCACTTGAAGGCAGGGGAGTGTCTGAGGAAGAAGAACTCTTTCTACATAAACCTCTTGAGAATGGGGGCTGAGGTAATTATGTATGTAAATCAATGTTTTGGCATAGAACCTGCAAAGAAGAGACACTAAAGTTTTATTCAGCAGCTTCACCAGCTAGTCAGCTCCTGAAGAATCTGTTTTATATTTATGAGAATGCCACATCCTCAGAATCACAATACATGTTTTCTAAAAAAAAAAAAAAACACCCCAACTTTGAAATGCTAAACTAGACATGCAAAAAAGTTATTTTTCCCGAAGCTTGAAACTGCTTTATTTTAAGTAATGTTAGTTACCTAAAAGCAAAGAGTTCATGCTTGAGTACAACATAACGTTATACTCCAGGTATGAAATTCTGTCATGGAATATTGCTATCTTACTAGATTCTTACCAGATTATTAGAAAAAGTTTGAGAACATTTATAGATTGCATCCAGCTTGTATTTGAGATTTAATATACTATAATTTAACGTGGAGAAAGATCAAATGAAAAAACATATAATCTTAACATTAAAACCATTGACTTACTGCATTTGTGCATACACAATATTGTTTATTAATTCTGTACTTCAGCTGATCGTACCAACAAATAATGCAGATGATGTCAAAGAGTATTCCACATTTCATTTCTCTACAGGAAAATAAGAATTTTTAAGTGTATCGCCCATTGTCTCCTTTTAGAAAAAGAAAGTAACTGTTTCTGAAGCTTGTTTATTTCAGTTCAACCCAAGTAACAAAGAAGTCATTTCCAGGGAAGACTGAACACTGAACACCGAACGTTGATACAGAGAAGTTGTATACATCAGTTGTTCCCTGTCCTCTAAAATGGATCATAACATTTGAACTTCTGGGTTAGATTCATCCAGAGATGACAATGTTATATAATGTAGCAGAAGGGGGAGTCCCCTTTCAGTGAGTCAAAGGTGGTGTCTAGCTTTCCTGCGTACCCAGACTTACATATCTGTGGAATCTCATGCTTCGACTTCCTAAAACACTTTGGAGGTGCTTTCTGTATTGCCTTTCTACACAGTGACAACAGCGTAATGCAAATGCTAGAAGTTTAGTAATTCAGTTGATATGAAACATCTCAGATGGGAGGCTGACTCTTCATGTGTTATGAAGTCTTTGCAATGAAAAACAGGGATAAAGAATCCTTCCTCTTCCTAATTGTTTTCCCCTCCTAAAAAATTACCATAAAGGCTAGGTTACATCACTCTACAATACATGCTATCTCAATGGCAAAAGATTACATAGATTCCAAGTACAGTACAAGGCCTAACTTTTAGTCAGCATTTTAATATAAATATGCCGTAATAAGAAGACAGAGTCCTCCGCACTTGAACATAATGCAACCTTTACCCTTTAATACACTGTTGGTCATGCACATTTGCATGTATATATACTACTGAAATCAGTATTTAATCTGTATGCAAAATTAGTTGATGGATTCACAACTGCCTCAATTTATTTGTCATACTAGAGCCAACACTCTTTTTCAGACTTTGTCATAATTTTTCAGTGTTGCAGATGTTAAAGAGAATTTCAATAATTCATGACAATCATTTAGATTGCTCATGTGTAAACACAAAGCCCAGAGCTGCCAGCAATGCAGCACAACATACAATTACTATTGTTGATAGTGCTTGTTTATTCTGATAACTGGTTAAAAAGATGCACTTTGCATACTTGAATACTTTATTTTATTGCCTATTAATGCCATATTGACCAGAGCAATTTGCACGAATGTCTTGATCAAAAAAGTGAAAACACTAGGATATGTCATATTAACATATTTACTCATTGAAGTGTAGAAGCCAGTCTGGAATTTAATTGGGCATATAAAGGTTTATTCTAAACAGTACAATTGTGCTTGTCTTTATTTTCGTGGCCAATATAATGCGATGTGTTATTCGCCATCAGCAGAGAAGGATAGCTGGTTATCACTAGCTATATCTCTTTGAACAGAAAGACAGATTACTTTTTATTGTTTTCCAGTCTGGTACAGATGAATATACATATACTTTTCTGCCCTATTTATGTTTTTCTCCCATTAGCTTACAAACAACAAATAAAACATTTTTATTCCCTACTTTTCCCACTCCAGCGAATCGGTGTTTGAGAATGACTCCACTCTTCAAAAGAGCTTATCTATAAAAATAAGTCAGCTGGAGGAAAGAACAAACATCTAATAGACAGTTATTTCTTCCTAAACTTTGCTGTGAGGGCGGCATGGGCATGTGGTAGAAACTACGCTCATGAGATAAGCTAACCACACGTGAAAAGTGTTGGGGGGCAGAGGGACGGCTCATCATGCCCTGAGAAGTGACCTATGGGTCAGAGGCCTCACACAGGACCAGCAGATGCCTGTGCTCAGCTTCTGTTTGCTATTTAGCTGGGTCTGAGCAAGTGTGGTGGCCCAGAGCGGCAAACCAGGGCTCAGCTGGCACTCAAACTGGCAAGAAATGTCAAGAATAATAAGGATTTTATAGGTATGTTAGTAACAAGCAGAAGTACAAGAAAGAGATAGGTTTGCTGCTGAAAGGGGATGGCAAATTAGTTTAAATTGACAGAGGAAAGTTTGGTTTATTGAATGCATTCTTTTACTCAGCCTTCATGGGTAAAGTTTGCCCCCAAGTCTCTATGTCATGAAGCGACAGCAGAGCAGATGGTAAACCCTGGAGGAGAGTCAATTTAGGGATCATCTGTACAAACTGGCATCTACAAGTCTATGAGACCTGACAGGATACATCCAAGGGTGCTAGAAGAAGGGGCTAACGTCATTGAAGAGCCACTCCTCATAATTTTTGAAAAGTCATAGAGGCCAAGGGAAGTCCCTGATGACTAGAAGGCAAATATTACATCCATGTATAAAAACGGAAAAAAAGCAGACTTGAGAAACTACAGCCCAGTTTGCCTCACTTCAGTCTCTGGAAAAATTATGGAGCAGGTCCTTATGGAAGTTATTTCCAGGCTGATGAAGGACAACAAGATGTTTGGGAAAAACCAACAAAGATTCTCCAGGGATAAATCATGACTTACCAACTTCATTGCCTTCTGTGACAAAACAATTCGCTCACTGGATAAGGGCAAAGCTATCAATGTCAGACTACAGCAATTTGTCTGGCATAGTCTCCCCACAATATCCTAGTTCTTAAACTGTTAAGACATAAGCTGGACATATGAACCAGAGGATGGATGAACAACTGGCTAACAGCCAAGCTTGAAGGACAGTGGTCAATGACTCAAAATCAAGCTGGCAGTCAGTTACAAGTGGAGTTTCTCTGAGGTCAATAGTGTGTCTGATACCATCCAGTATCTTTACAACAAGCTGGATGGTAGGATTGAATGTACCCTTACCAAGTCTGTGGATATCAGCAATCTAGTAGGAGAGGTAGATATTCTGGAAGGAAGAGGTACCGTTCCGAAACACCTTGACAGGCTGGGAGATTGGACCAACAAGAATTGCAACAGAACAGTTTGAAGTCCTACACCTGGGACAGAAAAAGCCCAAGCAGCAGTATGGGATGGTTCTCACCGGCTGGGGTGTAGCCCTGTTAAAGAAACCACAGGTTCTAGTGAGTAGAATGCTAAATATTGGCCAGCAGTGCACCTTTGCAGCAATGGAGGCAAACCGTGTCCTGGGCTGCATCAGCAAGATTATAGCTACCAGATCAAGGAGTGGGATTATTCAACTCTGCTCAGTTCTTGTTCGGCCACACCTGGATAACCATGTACAGTTTGGTTTCCCAAGTTCAAGAGAGTAATTGAAAATCTTGAGATGGTCCACTGAAGCCCACCAAAATGAGTGGAGTGTTGGAGAACATGATGTTCAAAGAAAGACTTCTTCTCCCAGTCTTCCAATACCTAAAAGTTAGTTACACAGAAGGCAGAGGTACTCTCTTCACAAGCACCTACAGTGACAACAGGCAATGGGCACAAGTTGCTTCAAGGAAAATTCCATCTGGACATGAAAAAAAGATTATTCACCATGACAACAATTAAATGTCAGAATAGGTTGCCCAGAGAAGTGACAGAATTTCCCTTGCTGGAAATATACAGGACTGCGCCTGACAGGGCCCTGGGTCACTTAATCTAGGGTTGGCTCAGATGATCTCCAGAGGTCCCTTTCACCCTAGACTTTTCTATTATTCTACATCTCAATGATTCTACAGTTTTGCTTCTTGGACTGACACCACATGACCACATGATAGGGTAAGGCATAAAGCACAGAAAAGAAGGCACAGAACTTTTGCTAGTGGAAAGCTGAATGTGCATGGGAATATATAAGATTTACAGTGCAAAAACTCCATTAATTATGTTTTTACAGGCATTTGTGACGCTTGGTTATTTTGACAAAAACTGGGAAGAACAGGCCATTTACCTGGAAGCTAGAGCAAGCAAGTTAAATGTGAGGATAAGATTTGTTCTTGGTATTTAAAGGATCACAGCTGATATAAATCCAAATCTCTAAGCAGATAAAGAGCAGTTCAAGAACTGTCCTAATTACAAACCAGGCCTCAGAACTGTACGTCATCTGAAGTCCCTGAAGGAATTTACACCTGATTGTTATTCAACAGGAATTTCAATACTTTTCTTCTTTATAATGAAATGCTGCATAGACCGAGTATTAATAGAATGACATATAGCTGAGGCATAATAACCAGCCACTACATCAATACTTTCAGATGTTTCTAATCTTTCTGTCAAACAGCCATCTGTGTTTTAGGAAAATGACATGCTGGAAATGTCAGATACTTAAGGTGGAAGTGATCTCCTTTATATTGGATGTTTTGTTGTTTCAAACTCTGGTGTTCTATTGCTATAGTCCTTCACTATCACTTATATTAAGATCTGTGGTACATGATTGTGTGGAGTAGTGTTAGTCACGCTGTTTTTAACTAAGCTGGTATTAAATTTTGGCTCTGAAACATCTTGACTATAATAACAAAGAGTATAGTTTGGAACAGTATAAGCTGTGCTCACAGCTTATATTAGCTCACTCTTGATTTCCAAAAGAAACTACCTTAACTTTATCTGTAGCATGTAAAATTGTCTTGTTGGAGTTAACCTTTGTAACTCCAGAACGTGAGACCTCTATATCATGTTATGAAGGTGTAAAGGGTTGCCCATACTCCAGTTCTAAGCCAGAATCTCTTATTGCCCTGGGTTCTCTGAATGTCATGCAAATAAATAATTTCACCAATGTTACCTATGGCATTTCCACATTCCAAGCCTTAAATATGATGCAGACAGACTTTTTTGCCAGATGTTTCCTTTTTTTATCTATCTCTAATCACTTGACAGCTATTTTCTCCTCATCTACCTGTTGAAAAAGGAGCCTAAAAAAAAAGGGTATCAGCTTACAAAAACACCTTTCCATTGGACAGGCTTGCAAGATCTTTGACAAAGAACAGCAGCTTGTCTTTCATTCTCATCATACTCCTATTTAAAAACACAGAAGATGGCCCAAGGAATGAGGACCTTGCCACTTTCATATATTCCTAGCTTGCATGCTGGAATTATAGTGTTTTGGCCAGTATCTGTGCAAACAGTGCGGTCTCCAAGAGAACACATGAAAACACAACATATGTAACAATATATGGGAAGGCTGCATTGTACGTAAACTCAGCCAGAAAACCCTTTGAGCTAGTTAAGGAGAAAATTGATGAAATAGTATGACATAGGGAAAAATTTCTCAGTTCACTTAGTTTAAACTGAATTAGGATAGAAGAAGGTTATGGATTTATTAATGACATAAAACTAACCAGCAATCATCTGTATTTTCAGGGTCAATACCAGTAATACAAGATATAAATCACAATACTAGACGCTCAAAATTCTAGTAAGCACTTACAAATTTCTAAATATTTTTTACTAGCCAGTCCTGGAAATCTCTAATCAGAAACACACACAGAGCCACACGTTCACAGAGCTACCGTCACAGCCACCACTTCCTCAAAAGATGCGTGGGTTACAAGCACCATTGCTCTTTCAGAAGCATGGGTTACCCTACTTGTGCGTGTCCCATAAGGAGACATGGGTGCTATAGCTTTACGGGTACCTGTGCTGGTCTCTACAACTTAATAATCCACAAGCTGGTGAAAATGCATCCCATGAGTTCAAGCGCACAAACAAATCTGAGGTGTGGGTCCCTGCTCCCCACAGTCCGCACTGTCGGCCCGCCAGCTGCAGAGCCGGCAGCTCGTGGTGTCCGATGGGGAGGCTGCTCTCCCTGGCCAAGGCAAAGGTATGATGCTTGGGGGGGCAGTGTCAAACCGGGTTTTGATGGCTGCTGTTTCCACTCCAAGGTCTCTGCCTCCTGTTTTGAATTTTCATGGTTCTTTTATGCTTCTTTTAAGATTTATTTATTTATTCCTTGTTTCAAAAGTCTCTTTAAAGTTCCACAATTACTGTTTAATCCTACTGATGGCAGCTTTCCTCTTAAACATCATCAGGTTTTGGCAAACACACAGGTTTTGTGTTTGATACACACTCACACACTGTCTAACCTCACATTCTTATTAACAAGGGATGTTAGCATTTAATACTGAAAGATTAAATATTAATATTAAGGGTTAAGATTATAAACCTTAATACAAAAGATTTGGCAAGGACAGGCTGTGTGAACATTACCACAATGGAATAGTTACAACAGATTCCTGCTAGGAATAGGTAGGAAGACTTCTTCTCAGAAAAGATATTCTTCATTATCTGGAGTTGAGTAAGTGCATAACAGTAAATAAGAACACTGTTGTTAGTACTTAAAAATCCCCTAGCTTGACTATAGCCTGAATATATGACAAGCTTCTAAGGCGTGAAAACACAGCATGTCTGAAACCCGAAATCATACTCAGAAGATATAGGATGTGTTGCTACATGTTCACATTAAAAAAAAAAAAGGTGGCTTAAATTTATCTACAGTATGGATGGTACTACAGATATAGCCCTAATTGCTTATTTGCATTTATTGTCTCGTCTACCTGCTTGGACACCCAATCTTTGCTGACTTATCCAGACAAATATAGAATGTATGAAAGGAGATATAGCTTTGCTTCGTTAGCTTTTGAGAAGATGCCCTTTCCTTTTTTTCAAGATGCTGTTCAATTCCAGTGGAGTTAATATGAGGCACATAGTGTCTGCTGCACTACTGGAGTACATTTTCATACACAAAACATTTTCCCTTCAAGTTTTGAAATGTTTTGTCTTTCAAAAGATTTTTGCAGCATTTGCTTATTTTTTATGCGAGGATTCTTTCATTGCTATTCTTTTTATGATGCAGGGAAGGCTTGCCAAATGTGTATCTTTTTGCAGTTTTGACAAGCCAATATTAATTTTAATTATCCTATAAGAAAATCTCTTACAATTAAAATTCTATTTCTGTTGCCACCTGATGCTTATTTGGCAGTCATCTTTGTATGCTGTTATACTTGCGACTTTCTGAAATAATCTCAGGTTGAAGTTTCATGAGATGGCTGAGCATTGGCTGAAACGTTGTTTTCTGCTGGTTAAAATCTTCCTTGGGGGCAGATGAGCTCCAAACTGATTCAAGGGCAGCATCAAAGAGGGGAGGCAGGGTACAGAGTGGAGTAAGGCATCCCCCTGTTTGGGCTGCTTTGAGCCACCCTGTGAACGTCTGCTGACAGTATGTATGAACCAGGAGACTAAGGCCCCACCAGGAAAATAACTTTATTTTAAATAATAGACTGTCTCGGTGTCTTACCATGTCTGCAAGACCTGCATATTAGACTTTATTTGCTTTGAATACCACTGTTAATGGTCTGTGTTGCAAAAATTACATAGAGGGCTTAGAGTATCACTTAACAGTGCCACAGTGTTTATTATCATTTTGGGTGAGTGTTAGTTTACCAGTAATATGCTTTTCTTTTTTATACGAATTCTAGATAAAATCTTTTTTATATTGGAATTAAATGCACCTTATTCATTAGAAGATAATAAAATTGCTATGCTATCAGCTGGAGGCTCTGGCCTGATTTTCTGATGGGGGAAGGGCAGGGCAAGGTCTGTGTAATTCCAAAAGTTTGTACTTTGTTAAATATGACTTATTTCTTCTCTATTATTATCTATTTTAATATGCTTACTTCTTAGTGTCTCAGATGGCACCAAGAGCACCTCTGGGAAGGGAAGGAGTCTTTAAATTATTATTTATTAAGCTATAATAGTATTACTCTTACCATACTAGTTTTGTTTTATGGTGAGCACACGGACAGTGGTGAAGACAGAAAGCAGGAGACAAAATAATACAATTTGTGGACAAATCTGTCTGGAGGGTGGTGTGCACACAGAGCAAGAGGGAAGAGTTGGAAAGAATCATGGAACCACAGAATCACAGAATCTTCAGAGTTGGAAGGGACCTCTAGACATCATCTAGTCCAACTCCCCTGCTAAAGCAGGATTGCCTAGAGCACATTACTCAGGACTGCATCCAGGCGGGTATTGAAAGTCTCCAGAGAAGGGGACTCCACAACCTCCCTGGGCAGCCTGTCCCAGTGCTCTGGCACCCTCACCATAAAGAAGTTTTTCCGTGTATTTGAACGGAACTTCCTGTGTTCTAACTTGTGCCCATTGCCCCTCGTCCTGTCACTGGGAACCATGGAAAAGAGTCTGGCTCCATCCTCCTTCAATCCACCCTTTAGATACTTGTAAACATTAATGAGGTCTCCCCTCAGCCTTCTCTTCTCCAGGCTAAAGAGTCCCATCTCTCTCAGCCTTTCCTTGTAAGGGAGATGCTCCAATCCCTCAATCATCTTTGTTGCCCTACACCGGACTCTCTCCAGCAGTTCCCTGTCTCTCTTGAACTGGGGAGCCCAGAACTGGACACAGTATCCCAGTTGTGGCCTCACCAGTGCAGAGTAGAGGGGGAGAAAGACCTCCTTCAACTTACTGGCCACACTCTTCCCTGTGCAGCCCAGGATTCCATTGGCCTTTTTGGCAACAAGGGCACATTGCTTGCTCATGGATAATTTACTGTCTACTAGGACCCCCAGATCCTTCTCCTCTGAACTACTTCCCAGCAGGTCCACCCCTAACCTATACTGGTGCTTAGCATTCTTCCTCCCCAGGTGCAGGACCTTGCACTTGTCCTTGTTGAACCTCATTAGGTTCTTCTCTGCCCAGCTCTCCAACCTGTCTAGGTCACGCTGGAGGGCAGCACGGCCCTCTGGGGTGTCAGCCACCCCTCCCAGTTTGGTATCATCAGCAATCATCCAGGTCATCATCAATCAAGAAGCATCAACAAATCACTGCCTTGGCCCATGGCTGAAATGACAGCTGTGGTTACAACATCTCTCAACAAATCTTAGGTTTACAAGGAGGATGCACTCTCAAGTCACTACCTTGAACATAATGTTTGAAGCGGGGTGTCAGCAGCTGATCTGTGGAGACCTTCAGAAAGGAAAAAATGTTTTTAATAAGAAAACAAAGCAGCACACAGCAGCAGAACAAAACTGTAAGACAAAGGGAGGGGTGTTTCAAGTGTAAAAACTTCAGTGAAAATAGAAAGTTAAAATCAAGGAGTGAATCTTAAACAATATATTCAGCTTTACCACAGGGAGAAAGAGAAACAATAAGGAAAAAAGGACAAGACCTGGGTGCAATTGTGTTACTGACAAGAACTCCCAAATCACTTTGACAAAGAGAGGAAATTATTAACTTCTGTTACACAACTGAGAACTTCAATATCTCTCTAACTTCAAGATGCATTGTGTTTCCCTGATTTAAGAGAGAATTTGGAGGGAAAAGCATCAGATTACCACAGAACAGTGGATCTAAGAAAAGGGTAATCCTTTTTCTATTGTCATCATCTTTAGTCACAATATTCTTGGCACATTTTCACAAAACTTTTCTTAACTTTGCACAAAGCTCAGATCTGCCCAGACAGGCAGGTCCTCTCTCCCTACCCTCTTTCCCCTCGCTCGTTGTCTCTTTCCTGAAGTTTTTTTTTTCCTTCTCTTCTGCCCTGCTTTGTAGCATATTCCCTATTAGTAGACTGCTTGAGCATCATAGTCTTTATACATAGAGTGTGTCAATACACTGTTTTGGGCAATCCAGTGTATCGCTGCCTGGTACAAGTGTAACAAGCTGCACAAGCGCAGGACAGATATGATGACAATATTTTGTAGGAGCCTGCCTGTAGTTTGGAGGGAGAGAGGTAGTCAAGGCATTTTGGTTTTGCTCTCCATATCTTAAAGGCAAAGTGTTTTGTGGTCTTACAGTGTGACCAGTAAAGTAGCTTACTGTCTTACAGATTGTGAGATACCAGTAACTGCTACCACAAGGAGCTAATTGCTCTTCTTTTACAGCAATTTGGGGGAATAACAGACTGAGCTCCAAGCCTTTCCTCAAAAAATCAGACACTAATATTTCCTTCTAAATTTTCCCTGACATAATATTAGACTCGTATCAGGAAAAAAGGGAATGAGCAGCCTCTTGTTTATGTTAAAAAACATTTCTCAGTCTGATGTATCATAATGCACTATTCCAGGCTGTCAGAGGCTTCTCTGATTATGTAAAACTTTTGCAACAGTACATTTAAAAAAATATTATGTAAGTAATCCATATCATAAACCTAGTTTTCTTATGACTTTTTGCCCTTTGTGGGTCTTCTTGGACATCATTTGAGTTTAGCACCTAATTACATAATTTGAGTTAATTATATAGTTTGAGTTGAAATTACTTGCATCGTAAATTATTGTAGTGAGAAGAATTTGACTCTCCAGCTTTTTCTATGCCAAGCTGGAGCAATTTCAACACTAGCAGGCTTAACACTTTACCATACACACTTCTTTTCCCTGAAGTAATTTTAAAGTAGATACAGAAACCAGAATTTTAATCAGTACTGAATTAGTTTACCTTCAGCTTCCAGTGGTTGGATCTAGTCATAGCCTTGACTGTTTTTATATTATTTATATATTTATATTTNTGGTCTAAAAATTCATCTTGTAAGATTCAATTAACGAAAGGCCAAAGTCTATATATTTATATTTTTATATATATATATATTTATATTTATATATTTATATTAGCCTCTACTATAAAACTGTCATTTCCTATTTGCGTTCTTAGAGTCCTTGACAAAATAACCTGTTTTAACTAACCAAAGAGAAGTTTACTTGATCATGTGTTTGCACCTCTCTGGCAGAGGTGATTAATCTGCAGTACATTCATTAGCATTAGGTCTTCAGGCTAAAGAGGGTGTGAGAAGCAGCAAGTTAGTAGAAGGCACTGATGCAGGTATCACTGAGGTTCAGATGTTGACGGCCTGCCCAGCTCAGCAGTGAACTCTGTTATGTAAAGAGTATCCTTACCTTTCTTACCAGCTTCCTTGATACATAGCTTTCAAACACAAAAGGATTTTCATGAGTGTTTCAAGAAAACTAGCCACTCCTGGTTTAAGGCCTGTCTTCTAATGCTTGAATTATGGACACCTCAACTGGAAATCTATCGTAGTCAGAATAGAGCAAGATGAAACACAATCCTGTTAACTTTGAAGGACTGTTCTTCTGTATGTGCATACAAGTGTTAACTTAGCCCTTTCTGGCCAGAGATCTACATGGGGAATGGATGTTGTGATTAGCAACTTGAATTTTCCCTTTTCAAACTCCATGAGTGCCAAAATGGGGTTCCCTCCCCAATAAACATGTATGGCATACACCACACCTGTAGGGCTTTACATTGGATGCTTTGGTATGATTTTGGCTTCACACACACAGATGTTTATTTCCCACTCATTGGAAGAAAACCAAAACACCTAATAAGGTTTAATCAAATACGAATTATATTAGTCATGGAAAAGAATGAGATGGGAATACCTCCAAGACGTAATTACTTCAGGACATTCTATCCTAAAAGGGATCTTAAAACAATTTCCGCAGACTCTTAAAAGAAAGCCAAGTTAATGATTTTTCTTAAATTAAATGCTGATAAGACAAATCTAAACAGACTTAATAAATGTATACAGCTGTTGGATATCTTTTGAAAATGAGAATGGAAGACTCTCAAAGGCCTGAATAAAACACAGGATCGCACATTATGGAGGGGTTTGAAATGACAATACTAATTTTTTTCTTCATAGGTGACTTTTCCACATTATTTTCTAAGGAAAATTAATCCAGTTAATAAGAAGTTTTCTTGTTTAGGTTGCGAAGACCTTTCCAGGTTTTTTATTATTTCTAAAATGAATGGCAACTAGTTACACAATGTTAAGATTTTACTCAACTGATAATTAAAAAAACCCAAGATATTTTAAAGAATAAAACTTTATTCAAAAAAATAATAATACCAGAAATGGGACAAACAAACTCTTTAATAGTTTCTGCATGTAAGATTCCACAAAAGCCTATTTAGAGAAAAGGCATGTTTTCTTTGGAAAAAAAAATCCAGATATGTGTGGCAAGTACTTCTAGAAACAATGTAAAAGGCAAAAAAAAA
>VYZM01018751.1:197643-220771 GCA_013398915.1 Dromas ardeola | reverse complement strand
AAAAAAAGTTGTCCGGTTCATCACCATCATCATATTATAAAGTGATTAATAAGTGATTTATTACAGATTGCTTGCAATGACATGGAAGACAAGGGACATCAGTTTTTGCATCCCTTTCCCACACTGCCTGAGTTCTTCCTAGGAGTGTGCTGGCTTTGGATATGTCTCACCATACCTTTCAGAAGCTGTGATTAACCACTATCCTGTTCTAGCTCTGTGACTGATCAGAATTTAGTCACTGTTTCATATCTGGTTGTCCTGAGAAATCTCAGGTAGATGTGTGCTTAATGACCTGCTGCTGTAACTGTCAGCAATGTATATTATTTTCACAACGCTTCTGCTGGTATTTTGAACCCATGCCTTCACGTTAACTCTCCATTCTTACCGGTGCAAACATTTTTATTACCATTTTCCACAGCCCTAGAAGATTTCTGGGCTTTAATTTTCAAATACATTGTAGGCCCTTTGGTACCTACTGGCAAAAAAAATGGCATCTGTATTTTAAGATTCATAAGTTTTCTTAAAAGTCTCCCAAACTTCTTGTGTTGTCCCTCAGTATTTCAGCATCACTCTCTTGGCCCAGAAATAGAATATAATTTCCTTCCATGTGATAGTTTTGGCTCTAAATTCTAATTTGATCCAATCTTCATATTCTATTTCTCTATTTTATTGTATTCTGGTATGGTGTACCTTCCTACTTTCTCACCCTCTATTAGTCACCTTAATTTTTCTCTTTTTATCCAAAAGAAACTTGAAAAAGGTTTGAGATGTCATTGACAGCAGAGACAGAAAGAAATCTTTTGAACGGTGGAAAAAAGTATTTTTTTCACTCTTAAATAATATTCCAAATATTCCGTCTATGAATTCTCTGAGTCATAATACTCTTTCATAGTCCTGTTACATATTCATATGTCCTGATACATATTTCTCAAGGGCTAACTCATTAGCTGATCTCAACTATATTAATTATAATAGAGATGTCAGTTGACATGAGACAAAGGGTTTGATTCAGGAACAAATTAAAGAAATCCAGCTCAGATTTAATCCATTCTTCTGAGCAGCCATGAATGAAAGCCATCCCTGTTAAACTTAAGTCTCCTGTTTGTACATTCATATTAATATCAAGACAAAGGCAGATGAAGATGAAGGTAAATGTGTATTTTCATGTATGAGCACTTTGTAGTCCAAAAGACATAGGCAGCCAATCAGACGGTGGTCTGTAATCATCTGCTCATGATGGGTTCAAGAAATGGCAATCTGCCCATCACAGAGCAGCGTGAAAACACGATGTTGTCAAAGATGTCAGCCTCTGCGTATGCAGTACACAGAGGCTTCCTGTTGTGATGTACTTCTGGGTAGCCTGGTTCTGCCAGCCAGTTGCAGATATGGCTCTGAACACGTGGGGTATAATGGTTTCTAAACCATTTTGTGCCCAGGCACAGAAAGGTGGAGCCATGGGACAGCTATCAGGGGTGGAGGTTCCTCTGGAACTCAGGGCTGTGGCTCCTGTCACTTTCTATCTGGGACAAAAGTGTCCCTTGCATCACTCCCAGTACATCTTAATCATACTATATATATTTGTCTTGTTTTGTTATTCTCTTCTATCAAAAAATAGATGACTATACACCCCATGGGGGCAAACATTGAAAGAATTCAAATCTACTAAAGTTGCTGCTGAAGAAAAACCAGATCGAAGAAATAAATGTTCAAGCCCTCTGGCACTTGTTTTTTCTTCATTTTCCAAAGGCAAAATCTCTGAACAAATAAGGAGGCCCTGTTAAAAATCCTGCTGCTTACTCAGTACAAACAAATATGCTCTCCATGATCCAAAAACCAAACAAAAGTCTAAATGTAAATAGAAGTAATTTATATTCTTTTTGGTTGAGTGTCATGATAACACAGGATTGATCATTGAAAATTGTCATGCAGCTTTTTATGTCAGCTGGCAGACTTTTAGCAGTTTTCTTATACTGCATTTTATAAAACATTTCTTCCTTGAAAACACGTACATTATTTTTTCACCTCAAAAAATACTTTTAACCCTCAAAAATGAATTTGCTTTGTGGATATGAAATAAAAAAGATAAGATGAAGAGAAGTCTTAAGTAACAGCAGATCACTGCATTCTGTTGTGAGGAGTTCTTCATATTAAGGATTTGATCTACCTGTCCCTGAAGGAAATTGAGAGATCGCCTTGATTTTTTATGGTGTATGTACAAAAAAAGGAATTTACATAAAAACCCACAGTGCACATATGAACTGGGGTGTCTGGTAGTTGATACTAATTTCAGAGTGTACACCTCTGGAGATCCACAGAGGAGTTTGGAAAGATACAAGCTAGATTTTGGGAAGACCGTACCGGCATTGGCCTGATTACGGAGAAGGGATATAAAAGGTAGAGCTTACACAGAGCTTTTCAGAGAAAAGTATTCTGTGCTTTTGTATTTTATCCAAGTAGAAGAAAGTGTCATGATTTGGAGGGAAAGAGATGTGAATTATAAAGAAACAATATTATTCATTAGTATGGGGGATTAAAATGTTATCTGTAAACTTAATCCTTTAAAGAAAATACGTATTTACCAGCCAAAAAAATCATAATTTGCGCATAGAACTGTAGTGTCCCATTTTTCTTTATGCTGATCATTTAACACATTTTATGATTTTTTTGTAAAACAAAACAGTGCTTGATGAACCCCAGAAGAAAGCTTAATTACCAAGAGGGTTATCCTCTTCCCATACGCTTATTTTTCAGTGAAATTCTTGCCCATCAAACATACTGCATAATATGAGCCCTCAGCATGCTACCATGTCAGCTCTGACTCTTTCTCTCTATTAATAATGAGAAATGTCTGTTGAAAAACATTCTTTGTGTTCTGCGCTGCCAGCTTGCAAACCTAAGTTTTCTTCCAAGTTCTGGTCATATGCATCCCCATTCTGTGGCTAAATGTCTACTTCTTATGAGGTGGTGAGAGATCTCATGCAAGTTGAGGCTTGACTTCTGTTCGTTAAGTTAGAAAAGCTTAGAAAGGCCTCCAATTTGACATCTGATAGATGACTAATGGTGACAGAATGACACGAGCCACAAGGCTTCAAAAATGTGTTAAGGGTTAATTTTGTCATGGTAGGTTCAAAAAGAGATGTAAGAAACCAGAAACTGAAGTGTTTCTAGGCAAGCAATCTATGTGTTTGTGCGTTTGCCATTACATGCAGAAATCTTTTCTCTTTGTTAAGACCTTGTTTGCTTTTTCCCATTCCTGAAGCGTATCATATAGTTAGATAGAGAGGACTACATCCAGATGTATTTTACTGTTCTTTCAAATGCAAATAAATATAACTCCGAGAATTTTGAAGGATTCTGAAAGAGTCGAAAGGAAAGGTGAATGGAGGAATTTCAGTTATGAGTAACCTCGTTTTCTGTCTTTCTATCTATGTACAGCCGCTCTGTGGATGTCACTGACCAGTCACGTTCCACATCAGCTTGACAGCAGTGGTTAAAGATGAAGATTTCTTTTGGTCATCTGATCTGGAAGATGGCCTGACTAAATGACAAATCCCATTTAGTAGTCTCATAGCATACCACAGGGCAGACCAATATCCCTTTTAATAATCTTTGTATGGAAATGGTTGAAAACCTGGGTCTTTTGAGATTGGATGAAAAGAGTCTGGGTCATCTCCTGGAGAGTCTGAACATGTTACTAAAAAAGAAGAGAGCCTTAATAACCCTTAGCACAAGAACAGCATATTCTGGTGTAGATACATGATGCTTGAGAAAGAAAACTGAGCAGTTACTTAATTAAGTTAGTTAATGGAAAATTCAAATTCAAACACAACGGTAGGGAGAAATTCTAGTGGTGTCCAAAAGAGATAAACCATTAGGGCAAGGGACCTTTTTTTGGAGGAAGCTTTTTAACTAATCTCTGAGAAATCTGAAAACTTGTGAGATGAAAACAAAATAAAGAATTTATTCAACAGGAAAAGGAAAGAGTGGACAAAATAAATAGCAGAGTGTGCTTCAGTATCTGGATCTAATGGAGCTATGGTCCAGGTACTTTGAGTTCAAACAAGTATTTCAAAGAAGTTGTAACTAACAGTTTCAAAGTGAAAATAGGTCAACAGACATAGCATATTGAAGACCGTCAGTTTAGTCAAATGAGAGCAGACTCTTTGTGAGTTCATCCTTCAATGCAAAACAAAGAAAAATTTGGAAGAAAAAAAAATAATCTTCTAACATCTGTGTTGTGAATTAGAGAGTTTTGGGCCTGCCATTAACCAGTCTAACTTCTGTGTCAATTGCTGTAGGAGAAATGACAGGGTTTTCAGAGACCTAAAGAAGGGATGTAGAGTACTGGTACTGAATTTGTTTTGATATACCGGACAGTGAAGATTATGTGTCCTTTTTCTATTTAACCTTGGTAGGACCTTTGGTAACAACAGAATCTGAAGACAGCAAGCCTACCAATGCAACAAAAGTTGTACCCAGAGGAGACCTAGCGACTGACTTGCTGGCACCTCCTATTGATATGGAAAGTAAATCTTCTAGGTCAGATTTTCTCCAAAACTGATAAGGATGATATTTGGAAATCAGACAAACTCTGTTGGAGTTGATCTCATTTCTGCTCTAGAAAGAAATCATCTGAATGGGTATCATGGGTAAGAGAACCATGCAGATAAGTGGATTTGTTTTTTTATTTACCAGTCCCATCCAGTAAACATATCTTGGCAGAAAATGGGAATTTCCCTCATCCCCAGTTGCTGATATAGCACATCATATCAACGCTGGGGCATGCCTACCCTTGCATACAGAACTGGAATACTCTGCTCACATATCAAACGACCCTGAGGTATGTCCCATTAAGAAGCTTTTTTTCTTCTGAAGACCACTGTCCGGGAATCCACACCCCTCTTGGTTTAAGAGGATGCAGTGGTATCAGGATTTGAACACCTGCATTTTGCCTCTGAGTTTTGGCCATATTTGTCAATTCTTCATTTTAAGACCTTTTTGTGTTCGACACTTAGAAGAAAAATAGATCACGCACCAGGAACTTGTTCCTTTGAAGCTGACAGTGCACATTCCATGTGAGTTCAAGGAGTTTGTCCTCAAGTTGCTCAAGGGCCAGAAAGTCTACTGAGGTGCAATACAAACTCTTCCCCAGGGCAAAATGAACAGGGAAATCTTGCCAGGCAGCTGAATAAACTCATGGGAGTTGGGTCCTTTGTCTTGATAAAGCAGTCAAGAGGCTATGGAATGGTACTGGGTAAATTTTATTGTGACTTCCATAGTTACTGAAGGAAAACATGTTTCCTATCTCCATTGGCAAGGCACATATATGCTCACAGATGGAAAGCAAACAGGGACTAGACATTTCAGTTGTTGTGAAGAGTGTTATCAGGATGTTATCTTAATTGTAAAAATCTCCTGTGAAATATTTCAGTCATAATCTTGAGAGAGAGAGCTGAGTGCACATTTTCCTTTAAGGGCAAATTGAAGTCTATAAAGTTCAAAACCTCAAAGTAGTGTTGTTTTAGTTGGCAGCAAAAATCCTGGGCAAGACCCAAATGTGAAACTCTTATGCATGTTAGCCTTCCCTAAGCCTAGGGAAATTGGTATTATTTTAAAGCATACGAGTTCATGCATTTTTATTAGCATGTGCTTAGAATATACTTTAACACTTAGCAGCTACCATTGACTTATTAAACTTGCTTTAGGAATGGGTTTTCTAGTCATGTTCATTGCTAAGGATGATGCCTACACTGTTTGCAGCTTGACACTTGCAAATAGGCTATTAATTCAGACGTGCTTGTTAACTTGCTGTGCAAAGTCCGAATTCATCCAGGCAGTACCACTGAAAGTGATTTCTGTATGAAGAAGGACTGAATTAAAGAGATTCATTGCATGAATAAGTACTACACAAGATGGCCCTTGACATAGTCTGGCATTGGTGCTTCTTAACTGGCACTTGTTTTAACTCCCCATTCATCATTCAAGCCCTGCATTGACCACTGACAGAAAAAAAAATATCTGCCTATTACCTATCTTCTGTACTGAATATCCCACCTTTAATAGGACACGTAATATTGCCTCTTTCAGGTATAGATCTCAATTTTTCTCATATTTTCTCTCTTTTCTTCCACTAAATTTCACAAACATGGGTTTGTAAAAGTGGTAATGCAAAAAGTACATTGAAATAAATTATTCTCTGCTCTTATTCTGTAAACAATCTGAGTAGCGTTCTGTTCACTTTCAACAACAGTAAGAGAAAAAAAACAACAACAAAAAAAGTCATTGTTCTTGACTGAAAAACTAGCAAATACATACGGACACTGTTGGTTGCCATATCAGTAGTACAGCAGTGTTTATACCACTGCTGATCCCAATGCCTGACCTATGTGACTGAAATGAGATGAAAAGAGAATTTAGCAGAGAAAAAGAAAGGCAAAATCGATTTCTAAACATTTTTTGCTTCTGTACTCCTGCAGTTGTATGTCTTCCTTACACATAGCCTGGCAAATTTCCTTTTTCCTCCGTTTTAGATGACAGTGGGTTAACTGTTAACTGTTAACAGAATGAGATTATTCTACATTTAGCCTTAGAAAAGCACTTTTTGGACAATTCCTTAAAAAAATAATAAAAAGATGAGAGACATAACAGACAGCAGGCAAGCATACAATGTGCTGGCTGCTCTTTGAAGTCATCTGTCCAGGTCTCCTGGCCCTGAAACTTGCTGCTGTATGAGATAGTCTAGTCTCCTCTCATCATTTCACAAGGAGCGTGGTACAACTCTGGAACTGGTGGTGGTCCAGAGAGGGACCAGCATCTCTATCCTTGGGGGTTTATAAGACTTAGACAGACAAAGCCATGGCTAACCTGATTGTGTTGGTGATTGTCTGCCTTCTAGTGGGATACTGGACCGCATGACCCCAGAGGAAGAAATAAATAATCTTCTTTTACATCCATTTTCATATTTGAGCTTAAAGATGTCTATTGAAATCCGCCCATAGGGCAGAGCTAAAAAAAAAATAACACTGTGAAATGAAAACTCATTGTTAAACGTAGAGCAGAAAGGAATTATGAATACTTTCTAAAGACAAACAGTGCCAATTACTTTGCATTTTTCAATTTGTGACTGCAAGCTGTGACCAGGAAAGATGTTGAGATAAGAAATGCTGGTCTCTGTACTGAAGGCAACCTGACAGCTGAGCAGCAAAATGATGTCAAAATGCTTTTCTGAAGGTAATGATTATGTATACTTAAGATCTGAAATGGGAATAAAAGAAAAAAAAAAAACAGAAATTTTTCTCCTGGGTCTTCACATGCTTATTCATGAGTCTGCAAGTCTGACAATTTGAAAATGTGAGTCAAAAAGCCAAAGACATTAAAATAAGTGAGTCACAGGCTGGTGTTCACTGTGCTGAAGACATGGCTTTGCTTGTAGAAAGAAAATGAGACAAGATGAATGGTTGTGTGGGACAACATTTGTAATGAATTTCACTGGCTATCTAGACAAGTTTGGTCCAACATTTGTACTCTCTTATGCGGTATCTTAAACTACAGAAGCTTTAAGCCACCACATGTGCAACTACATTTGGAACGCAAGTCTAGGTGAGATTTATTCTTTTACTTTAAGAAAACAAATTGAAGTCAGAGAGATGTAGAGAAAAATTGTTCACTCTGAATTCATCATGAAAGCTTTCACACTGCATAGGACTGGAAATCTTGTCACACTAGGAAAAAGATTTTACTTCCAGCAGCAAATCGAAATGATGACTCCAATGATGGTTTATCATCTCCCCAAGCACTTGCATCAGTATCTTTTTTGGACAGTGAAGAATTAAGAATCTTTCAGTTGAATTTGAAAAGGCAGCTCCTTTCTGGAATTCAACTACTTATTAGCAGTTTAGTTAGCATTTGAGAAAAATATTATTATGTGAATATAACATTAGATGTGCTGAAGTTCTTAAGTTCTTATTGTGTAAAACCTCACTCCAAATGCGTCATTAATATAGATTTTCACATTTAAACAGGGAGTGGAAATTGCATTTCACAAAAGCATCAGACTCAATTGTGCTGTAAAGTTTCATGAGTTGCTTTTAAAGAGCAGAAATTAAAAATAACAGCAAAAAGTTCCTGGATGATACAAATCTAATTAACTTCTGTTTTTTCTCTTTCCTTCCACACAATTAAATATTTATTCCCATGACGGTAGAAAATTAGCTGAAATATTCAAAACTACAAGGGTGATCATTACAATGTGTTTTACCATGCTGTTATCAGAAATACCTTTTTTCCTGCTGTAAGCATTTTCCATAGAGTATAATGTTCTTTGGCACGAAGAAAAATGGTTCTAGCTTAATACTTATGCCAATGGATTTTGAATGCATTTTTATTTTAATTTTCATGGTAAGTTACTTATGTTTTTTCATGCTTATTGGAACAGACATTTGAGCAGTTATTTTAATTCACTTCTTGCTATTCAAACTGATATTTTTATTATCAAAACAATAAGCAATTAATGAAGTGGGAATTGGATCCACTAAAGATCAGAGCTGATTTCTTTTTAACTAATTTATGAGGCTTTAGACATTTAGCTCTGCAGCCTTTTTATTGATAAACGTCTTGCTGTTTCCTAATAATACTGAACAAATGACAAATCACAAATTGCTCATTGCTAAATGCTCCTGAGCACTTCAACTGGTAAAGTACTGAAATGTGCCCATGCTGACATAAAGATTCCTATTACCTGCAAATAATATAATGTTAATCCCCAGTTTGAAAGTTAGTTTTGGAAAGGGAGGAATGATAAAATCTTCATTGTTATTTTAAAGACAGGCTTGTACTTGCACATAAATATCTCAGCTATATTGGTCTACACTATTCTAAGTAGTGTAGAAGCATCTAATATATGAGAACCTCCTATACAAAAGCATCTTATGATATTAAAAAGCAGTTATAGCTGATGAATGAGAAGATGGGTCAGGATGAGTGGAGGGAAACAGAAGACATCATGTGGAAAAAAAGAGGAAGGATTAGATATTGTTTTTGCCAAGTAGTCAGTGTAATGGTGCTATATTTCTGCTGTAGGTTTTCTAAGCAGAAAAATGCGTAATTGCTTCCTGAGGAGCATGCGTAATAGCATGTTTGAGATCCATTTCTACTGTGCATGTCCTATACAATCGATCTATTCACATGCTGTCAATGCAATGTATCCATAGCACTTACTGTAGAGTTGTAAACTGAATACACATCATAGCAGCAGGTCTAATGTAAAATTCTGTATTTTCTGTGTCAGTGCTGCAAAATTCATCTGTACATGTGCAGGAACTGTGACATCCAGACAAAATGAAAATTCAGTCAAATGTCCACACTAACAAGACTGTCTCTGAAATAAAACATGGGGTTGCGAAAGAGTATGTGCACATGAAAACTTTGATAAAAAAATTTCTCTGAAGATGAGAGACAAAACTTGTCCTCAGATTTTCAGTTTGTTATCTATTGTATTGTATTGCAGACGACACCAAGCTGAGTGGTGCAGTTGACAGGCCTGAGGGACGGGATGCCATTCAGAGGGACCTGGACAGGCTCGGTAAATGTGAACCTCATGAGGTTAAACAAGACCAAGTGGAGGGTCTTGCACCTGGGCCAGGGCAACCCCTGGTATCAATACAGGATGAAGGAATTGAGAGCAGCCCTGTTAAGAGAAGGACTTGTGGGTACTGGTGGATGAAAAGCTGGACATGAGCTGGCAACATGTGCTCGCAGCCCAGAAGGCCAACCGTATCCCAGGCTGCATCAAAAGAAGCATGGCCAGCAGGTCAAGAGAGGCGATTCTGTCCCTATACTCTGCTCCTGGGGGACCCCACCTGGAGTATTGCGTCCAACTCCTGAGCCCTCAGCCCTCAGCAGGGAAGACATGAACCTGTTGGAGCAGGTCCAGAGGAGGGCCACAAAAACGATCAGAGGGCTGGAACACCTCTCCTATAAGGACAGGCTGAGAGAGGAGAAGTCTCCCAGGAGACCTTATTGCAGCCTTTCAGTACTTAAAAGGGGTTTATAAGAAAGATGGGAACAAACATTTTAGCAGGGCCTGTTGCAATATGACAAGGGTTAATGGTTTTAAACTAAAAGAGGGAAGATTTAGACTAGATATAAGGAAGAAATTTTTTTACAGTCGGGGTGGTGAAACACTGGAACCTCTTGCCCAGAGAGGTGGTAGATGCCCCATCCCTGGAAACATTCAAGGTCAGGTTGGTCGGGGCTCTGATTAACCTGAACTAGTTGAAGATGTCCCTGCTGATTGCAGGGGGGCTGGACTAGATGACCTTTAAATGTCCCTTCCAACCCAAACTAGTCTATGATTCTATGATTCTATTGTATTGCAGTGCTACATTAGGTCTCCAAACTGTTTGTGTCCCCATTCTGCTGTGTGCAAATAAAAGGTCTGTGTCACTTCTAAGAGCAGGTTAGTCTTTCAAAAAGAGTAACATTTTTATGTCATATCTTTTAGTTTAATTGTATCTATTCTCATGAGCTTTCATAGAAAATGCTTACAATTAAAATGAATTTCAGTGGGAGTTTCCCCCACACAGGAACTATGCAACAAGAATTATATGTAGCTTGTAGAAAATATTTTACTATTGGATTCTTAGAGTTCAAATTTGGTAGAGGATGACATAGAAAAGAACTTGCAACACAACTTGTAAAGACAAAGTTACAGGATCAGTTAGACTTTTTCTGTATATCAGTAGGTTTCTACAACTGCTTGTAAGAGGAGTGCTACTTATGAAAAAATAATCAATTACACTCAGCAGTAGAAATCAGGATTGTTTAGCAGTGTGACAACTTTCCAAAAATACACTGCTGTTTACTTAGCCACTGTAAGACAGTAAAAAGAAATCCTGGATTTTAATACTCTCACTCCTACTCCAACCTTTTCTCAGTAGGTAAAATACTGCAGTAAGGATGCTCTTGTGAGAATTCTTCTAGGACTGTCATTCCAACAGATAAATGCCAGACTGTGCTTTACCTATAAGTTAGAAAGGACAGAGCATGGTCTCCTCAACTCAGAGCTGACAAGACACCACAGCAAAGATTTTGGGCAGAGATCGGCATAGAAGATGTGCCTCCTAGAGCCGTCCAGGAGAGCAAAACTCAGAAAGGTAGCATAAAGCCATGTACATTCTCTTACGTATGTTGCACAGAATTTCTTTGTTCACAGCTTCTGTGTAAAGTGTTTATGGCTCTCGTTTATCTTTTAACTTGTTTCCTCTATACCTTAGACAAATAGCAACTATGATTTGCCTTAATCCTTTTCTAAAAGATGGTTAAGTAACTTTCTATTGTTGCTTATCTGAACGTTTTCTTTACAAATCAAAGCAAGGTTCATTTCCTGTGTCTGATGAGGGTTTTGGATGAGTAACAACAGCAGCATTTTTGGGACCAGCTGAATCATTCCTTGTTCCAAAAAAACTGCTGAACAGGCATGACAGCAAACACAAACAAAACATCAAGTTTAGCAGAATTTGCATGCATGTTCTGGTTTGGATTAGCAGGTATGCTACACTGAATTTATCATAGCCATTTTCACTGTGGTGGGTGTTACCAGCCATTACTTTCACAAGCACATGGAGTCTTGAAGAGCTGTTTAAAGTGGATTTTATTTTTCTGTATCCAGAAAAGAAAAGATAAGAAGATATTTTATGACTCTTATGTGGTGGAGAGAAAGAAGCAGAGAAGACCTTAACTAGCAAATAGATGAGCTGCTGGCCAGGTCGATGATTGGAAAAGGAAGCCTACAAATGATTCTATCACCAAGTAGAGGTCATGAAAGGTAGTACCTCCTTCACAAAAAGTTGCACGCTTGAATTCAGTGTCAGGCAGAGAAAAGTCTGCTGTACTAGTCATACAATTATGTTGTTCTCCACAAATAAAAATAAAATCCTTATTCCTCCAAATTTATTACCTCTTATAATCCACAGAGTGTAAATCTGCCATGTAAAACATAAACTACCTCACAGTATTATTTCATGAAAGGAACCGAAAATGTTCACATTCTAATGCATTTGTATATATTGATAGCAAGTTTTAATACAAGCCTGTCTCACTATTCCATCAGCTACTACTTACTTCTTGTTACCATGACAATTCAGTAACTTAATATCCTCACCAAAATCTACTGCAGGAAATAAATCCATTCCATGGGCTAGTTAATAAAAGGACAACTCATCATCCTACATATAAAAAGAGAAAGTCACTGTTTAAGACCAGAAGAAGCCTGATGAATCAACAAATAGCAAGGTGTATTAAAATCTCAGGCATAGTTTGAATTGTTGAAGAGATCTTCTTCACACAGATTTAATCTTTAGACAGTTGTCTTCAAATAATTTCACAAAATAAAACTTTTCTTTTTCTCAGTAGCGTTATCAGCCACAAATTCCTCTGTTTGTCTAACAGTAATTTCTCCAGCATGTTTTCACGTAGCTGTCATTTTCTACCAACTAAAGCCAATCACAGTTTCAGTCAATTTTTTTCTGAAGGGCATTCTGCAGAAAAGCATCCACATCAGGAGACAGTAAGAGATAGCATTTCAAACTAGATAAAACAGTATGACTGAGATGGCTTTGGAAATTCACATAGTTCAACCACTATGGTCGAGATGAATCGTAAAGACAGTTTTACGTTCATTGTCAACCCATTGCCGGATTTTATTTGTTCATTGTTTCCTGATTCTCATTATGCCTGTACATTGCTTACTGCCTTGTGCCAAAAAGAAAGAAGTGGCAAACCAAAAATAGCTTACTTAAACTTGTGTTAGGCCAACCAGACCTGCCAAACAGCTGTTATAGATTTAATATTTTTATGCTATGTTGTCTTAAGTCCTACCTTATTCTAAAACAATCCTCTGAAATTGCTGTTAGCAGAATATATGAGTTGAAATAGATTCACTGAATCTGAAGTTCTTTCCATCTTTTTTGTGAATGTGTTTTTGAATAACCGTGAACTTGCAGCCTTTCTGAAACAACCATTAGCAATGTCTCTTTATAGTCTAAGACCCGAGTATCTGACCATTAAGCTGTTCCAGCACCCCATAGATTACATAAATCTTCAGAATAAGAAATGGATGAGATTTAGATCACAGTTCTAGACTGAAAGAAGTAGTAACATTTAATTAAAAGGATTCATATTTACCAGACAACGAAGCATTGCTTAAGGAATTTTTAGAACCACAGGTTTGTTTCCAAAAGTGTTGGAAGAAATCTTGTGTGTTATAGGATAAAGTTGAATACACATACCAAGGTGTTGCTCACACTGGGAACTGAATAGATTGAAGAGCATGGAAACATATGGAAAAAGCAATAATGCATTCCAAAAGTGGTCAATAAGGACAAGAGGTAGAAAACAGAAAAAATGTCTATGCAGTCACAACTCATCCAGTTTCCCTGCAGTCATCATATAATTTCAAATGCAATACAGACAACCATGCTAAAATTTTGTATTCTGAAAATTCTCCTGCCTATAACAAATCTTCCAGCAGGTTGCTCATATTTAGAGGTACCAGTCCAGATTTCCATTTTGAAATACCAGAAAATGTCAATGGAATTGTAAATGAGCAGCTGCAAGGTAAGTGAAGACCTTAAACTGAGAAAGATTAACTACCAGTCAGAAAGAAGAAAGCTATCTTGTCAATACCAGGCAGTTAGCATAACATCTCCAGAGAAAGATGTGAAATGATGTGTCCTACTGAGCAGGCATGATACAAAGCCCAAGTATGGATTGAAGACTAGAAGAGATGACTAGATATGGGATTGTTTTTTATAGTATATTAAAGGCTTTATTTTGACCATAAAGATAAGCACCACTTTAACTTACCAGCCAAGCTAGAAAAGGCAATGTGCCAACTTGGAAAGGCTTGCAAGTGTTCCAGAAGCAGGTGCTGCTGCTGCAGGGTGATATTAGGTTTTATTCTAAAGAAAAGGGACTAGAACTTGTGAACCACTGTTCTCAGTCAGGTGCATAGAAGTTGTTCTTCCCCTTGCACTGCTACCTGTGAAAGGGGGATCACAGTTTTGGGACGGAGGGGGTGCAATAATTCCTGTGTGACTGCAGGAACCCAACAATAAACTTCCCTAAATTAGTGCACTGATAGTAAAGCTGACTGCAGAAGTACCTTTAGGAGTCAAGGCCAAAGAGGAGAAGCCTGTTCATGTGAAATGCAAACCTGTGACAGGTATTTTATTCTAGCCCATAGAATATACTCATGTTGGCAATATGCAAACTGGAATTTTTGCTTTGGAAAGTCTCCTCAGGTTTGACCACAAACCCCTGCAGTACCTTTGAATAGTATGATTTGATGCCAGCAGTGAAGAAAGGGAATTATCTTAACTGTAAAATTGCCACTGATACAAGGAAAATAATCTAATATGCCCTAAGATAGTCTCTACTAAGACAGAGTAGAGAGTTGAGATTCATACTTATTTTATATCCACCTTTTCCACCCTGGTTATTCTGTTACTCAAAAATATTTTTTTACTCTTTCCTCTGTCATGTTTCTTTCTGAACACTTAGATTGCTGTTTCTTCCAAGAATGTAAATGATCTTGGGAACACAAGAAGTGCAAATCATCATATTAGTGTCTTTCCAATACTGTGGCATTTCATAAAGGCTGAAGTCTTTGGAAGATATATAGACCTGCCCGCTAAAGACTTCTCTGTCTTCCAGACTTTGAATTCAACCTGTTTCCTTTAAAAAGTCACTCTTAATGGAAAAGATGCTTATCATTCAGTTTTTTTCTTTTCCAGTGACAAAGTTTCCATTTCTAACTATGCCTGCTGGTTGGTCAGGACCCAATCAGCTTGGCCAGTTTTACTGTGGCCTTGGCTGTTGACATCAGCGCTATAATGCTTGTTCAGATTAATTGTATGCTTGCAAATAACATTTGTCTGAGGTACAGTTGATGTATTTTAAAGATCTGAATCCTAACAGAAAAAAAATTCATAGGGCTTGGTGTTTAGAGTCTGGTTATGACTCTCATACAGATTTTAGTGGAGCTTTTGCTTTTTCTACTATAGACAGGGTGCTTAAACCCCTTGCTGGATTTTAGTACTTTCTAGGAGTGCATTGAGGAACACAACTAGTAATTGTAATCCATTTGTTCTTTGAAGTTTGTCACTGAGACTGATCAACAAGGGCAATTATTCACCAGTTCCTTATTTCTTCAGACAGCAGGTGAAAAAAATATATTATTCTCTCAGGGCTGGGAATTTGCTAGAGTCCATGAATCTTCCCAGTCTAATCTAGTTCATAGATCTTTCTGGTGAGTCTGGAGAATTCCTTTCATCATAGCTAAAAGATTATGTGAGTCACCTAAAATGCAACTTATCTTTTGGCTAGTTAATTTGTGAGTTGCGTTCTGAAAAAATAATGCTATTGAAGGCCGAGCTGAAGAGTTGTAAGCTTAGCTCCATGGGAATAATGACATAATGACCAAAGGGAGAGACTTGCATTTAAGTATGTGGATTATTCTGATGTTTAGCCACCTAATGGAAAATTTTGACATCACAGAGACTGAGAGAGAAAAACAAATCCTGGAAGACTTAAATCCAGAATAAGTACCAAATCACAATAATCCCAATTTATTTTTCTTTGGGATGTGAGCTGTACGTCATGCTTTAGGCAGCACTAGGCCATGAGCTTCCTATGTGCTTCAATTCTCATCTGGAAACATGGGAAGGTGTGTCACTTAACACATAACACAAGGTGTTATGGAGATGGATATTTTGACACTTTCACTTTGGACATACTTGATACAAATCAATCTTCATTTTAGTTTAGGAAGCATGGAGAAAAAATATACACAGTATATTACAGTATATTGTGTAAACAGTAGTTCAGGCAGTAAAATAAACTGGGTACTATACATTTCTGTTTTAAAATCTAGCACTAGATAACCAGACTAAGTAACCTGACCTTGCAATTTCTCTAGCCTTATGCATATTCACAGGAGTACAGAACAGTGGGAGGAACAAAGGTGCTGACCCCACTTCTCCATCCAGGACACCAAAGCTGGAGTGGGACAATCATCTGTAACCTGTCCGGACAAGGACCTTACAGTTTCCATACTGGAGAAGAGAGCTGGACAAGTAGGAAATGGAGAACAACCATCATGCTTTACTTGAATTATTGGTCCTTAGGTCAAATTTAGAATAAAATAGCTCAGTAAAGAAAACCACTGGGGAAAGAAAAGGCTTAGTATAAAACTTCCCAAGCTACAAAGACAGTAGAATGAACTTTCCATTGTGCCAGTACACTTTGATTAGTCATATCATTATGACTCTATGGTAAGCTTTTTTTCAAACCAGTCAAACAAAATGGATTTGAATAATCTTCTTAGTGGAAAATGGGCATTCATTGGGAAAAGAGTAGTCAGAGAGACAGCCCAATTGAAAGAAAGACAATGAAAACCTATTTGACAATCAGAATGTCTTGATTGAACTTTGTTATATAAATTGTTTTAATAAGCAGAAATTACAACTTGAAGTATCTCACCATATTTTATATGAGACTAGATTACTGTTGTAGAGAATAATCTTTTTTTCTTTTCTAGAATTCAGACTAGTAAACTTCTGCATTCTGACAGGGAGGGAAGAAATGGGTTTCCAAAGACTTCAATAGGTTTACCTAGTGTAAGATTTATGGTTTAGGTTTTGGGTTTTTTTAAGGAATTACGAGAATTGGTTGCATCCATCTAGACTGTGGTGTATTTTGGTAGAAGATGTAATAGGAATACTTATTATGTCTGATATTTCAAAAATGACCTTCAAATAGAAAAGACATCCTTTTGCTAGGCAACAAAAAGATAGAAATTGCATCAGGGTCATTTAGCACGTCCACATAAACCATTCTTGGTCATGCTAAGAATCTTTGCAAATCCTGTTTAGTGTGTGCATGAGTTGTCTGCTACACCATTTCAGCTACAGCATCCTTTGAGGCTCAGTTGTGCCAATGAGGAGGATTGTGTGTACTACCCACACAGGCTGCCATGAGAGGCCATTCCTTAGCTCTGCACAGAGGACGACACTTTATTCCCTTGAGGAACACTGGCAGTAGCAAAGCCTGAAGAGGGAATCTTGGTCATCAATTCTGTCAACTCTTTGTATCAAGTGGAGCACCACAGTAATGCAGCAGTATGGCTCCGGTTCCCAGTCTAGCCCAGGGGACTCTGCACAGATACCAGTCCCCCAGTGTTGACATTCCCTAAGGATTCTCAGCTTTTCAAATATCAACTTCATTTTCATTTAAGCAGCCTTTCTCATGAAAAGCTAATGTAATGAAATATCCCATACGACCAATATTTTAAAATAAATGTTGCCATTCTTTAAAAACAGTGAAAGAACATTTCAGTGACTGAAGTTATGTAAGAGAATTTCCATATTTAGTTTCATTTTTCATTTGCTAAGAGTGAAGCACTGAACTCCGATACTCTTTAAATATCCCCATTTGGTGATCAAAAGATCTTTTAACAGATCAGAGTCATTTAAATGAATATAAACTCTCACGCTGTGTTTATCTGCGATAATTTTTACTGCCATTTTTCCTGTGCAAGTACTACTTTGACTTAAGATACTCCTAATGATCCAAGATACTCACAGGAATTAATATTATAATTAGTAAAATCAGAGATGAGGAACAGTGTTACATTCATTTTTCTTTTACCTCTTTATTCCAAGAGTAAACAACAGTTAGACCTCTTGTGTATTTTAATCCTCATAAAAGTTATTTTTAAGACCTTAGGGACCTGCAACTCACAATGGAAATGTTTTGAAATGTCTAGCCATTCACACCACACAGCACTTGCTATCGAAACCACAAGAATACCCTGTTAATGAGCTTCAAGCAACTTTGAGAAGACTGGCAGTCATGTCCCCACCTCCCCGTAAATCATTTGAATTACAGACCAGTTTTATTAAGTGTAAATGATGTATTATATGGCAGACAGAATATCCTTCAACACTGACTCTACTATGTCTCCTAGAGCTATAAGATGACCTCCGTACAGCAGCAGCTTCCAAGCACCACCAGTATACGCAAGTGATTAGCAACACAACCGTGTCTCCAATATGCTAGAAGACTCGGGGCACCTGTCTTTGTTCGCTAAGAGAGAGGAACCCCTGTCCTTCCCCTCAGGTTAGAAGCTCACCATGTGCAATACTCCGTCCTTCAGTTGTGTGTGCTAAGGGAAGAAGAATGCTCAGGCAACAGTTACTGTTCTCTTGTGTGTACATGTTAAATCAGGTCAGCTCCCTTGTGTCAGCCATATATTGACCCCAAAAATAGTCATGTTGGCTGAAAGAGCTGAGCACTGGCAGGCTGGAACTTATGGCATTGCTGCTGATCTTGTGGTGAGAGACTCTGTCCCACAGCAAAGACTTGCATTAACCTCCCCATGGTTCCTGCCAGGATAATCCTTTATCTCAGATATATGAAAAAGCCAGGCCTGTTGGTAACTGAATGATCAAGATCAAGACTGCTCTACAACCAACTCTGTGGATTCTGTGGCAGAGAGGATGTATTCTTATCACAAAGGTGGATGTCTGATGTTCAGCACAAACCATGGAAAAATTCCACAGGTCGGCTAACATGTTAAGGCCAGAGGAAAAGAACATCTTTCCTGACACCTGCAGAATTCAACTAGTGCAGTCCTTGAATTAGAAAAGAAGGGATTTGTGTTTTGGGGTTTTTTTTAGGTATGAATAAAATTGGCCCATGTAGAAAAAAAAAAGGGAATATATAACCTAGGAAACAATTCTTTTCTCTTTCCTCAACCTGAATAACCCTCTACTCTGTAAGCTGCCCTTTCATTCCCATGGCATGTACTGTCTTGCAGAGAAATTAATCAGCCTGTGCAGAATTTCAAAACCTTAAAATAAGTGATGGAATCTCTGCCTTTTCATATCTCAGCTGTATATTTCTATACCTGGCTTCAGGCTACCCCTATGCCTTCATCAAAGTGAGAGCAATTCGCTTTTCCTCTGGACAGTGCTCTTTCATTGGTATTTATTGATATTCATCTATTCCCATCTCAGCTTGGCCCTAGCTACAAGGCAGACCTGAGTCCTCCATGTCATCTGTCTCTTATTGTCTTAAAGATGTTTCATTTCCACAGCTGTTGAAATTCATTAGTTAGAAATTGGCCCAATTCAAAACCCATTCACTTCAGAGAGCCTAAATTTAAGCCAGAATCATTACTGGAATTTCAGAGCAGCTGCACCTTCCCACCTACACAGAGTCATAAATCAAAACAAAAACATGATCCAGGCTCATTTACAACTTCAGAGATTTGAAAACTAAAGGAAGATCAGCCCAGATTTTGAGATTCCCCTTCCCTTTTCCCTGACATAAATGTAGGCACATGCAGATATATAGCGAGGAGAAATTTCAGGAGAACTAGAGGATGAATACCCACCTCTTCTTTCTAAATATATTGAAGAGAGACATTTGATTTACTTCTTGCCTTGTAAAGTGGTAGCAAATCTGGAAAAACACTGTTAACTGTCCCTCTTTTATCAACATTTTGGCAATGACAGGTTGAAATGAATCCTCACTGAACCCTCTGGAGAGATGAGGTCATCAGCATTATGACGTTCCATTGATGACTCCTCTCTTTCCGAGCAGCTATTGATCAATGAAACCAGCTTGTGTCTGATAACCTCACAATTAAAACTTCAGGCTGATCTGATTTGCAGCCACCTGATGCTTATGATATCAGGGCCTTTCAGTCTTTCTCATTTCTTATCTCTTCTGGCAATGACTTTAATGCTTGCCCTGGAGTAAAGTGCTGTAGTTTTCTTGCTTTCATCCTCCCAGGCCCAATGTCCGATAATAAAACAGGTGCACTGCTGATTTGCTAATCAGAAGGAAAAAATACCAGGGGTGGTGTATGTTTATATTTAGAATGATATTTCTCTCACGTGCTTCAGAGACATTCTTCTGATAAACATGTTCCCTTCCTTCACTTTCACTGTCTATAGAACAGACAATCAAACTAAGCACTGGTATTTTAACTCTATCATTAGGCAATGACATGTTGAGCCGTAGATGCCTGAATTCAGCTACACTTTTGCAACAGGTTTCAGTGATGAAAGCATTGCATCCCAGGTAGCAAATTGCATTCATTTAGTCTTGTAAGATTTCACTATTAAAAAAAAAAGACTCAGAAAAATAAAACTATGGCAAAAAGGAGGCTTAAAAATTTTAAAAGCTACTTGTAAATTACAGAAAAATGTTGGTAGTTAATATTTTTGAGTGCTACTGAAACGCAGAAGCAGCATTCCATGTTTTAGTATGGCTTATCTCTTAAGTGTTCAGATCTGTACAAGCTCTTACATAGTATTTTCGTGTCCTGCAAAGCAACAAATGTGCAACCCAGAATTAAAACAAGGTGAAGAAATAGCCTAGCTCTTACAAAGCAAAAGCAAAAAATGTCCTAACAGTATGTCACCTTCAACATAGAGAAGAACATAAAACATAAGCCAAAACATTACATAGGTAATGGAAGTTTTTGTTTTGCAGGAATGGAACCAGTGTTTCTGGTAAACATTCCTAAATGCTTGAACTGTTAAAAAATGCACAGAGCCAAATGGAAGCTATTTCAAATTGATGTGTTCTACATTATGACTAACCATGGTAAATTATAGTTGGAGTTCCTCATCTATATCACATAGCATGTAAACCAGATGACATACATATATCAAGGCTAACACCTAATCAGAAGCATGAGTGTGAAACAAGCCAAAAAAAAAGAAAAGGAAACAAATTGACATCTATTTCACTGGAAGTAGAACAAAAACAAGTCATATTTTGGATCACCATCTTTGACAGTGTCCTTATACATTAGGTTGAAAAGAACTGCTTAAAGAATAATTAATGAGAATGTCTCAGATGTCTTCTGCTATTTCTACTGACTCTATTTAGGTAGAGTAGTCATTTTTAATCTCTGTATATTCTAAATCAACTTGCTGTATTTTCAGGCCATAATGAGAGGCAAAATAGATATTTCACAGGCAGTTTTGCTAGCATGTTGTAATCTTATTTGTGCTAATTCACGGTCTCTCAGAGCTACAATGGTTGCTTTTGTGTCACACTGGGATGTAAATCCTTAATTGTTGAAATATGATCTTTCAAGTTTTGGCAGAAGTGTTCATGTTCTGTGTTCTATTATTTTTTTTATGTTTATTTTAAAATAGACTTTATAAACTAATTTTTAATCTGAAGGATAGATGCCTAGGATGTCAAATATTTGTTATTTGAGGTATTCTGTTAAATAAAGACTCTAAAAAAGAGTGACCTAAGAAAAGGTCTAATTTTCTAGCCACAGTTCTAACCAAAGTCCTCAACCTGACTTCTTTACTGGTAGGTACCAGCTTGTTGCATAATTTCTAAGTAATTGCATCGTGATCTGAAAATTCCCAGTATTTCAGTCTAAATAATATGTCAAATGTCAAGCTGCTTTCTGATGTACTGTTCTCAGGAACAGACAATCCAAAGAGCAAGTCAGTAATCCATGGAGAAGAGAAGCTCTTTATATTCAAACACTTTACTACCTCAACTGTTCATGAAGCCTATTATAACCAAAAGGAAAACATTTTAATGTTGTTCAATATTATTGCCTAGTAGAGAATACTCAAATTCATTTTAAGGATATTTCTTGCAATATTTTTATAGAATATACTTCTTTTTTTCCTTAGGGACTTTGGGAACAAGATTTCTTTATTTTAGATTTTATAATCATCTGTGTTCATACCAAATTTCTTCTTTTTAAAAAGCAACCTTTTTACACAGTACCTTTCAGGGACAGGTAACTGAATTAATAGTGTTGTGCATTTCCTGGAATAATACAAAACTCATTAAAGGAAAATATCTGAAATTCAGTAGTAAAACGTCTGGCTTGGAGCACACGCACATATAACAACTACTATCATATCATTACATTTTTGGATAATACTTATTAGGTTCAAACTATTTGTTTGAATGAACCAAACAAGCCCAAAGTAAACAGTAGGAAAGCAAAAAACTTCTAACTAGAAGGTGTTTTTAGAAAGTGAATTTTTTTAATCTACTGAGAAGAATGTTGCCCAGATTGAGTACTAGGTCTTTGAAGCGGTGCTCCTCTTTACGTTAATTACATTAATAACATTAATGAATTACGTTAATCTTTACCTGAGGGATTCAAGTCACACACACACACACAAATACAAAATTTTCAGCCTTTTAGAAGGCTGACAAAACCCTGTGAATAGATGCTCATTGAATCAGATAATCTTTGAGACAATGTTACTTCAAGAATATGTAAACTCAGTGTGTCGATGTACTTCTTAGTGTTATTTACTGGTGATTCATGAACCTCTCAACTCCTCGGGACAAATGCATTCTACTACAAATAACAGGATTATAGGAGGTCATTGCGTGAATTAGATGGAGGTCTGTTAAATTCGTCTTGTATACAGAAGTGGTTATCAATTTGAAAAAAATATCATAATTCCTTCCATCACAACCACCTCTTCCAGATTAACTGGACCTCCAAAGATGGAGGATGGAAATACTTATTATTGTAACTGACCCCCTGTTTGTGTTTAGTGAGAATAGCAGACCAAGGTTTATAACCTGCCTTCAACAACTGCCACAGGATATTCCTAAGGGAAAAGTAGGAATACGGGAACCACATATGATATATTTTACCCTAATATATTGTGGAATAATTAATAAAATAATCAAAAATACAGCATTGTTCACGCATTAAGGAAAGGTATAAAATCAAAAGGCTTCTAAGGTAGAATACAGCCGCAGCTGGCATGCGAAGAATTCAACATCTGCGATTCCATGTACAATATTGCTCGCAAAGCGACACAGGGGATGGAGCAGAATGTAACCTTCCACGGCCCTGCCCTGTGATATGGGAACAAGATGGTACTATGGAACTAATAAGCTGCATGCTTACTACCCTGAGCCAACAGTCTGTCGAATTTTGACGAAATGCTGTCCTTTGTGCAAACTTTGCTCATTATAATGTCATTATAATACTAAAACACACCTCCATCCCAAAGGCTACCCGCCTCCAAGGTGCGACCACTCCTCCTTG
>VYZM01018751.1:137302-197395 GCA_013398915.1 Dromas ardeola | reverse complement strand
GGGACACCCTTCAGTAAGACTTAGACTATACCGAGTGCCTCTTCGGGAAACTTAGAAATCTCTCTAGAGAGTCTCTTTCCTATATTTATAGCCAGACTATATTGTTAATAACTTTGTCGCGCATTTTGTATAATTAACATTACTTTTATTTGCACGTGCTTTGCAGACAGTGTATTTATCACCAGCAACCGTAAGAACCTATATATCTGTTGCTTAAATAAACTGCACTGTTTAAGTAGCTAGTAGTTTCAGTTTCTCATTGAACGCGACCAAAGACTTGAGAGTGGCCGTGCTAGTTCATGAGCACGACTAGACTGAAGGTGCAGTCCACTATTAGTGTATCCAAATCGTAACAGTTTACTATATTAAATGCAACTGGACTGATAGTGGTGAATTGGACATCACTCAGAATTTAAACATAGCCGCACCTAGCCTCCCACCTCGGTGAGGAGTGTTAGAAAGCAAGGGGGTTTATTTTCTGCCAAAACCACTTTGCCCCTTAATGCAACATATATTCCTAACCTACAAATCTTTTCAGGTAAGGGATTTCCAGTGCCAGGTGAAACTTCTTGGTATTTAACACCACCAAATAGAGTTATATTCTGTAAATTTGTCAAGTCTCTGTTGGAATCCAAGGAAAACTCTGGCACGTACAACATCCTTTGACAATGAGTTCCACAGATCTATCTCCACTTGTGGCAAGAACTTTCTCCTTTTGTTTGTTGAAACTTTCTTATATTGGTTTTATTTGATGCCTCCTAGTTCCTGGATTGGAACGCAGCCTCCTTGTGATACTGTTGATTTTGTTGATATCTATATCTGCCCTCAGTTACCTCCTTTACAAATTGAGTTCTATTTTGCTGAGCTATTTTTCATTCTGTATCTGTGATCATGTGATCATTCTTACTGTCCTTCTCTGAACTTCGTTGATAACGTTTCGGAGATGAGAGAATCACAAGTTCAGTTTTCAAGCTCTAGGTGAACTATGGCACCCATAGGCACCATTCAAAAAGGTGTAGTAGGCAATACAGAAAAAACCCATATTGTCACTGAATAAACATTTTAATCCCAAGATTCTTCCTGACTGATAACAATCAATTCAGCACTCATCATCATTACGTATATGAGATTACGCTTTTTTTTCTATGCACTACTTTAAGCTCATCTACAGTGAAATTTATCTGCTATTTATTGTCATGTGATGTATTCTCTGAGGCCCTCTTTAAAATTGACTCTCTTTTTTGCTACTCCAAAAAATTTAGTATCGTTAATGTATTTTTCTACCTCTTATCTTGCATTATTTTTAAGGTTGTTTATAAATATGTGGAACAGCACAGATCCCAGCACAGATCCCATAGCTGCCCGTCATCCCTTCCTTGCACGAACTGACTGTTCCTTCATCTTGTGTGTTTCCTGACTTGTATGCAAGCAAGAGCCCTTCCCTCCTGGCTTGCACAGCATTGCAACGCTTAGCTTACTTTAAAGCAACTGGCTTTTATCCATTTGCTTTTAATCCCTTCAGAGAACCCTAATGGGTTTATGAAGGACTACTTTCCTTTGCAGACATCCTGTTGACTCTTTCCCATTGGGAAGAAATTGTATTCATCCATGTGTCTGCTAATTCTGTTCTTCATTAATTTGCACTTACTCTAATTCTCACCAGAAAATTCTTTGTTTCAAAAGCCAACTAGATTGTTGTTTTCAGGACTACAATCCATCTGATTCTGATGGGAGGGTTTGGGGAGGAAACAAGTTACTTGGAGGCAGGAGGAAAGACAAGAACCATCTCAGTTTTAATACTGGTGATGTAAACATACTTGGGAAAACTGTTTGTCTATATTCTTATTATTTAACATCTAGCATTAGAAGCTCAAACTAGTGATAAAGACATCTGTATAGTTCTTTTCAAGAGTCACTGCTTCTTTTTTCAAAATACTCGTTAATCTCTTTACAGTCAGCAACAATTGTGGCACCACCAAACAATGAAAAATATGATTGGAAAGTGAAAACAAAATCAGAATGTTTTCATTCTTTCTGCATTGAAAATGTATCACAAGCTATTGCGCGTATTTATCTGTGAATCTGACAATTGCAGAATGGCCTCATAGCCTGAATACAAAAATAGTAAGAGAAGCCTTATGATCTAAAATTCTTCATGAGAGCTTTCAATTTTCTGATACAGGTTGGTATCCGGACTCCTTACATTTTGCTCTTTTGTGACAGCTTATGTTTTCTTGCTGCATGGGTTCAGCCCTTCTAAAATGCAAAGGACACTAGCCATCTAAACTAAATGGAAGACAGGAAAGATGCTCCTAGCAGAATGAAGACTTGGATAATATGGCCAGAATATCATTTACATGTACACTTAGGTTTAGTACAAATTAATAAAACCTCTGTACTGAGGGGCAAAATGAAAAAAAAAAAAACACACCACAAAAAAACCCAAAACAAACTGTTATCTGTTGTGATCTTTTACTTCTCCCTCCAAGGTAAGAGGGTGTTTTTTCTTGCTTTGTCACAGTGATTTATCTTGGCAACATTATGCTAAAGTTTGCAGTATGTTTGAATGCAGTTTTTAATTTCATTGCCCCTAGGAGCGTGCTGTGAATGAGCTCTTCTTAACTTGTCAACTGTAGCTAATATTTAATTTATTAACAGTGTAATAACACAGGACCTGAGCTGTTTATTTTTGTCAGCATAATGATAATGTTAGTAGACTTGTAGTGACTCATAACGCTAGTCCCAAATATGTCTTCTTAGTAAATCTATAGGACCTGTTTCTGATTGTGGTGGTACAACAATCGTTTATGGACAGTATCTGTGAGGACATCCATCAGTAATGCATTAGAAATACACAGCACAGCAACAGGTGGTGTAGCCTAGAAGTCCTATTGTAGTGCTTTTAGCAGACTCTTAACAAGACACTTGAGAATCCAAGTATTTTGTACCAAATCTGGAATGACCCAACACCGTCAGAGAGGCAGATCTGCAGGCTTCCAATGAAATATTAATAGTGAAGCGCTCTAGAAGAAGCAGCACAAACTGGAAAACATTGATGCTCAGATGTGTTTTATGCTCTGTGATACAGTAGCTAGCATTATGCTGTGCAGCTGGGAGATTTCTGACAGACTTATTGATAGTGAACAGAAGAATATTCTTATACATTTATGTCGCTTTTACAAGAAATGTTGCATCTGGACATGACCCAGAGCCTGTTGATATCAGTGGGGATATTTCTTCTGCCTCAAGTGATTTCATCTCAGCCTGTATGTTTGTTCAGTAGGCATGCAGACTGGGGCTCACATACTTAGTAAGTGCTTGAATGTAATATAATCTACAATTCAAGGCAAGGAAGAGGTGCATTGTGTGAGCGCTTATAAACTGTTGCTCTCTGAATTCATGTTGTGTCTTTCTCACAAATAATACTGTAGTTCTTTAATCTTGCAAAACTGGCATTTTAATATTCCTTATTTTCAGCATCACTACAACGGCGAGCCTGATTTTTACCTGCAATATAACAAACAAGTATTGATATCTTTTAATTACTTCCAAGATAGTTCAGTGACATTTTTCTTTGACACGTTAGTATTTGCTGAAGAAGGAAAAAAACAATTAATAAAAAGTGACTTAACAGCTAATTCAGATAACATTTCTTTTAGTGGGGTTTTATGTACTTAGAGAGGTTTCTTCCCCTATACATATTGTGTGCTTGCTTGTTTGCTTAACCACCTTGCTGATCACTTTATATTTTCCTCTTTGGGATTTCTAAGTCTAAGTATAAAAGTGTCTAGCACCCTGGCAATAACTGTGACTGATGGATCTCTATAATTTTAAGGCTGACGTTAGAAACTAAAGAGGCAATAATTTCCAAGGGAAACCATAAAAACACTTTTCCCTCTTCCCTCTCTCTCCTGATTCTTCAAAAAACACTGAGGGAGCACATGGTCTGTATAATCTGGGCTAGATGTAAAATTCCATCTGTACAGCTTAATTACTGACTATGGAGACTACAAGAATGTATAGAAAAAATGTACCTCAGTTTATAGAAATAAATGTATATTTTATGTCTTTTGACAAACTGAGGTATCTTTCTGCCAAATGAAATTTTCAGTTAATAATCTAATGCTTCCACCTGCTCATCAGGTTTCTTATTTATTGAGGGTGTTCAAAGTTCTCACAAAATTTAGGCTATAACATTAAGTTACCAAAAGAGGTTCAAGTTGCCCAATTTTTTTTTTTAAGTGATAACAGAGCTTCTGAAATTCTACTTGATGTTCACATTATGATTGCTCAAGTAGATTTTCTCATTGAAATAGCCGATTAAGAAATGTTTAAGAACCACTACAGGGAAAACAAGGAACAAGTTTAAAGTCCTAAATAAAAATTCCAGTCCTGAACTTTAATTGTTAGGAAACTTAGCAAAAGGAAACTCCATCCAGTTTCCAGGTTAAATTTAATAATGGCCAGTTATATATTTGTTTCATTACAGTATTGTCACTTGACTTGAATTTGGTTTTCTTAGTCTAGAAAATCAGTTATTGTAAGATAAGAAGCTATTAGGTTATCTGGTATATTGTACCTTTGGCAAAAAGTCTGTTGCATCATTTTCATTTTTTCTTTACCTTCATGACTTCAGTTATATTTTTCTTCAAAATTTGTTCTTACCCTTTTTCATCCTATTGAGATTATACTAATAATCCTATAGTTGTTTTAGTAATTTTTTTCTTTGCTTCTTAAATATAAGTACTGCATTTTCAACTGTCCAGGGATATTGTGCCAACCCCAATTTTGTGAGAAAACTTCATTCTGAGAGGACAATTTTCTGTGATAATCATAGAATTCTAGGATTATGGTTTCTGGCTCCTCAGATAAATCTCACGTTCTTTCCTTCTACACCCATTATTCCAATACCTTCTTTACTACTGGCTGACACAAGGGACAGCATCTCTTAGTGATGTTTTCCCTCGAGCTCTGGGTTGCATTTCTTTGAGTGACTGGATGAGATGGACCCCTCTAGAGGTAGGGGGAGACAGTTATTTCCCAAGGCATGAAAAAGCATTTTGAAGGGAGAGAAGCTTCCAGATGGAAATAGTAAGTAAGATGCTGGGGATCTGAGGCTCAAGGAGAGGATGTGGAGAGCTGGAAATTGATGATGAAGCCTCAGAGGAACAGAAAATAAACTTCCTAGGGGCCAGAAAAGATTGTGCATTTCAGTTTCTTAGACTTTTTAGTCCCTACAACACAATTATTTAGAGTGTCAGGCCTCATCAGAATGCCAGTTCCATATAGAAAGCTTTCAGGAGACCACCCTGTAAACTCACTGGAACTGGGATGATTGAAAGTCTGGGCTTTTTATGGCAGCAAGAGATCAGCCAAACAGAACTTTGCTTCTTTTACAGACAAGGGCTCCTGGATCATATGTCTCACTGAGGTGGAACCTTTTCTGACTTGCTGTTGGAGTTAGATTTCACAGGAGAGCCAGTAGAGAGACAAACTTGTCTGTGGTTATTACAACCAATCTGTCTTTCAGAGCTGTGAGATACTGTAAATCAGATGATTAGCAGTGTCTTGCTTCTGTGACAACCAAGGGACTTCAGTTCACTGTTCCTGCATAACTGGAATCGCATTTCAGCATGCCTTCCATATAACACTGCCTACACTGATTGGCCTAGCAGTACTAAGATCAGATCAAGACTGGGATTCAGATGCCTAAAACGATAACTAAACACAATTTAAATGCTCAGGTTGTAAATCTTTGGAGCATTCTCTAGCTAGTCCCATCTACCTTTTGAGGCACCTAAATTTCTTAAGCACCTCAGCTTTTGACATCAACATCCATGTTTCTCTACAGAGAAAATGAGCCCTGAATGTTATCAGCCCTACTCAGAGTTGCCGCTGTATCAACAATATGGCCCAATGCATTCACACTTCTTAGAGTAGGGGTGGGACTGTGGATCTCACCATCCCTGGTGAGAATATCCTCAGGCAAATTATATTCTAGTTTGATCATTTGTCTGCTGACTTTGGTGCTGACTTGGTCTCCCTAAATCTGAATTCAGTTGCCTCAAACACAGAGAGAAACACTATCCTAACCTTGTCCACACCTTTGGGATTAGGGTTTGTTCCCAGCAAAGGAACAGCCTTAGGTCACTGCCCAAAGAAATAAAACAAATTTTACTCTCTCCTGCTCTACTGGATGACTGCATTAAAGGGGACTTACCACTGACATGCCTTACATTTTACAGAAAAGAAAGGGAGGCTTCCTTTTAAGAGTGGAAGAGACCAAAGACATTCCCCTACCATGAGCAATACCCATTGACTACTCAAGCTTTTTATCTGAGCACATTGTTATTCTTGGTGCACTCATCAGGATGCAGACACGCAAATATTAAATTCCACACAGTTCACAATGCCCGTGCCCTTCTGAACCTTCATTTTTCCTTGGATATTTTAATGTGTTTAGTACGCTCATGAGAATAACAAATTGCTTTGTTTAGGCCCCTGGATAAAGTATCTTAGACTATGCAATGCCCTACAATTTTCCCAGAGCCTCCTGTCTATTAAGTCACACCTTGCATCCAATATTTAGAATAGTGATTATATCCTTGGGGAAGAGCCCGCGAAGAAAGTGTTATGGATCAAAGTCATGATGACAGTGAAGAAACTGGAGTTCTGTCGGGGAGCGGCAAGGGTGGCCTGCTTCGTACGGAAAGGGCAGTTGGGAGCCAAGTGTGACAGCAAGGCAGGCAGAGGGAGTGGTGGTAGAGGTAGTCCCACCGCACCAGAGCAAGGTGGGCAGGGCGGGCCTGGCGATGGTAACCTGTTCAGTCAACATTTGATGGTCAGCAGACAAGTCCACTGTGACAAGGCAGGTCCACGGTCAGAGAAGACCAATCCACAAGCCAGTGTCAGGTCTGGCTCAGTGAAGGACATGGCGACAGACAGACATGGCTGCAGCATCTCTCAGGCGGAGACCAAGGGCAAGAGTCTGAGCTTGTGAAGGAGGGACAGGCCTCTGCTGAGGCTTCTCGAGGCCAGGCAGCTAGGTGGCCCACGTTGGCCCAAACAGCCTAACCCTGGGAGGAAGAGATCCTGACACTGGCACACTTAGCACTGGAAAAGTTCAAAGGAACATCTGGAAAAACCTAGCAAATCCTGGACTTCCAAAGCTTCTTTTCATTAAAGCAGAAGTGATTTGTGTCCCCTTTCTCCCCTTGGTGCCAACAACAAACTTGTGAATTTGTTTTCCTATCAGGCTGGTGCTACTGTCTTACATATGCCGTGTGTCCTGGTTTGGGGATTGAAAACATTTAATCGCTAGAGTGTACTGGACTGAATATATCCTGTGTTTTCAGAGGACACCAGCTGGTTCACTATGAAAAGTTTCTTTTCAGCACATATTTTTATACACTGGAAGCAGAAACCTAAACAATTCTCAAAAAAATACTTCTATGTGCTCCAAATGACCACTCTCTTGCCTTAATTTTAGCAAGGTCTGAAATGTCCTTTAACTTCTTCTTTTGTGTTTGTGTAATCATTTGTTAATAAAAGCTAAGCTTTAGATGCTGGCTACTGCACTCAAAAGTGCATCTGAGAGTTCCTCATGCTTTGCTCACTTGTCTGACAGTTATTAAAACGCACGTAGAGAATATGCTTTTTAACATGTTGGTAGAAGAAAGTTATGTCCTTTGTCACACAATGGGGCTTTTTCCAAAATTGTCTTGTTCATATTTCAAAATCATTCCACTGTTTTTAGCTTTCTGCAACTTCCTCTTGGCTTCCTACTGGTTTGGGGTTTTTTTGTTTTTGTTTTTTTTTTCTGAGAAGAGGCTGATTCAGTTACAGATTAGAAGTATAGAGTAACAATTCTTTCTGTGCATAAATTTGAATTCTGACAGAAATCGTTCTTCCATTCATGGGAGACACACACAGAAAACTGGAGCAGGTGGTTAAAAGAGATTCATGAAACCATGATGATACTTGCACAAAATTACCATTTAAATCTGGTTTTTAGGTTTGTCTTTTTTAAACAGTGTACTTTTTAAAGTACTCTAAGGAGACTTTTAAAATCATAATAATCAAAGATGTGGAATTACATATTGATTTAGTTGCAATGTCTGTAATACATACCTATGATACAGGGGATGCGACACTACAGTAGTATACTATTACAAATAATTGCAGCTTCTAGCAGCCCTGGAGTTAGTCCAACCGATACCAATTGTTTTATTGGGCACCAGTTTAGGAGTCCAGGAGGCTGGAGTGGCATAATGTCACCTTTCCCAAGCAGAGTTTAGCCAAACCCTGAACCCCAAATATCAAACTTGTCCTCTGGGCACGCTAGCCTTTTGTAGGCCCGCTTGAGACAGTATCCTTGAAACTCTTTCTAGCTTGACAGAAATGATGACCTACTGTGTGCTTTTAAACCAGTGCTTTAAAATACTTGCTTTTTATTCCATTGTCCGTATCTTGATTTTTTTGACAGCAAACAAAGAACTTTGTGGGAAGGAAAGCTAAGTGATCATTACAGAGAGTTATAATACGCTAAGAATGAGTGGAAAAACATGTGTTTTTTTCTCAAGAATCATTTCATATTTTAGTCTCTTCAACTCATCATCTGTGTTTGAAATGGCTTTTTTTAGGGCGGTGGTTCTCCTAGTTTATAAGGATTTTTTTAAACATTTTAAGCATAAATTATGTTTTCTGTGTATTAATACTTCTATTAACTATATTCTGTTCCATAAATTTTTATGCCATATTCATTTAATTAAAGCACTTCCTAAATAAAGTCTGAAGGAATGTAATTAATGTGTGCCGTATGTTTATTTTTTCAACCTGTCTCCCATAGGGAAGAATGAGTGCAGTGGAATATTTTTCTTCTCGTGTTATTTAATTAAACACACACAAACTATTCTGAACTTCTGTAGGAGAAGGAACGATTGAAAAAACATGTTTTTTTCCCTGATATCAGTTTGTAAAATCTGTAAAAGTCTCTGGTTTACATTATCCAGTCCTCAGTCAGTCCCTGTCTGAAGTCTGTTTCCTCCACAGGTAAGCTGCATTGCTCTTGCCAGACTGGCAAAGCTGGTGATCACAACTTGCCTCAAAATTATGGGCAAACTTTTTTATATTGCTACCACTTTGATATATAGGTAGACAGCTTTTTGTATTTCTTTACAATGGATGGAATTACCTGCAAAGTTCCAAATGTTGCTTCTTCCAGAACGTAGCCTCCATGAACAGCAAGAATATGAACAGTCTGTCTTTGTAGCATTCAGTCTACGCTTAAATCTTCAAAAATGTTACAGCATAATCCTTACTTGTTTTAAGTGTCAAGTATTACATCATTCAGAAAAATATTCCCAAATGCAGTAAGAAAATTTAAGCAAGCTGGTGCATGGTGCTTTGGTTACCTGCTTTAGTTTCAAAGTTGAATATTGTATTTTTTACGATATAAAGAGTTTAAGACTCTTTACAGTTGTTGTATTGAAACAGTTGGACAAACCCGCATTTACATTTCTACAACACCGAAGTGAACAGGAGAGCAGAAAGGTGTGAATATTACTCCCTAACTCTAAATGCAACACTGTCAGGGAGAAACTCAGACATGACCTGGTTCAGAGACTATTGCAGCTGTGACACTGTCACACAATGCAGGTGTGCAATTGTACTCTACTACATGCTAACAAGGGTTAGCATGGAGATAAAGTCTGTAGATTATCTCTTCCCCCAGGTAAACCAACACCAGATACCTAAGTATAATTTCATTAAGTGACAAATATCACCTCATCCCAGTAACATTTTCTCAGTGGTTTTGTATTGCTATTCTGTTTCTTCTTCTCCAATTTCAGTGAGTGATCTGTAAGCTAAATGTTGAAAAGAAAACCCAGTGTATTTTATGAAAGATTGCAATACAGGAAATGTAAAGAAGGAAATACATCAACTTAAAGCGAGAGTTTAAGAATCCACCAGCTAGAATTACTCTATTTGTTCAAATGGCTTTTTCCCTACCCTCGTGTTTAGACCTGGCCCACAGTGGAAATCAACGAATTCTCAGAGCTGACAGGTTTCCTTCCATTGTTGTCTGTAGACAGAAAATGGGTGAGAATCAGATACTTCATTGAACCAGGCTAACATCCTCCCATGGCTCGTGTCCAAATGGGTTATTTGAACAACGGCAGAGAATTGTAAAAACTGTTACTATGAGAATAGGCTTTATGACAATAGGCTTACTTGGATCTCCATCTTCCTTCGCATTTTTGTCTCATATTGATTTAATTCATTGCACATTTATTTCTTCAGCACCAGAAACTGCATTTTCTTTCTTTATGTCAGCACTGCTGTCACTGTCAAACATTGCACATATTTTCATTTACAGCTAAGACTAAGGATTTTAGGACTGCAATTTTTGTTTTCCAGTCCTTCCTCAGAGAGCAGTAATTTTCAGTCTGATCCATAATCTTCTGCTGCCTACAATATATTCATATTAAATATATATAGTCTTAAATTTATTGTAGATCAACACCTCCACCGTAAGAATTGTAGGCAATGCAGAAAAATGATTTTTAAAATGGCAGCTTTGGTGACTTTTCCATCCATATTTATTCCTATATGTATCTTAATTATCCTGTTTATTTAGCTTGCATAGTCGTCCATCTCCCTGCTATGCCACTTAACCTGATTCAGTTTAGTAGAACCAGGCTTTATCAGCTTACTATTATTACGCTCATTTTCCATCTGCTTTGCTTTGCCACCAAAGACCATCTCTTTGTCTCCATTGCAATTAAGCAATTGCTATTTCATTTCAACTGCTTGTCTTTTCTAAGCAATTGATTGACATTATTAGATGCCAGCAATTAGCTCCTACTTTGTTTTTAACGATTATTCTTTGTTCCTGCCATTTTCTGATTGTCATCTGACTGCTGCTAATTATTTACCATGAATCACTGATAACTACCATTCTTTCCAAATATCTGTCTTTTCCACTCAACTTTCCACATTTTGCTTTTGCATTTGCATTGAAGTTTTTACAATAGCCACTCCAAATCCTTTGCTGCTGCCAGCTCCGTGGATTCTTACCTGAAAATCCTTTGCTTTGCCATCTTAAATGAATGTAAAATGGGGCTTAATTTCTTTGCTATTTGCTGTGTAGAAAAATAGGGCAAGTGATACAGCGAGTGTTACCTGACATCAAGGGAGGGTTCTTATGAATGTATATAAATAAGTGAGGGGAGAATGCAAAGAAGATAGAGCCAGGCTCTTCCCAGTGGTGCCCAGTGACAGGACCAGAGGCAATGGGCACCAACTGAAACACGAGAGGTTCTCTCTGACCATCAGGAAACACTTTTTTACTGCGGTAGTGACCGAGCACTGACACAAGTTGCCTAGAGAGATATTCAAAAGCCATCTGGACATGGTCATGGGCAACCAGCTCTGGGTGGCTCTGCTTGAGCAGGGGTTGGACCAGATGACCTCCAGAGGTCCCTTCCAACCTCAATTCTTCTGTGATTCTGTGATCAGCAGATATTAATTAATCCTGTAGACCACCTCAAAAAACAGGACTTTTATTAGCAACCTTTTTCCCTTCCCTAAAGCTTGTCACTCTTCCCCATGAAAAATAAAGCTCCCTAAATGCATCTCATTCCCAGTAAATTCTTCACCTTATGTTTCTTTTTCTGTTTGACTCATTTGAAATACTTCAGGAATATTCATCATCTCAAAATATTGTTTTGTTCCTTTTTTGTAGTGTAAAACTCAGGCAGCTGGATGTCAAGTGGAACACAGTGTATGTGGCAAGAGCTATCCACCTTCTTCATTCCCAGTCAATATTCCAGATATCAAACTACATATTTCTCTTTACCCCTTGGCTCACAGGACTTGGTTGCTCGGAGGTCTGTGCTTTAAAGGTCATCTTTCCTGACAATGATATAATACAGATTGAATTGGGCATTATAAAATGTTGTACCTGGCAAATTGCATTTTAATAGTTTGGACGAAAGTCACATAATTTCTTAGCTTTCCTATGCTGTCAAGACAAAAGGAAGGATAAGTGGAATATAACTATGGCAATGGTTGGGTTAGAAATCTACCTTTGATATTAAATATGCTTTCAGAAGTTTTTCTTTTTGATGCCAAACTCCATGGTGCATATAGAATATATAATTGAGAGAGAAACTTTTTTTCCTATGAGTGTGTCTGATGGACAAAAATAGTCTTGATAAATTCCAAAGAAGGGTCCTATAGAAAGTGCTGATAGACAATTTTCTCATTTGCAATAATGCTGCATTATGTTTGACACTTTCAGACTGAGCTTTGTCAGTGGTAAGTCATTAATGGCAGGAAAATGAAGTCACAAGATTTGGTTAAGACAGTAACACAGAAAGGAAATATGGGTAAAAGCTGAAATGACAGAAATAATTGTCACAGAACTGTAAAGTGAAGCACAAGAATTATTTTTCATTGCATTACTCAATGTGTAACTGTAACATTCACACTGTGAAATTCTGCTCCTTGTTTTGTTTGCATATGGAGAGTTCCAACCTAACACTGAGATATATCACAAAATAAAATTATCAAAGCATATTAATGTTTCTCCACACTCAAAATGTTTTCAATTTGAAATTGATTTCCCTCAAGTTGAATACAAATAAGCAAACTTCAGTTCCTGCCTGTGATTAATTTCAAATGCTGTCTTTAACTGACAAAGTACAATGCCATAAAACATATTATTGTGATGCATGGTAGTGGCAAAATATTGTGCTATTAGTCATTTCATAGGACTGACATATTTTCATACAAACTTAGAAAAAATAAGCCTTCGTGGCCTGGCACCAAATAAGGGATGCTTCATCATCAAATTTAAGAGTCTGATACCATTTTAAACGACGAAGAGGCTCTTTGAATTAGAAACGGGCAGATAATCTTACCTGCAGGTGTTATGGGAAGCTCTAACAAAGATGCATGCTTGCTGTGATGCATGCTGTCCAAGCAGTGCTGAAGGCTCAGCAGAATTTTAGAATGCATTAACTGTTGGCCAGCTCTCTGCACACTAATCCACTTCTGGCAGGATTATTTTGAACACTTAAAACCTCTGAGCAGCCTCAAAAAGTTTTCATACTTTTTATTATCCCTTGCCACCATTTTTTTGCTCCTTTCTGAGTCCATCAAGAAAAAAATGGTCTGACAGTTAAGGACAAAAGTGTTTAATCTTGGGCTACTGACATCCCTGATGTTTGCAAATCCAGCATGGTTAGAAATGGCTGATTTTCAACAAATGAAGAGTGGCACTTTCCTTCCACCTGCTTTTTTCTATAGCATGAAGCACTTGTTTTCATTTCTAGTTTTATCCTTTAGTCCTCAAAATTGACAGTTCAACATTATCAGTTAATGGAAAAATAATTTTCTGCAATTCAGCTTTGAATGGTATTTTCTTGTTCCTCTAAAGATTGTACAGACAACGATTGGGCATAAAGACAGCCTGCAAGTATAACAGTTATGGGTAAATGATAGAAAGCCTTTCTTGAAAATGTGTACCAAGTAGAAAAATCTTTCTTTCAGAAAATGACTGGATACAAAAATATATAGTGGTTTTGCTATGGGTTCCTCTCAAAATAAATTAGGTGAAGCTTTTCTTGGACACCCTCTCACAACATCTATGAAAATTAAACAGCTCCCTTACTTGACATTCCTATGACTTCTACTCTGTTTTAATATGTACCTTCTCCCATCCTTTTCTTCACCAGCCTTCACTTTCCTTCTTCTAGTCAGAAGCAATAACCTTTATGGCCCATGAAATGCCCCTCAAAAACCTAAATCAATTTCCAAGGACTGTTTCAAACATCTGATGCCCATCTCTTAGAAACTTTTAGTACAGTCTTGTTTTATTCTCTTTCCAGTCAATGAAAAAAAAACCCAATGTTGCCTTACCAAAAAGACAAGAAATGGTAAAACCTTCATCTTGGATGGATACAATTTGGAGAAAGACTGCTACATCAAAATTAGTATTTAAACATGAATAGACAGAATCACATTATTCAGTCTCTCTTTTGACTGATATATATTCTGTGGCTTAGCCACGCATTTAGGTATGCGTTTGGCTGATTGACATTAGCTATTTGAAGAAGCAGGAAGGAAAAAATGAACCCTTCTGAAATGAGATTTGCAACGGCCAAGTTTTTCTGATCTTAAAACTATTAAACGTGTGCCAAGACTTCTACTTACCCCGTTGTCCTCGACTGTAACGGCAAGTCTGGTTTCAAAAGATTTGTGAAAATGGCTACTTTCACCAGTGTGAAGGAGGAACCTTTGAAAGCAGAAAACAGAAGAAAGTCACAGGTGTCACAACACATATACAAGCCTTTCAACATACTGGGATACTTTTAGGCCAAAATTCCTATGGATTTTGCACAGAATCAGGTCTTATCTGGCCCTAAGATTCACCAGTTTTTGCCCAAGCAAACCAAATTTAAGGCAACTTTCTGCTGCTAACCACTGATTTCCAGATCAGATTATGTGTTTAAATAGCTCACAAATATGAAGTATGTGGTTGACTTTATGACAAATAGAAACTTCTTTATGTCTGATGAAAGATCATTTGTACGGTTTTCTACCTGCTTATTAGGCTGCACAGCACAGAGAGACCAAAATGTGGGTTTGAGGGTGAAGACCACAGAGTAACTGTAAAATCAAATCTGTTACTCAAAAAGTGGAACTAAACTGAAAAAAACACTAGGGGAAAAAGCATCTACAAGGTTCAGTTCTCGCTGGGTTCATGGTGTCCGCTTTTCCAGGTTTAGTGTCAGTCAGTTCAGTGACTTCATGAGTTGCAGCAAATCTTACCCTGTTCCATCTGGTCCTTATGATGGTTTCTTTTTTCACTTCACTGCCCTGGTTGTTAGTTCCCTACTGCTCTCAAAATGTTCTCTCTTGATGTGAACTGCAAGATCCCATGGCGTGCTGTGATTCTGTTGCCTCCCTCAGTAGGCTCTCCAGTCTTCTCCAAGCACTTTCTCCAACAATTTCATCCTCTTGCCAGAGAAGCTGACCTAACCCAGTTTGTTTCTCCTTAAAGGGACACAATATAGTTGCTAGCCAAAAAAAAAAAAAAAAAAAAGAGTGCAGTCCCAAATTCTAATATGAGTAGATTTCACTTACAACCTTAGCCAAAAGAGCAGTCATCTTAGCTCATGGAGAGTCCTTTCTATGGACATGAAGCATTACTTTTACTTTCATTGGGATAAGTGTACACCGGAGTAATGTATTCCTGCTGGTGAGCGAGTTTAAAACAATCAATGAGAACCAATCAAGTCAGAGAACGCCTGCAGTCCTGCACACTGAAGTCACCAGAACTTTGTAAACTAAAGGCAGAAATAAAGCTTTGATTTTAGCAGAATTTGTTTTTGCAGAGGGGAAATGAGAAAAATCTAATATGTATATGAGGTTAAACGACACATAACAAAGAGGAATGTTGACTTTTATGTCCTTTGAGACACTGTTACATCATCACTAAAAATGTCTCTGAAAACTAAAGAAGGAGAGAGCGACAGAAAACTAACAACTCATTTTCAGTATTCCACTCCATAAAGATTTACTTTATCAAGTGGCTTGGCTGCAGATTTTGCAACAAAAGTTAAAATTGTCTTTTGAAGGCCTTTGTTTTCTGTGGAGATTTATTTTGATGAAGACTATGTGACACTCCAAAGTGGGAAAAGACAGAGAAAGGAAAAGGGGAAATTAACTACTTTTTGAAATGGAATAAAGATCTGTGTTCAATCTGGAACTAGAACATAATGAAAAGCAAAGATATTGAAATACTGGGTGGCATTGCGATGACCAGGAACTCTGAGAATAGCTAGTTGATGTTAGAAAGTTAATAGTATGATATTGCTTGCCCCTCTGAGGAGGCAGAATACAGGGTCCTGGTGGTGAAACCTTGAACGTTTCCACTGCACTAGGGAAGATGGGTCACAGTTAATCTGCTGTGTACACAGGAGTTTGTAAAGGTGGCTGACTGAGCTGGGAGACACTTAATGAAGGCTTTCTGCAGAGGCAGAAGAGTGCAGGTAGTGTAAAAATCCTCAAGTCAGACAAAGTGCAGAAAAAGGCTTGCAAAGTCTCACAGACACCATAGAGGCACACAGAGAAAACTGATAGGAGTAGAAGAGTGCAAAAAACAGACATGTTTTGTACCAGACAGTATTTCAGCGTAACTGCAAAATTAACAAGATCGAAATGGACGGGGCTCTGAGTCTGCAGAAGTTACGACTCTGGTCCCTGGCAGACCTCAAACTGAAGGAATACTTCAGAGTCACACAGAAATGGAAACAAGAAAAAGAACATAGAGCTGGAGGCTTTAGTTTAAGATGTCCTCCCTATGTTTTTATCTTTGAATAAAGGAGGTGTTCAGAAACTTTCTGTAAAGCCTAGCTTTCTGAACATCGCGTTCTCTGTCTGTCAATTGATCCAGAGGTACACTGTGAATGGGAGCCTTATGTCCCAGAGAAGAAGGGAAGGATCTGGGAAAGAAAGCTTATTTTGGCCTTTATAGATTTTTCTTTTTGAAAATAAAAATTTTGTGTTGATTGCATTTGGTATTAAATAAGATAAGAAATGGGATCACCGTGAGAAAAAGGTATAGGAAATGCTTTCCTGCCTTCCGGTTGGTGTGCTTATAACACATCAATTGATATTAAAGCTGAGGTCCAGGTAAACTTATGTTGAGCACAAAGTGATGTTCCAAGCATTTAAAATGAAAACTGTAGAAAAGACTCTCTCACACTGATTCCAGCTATGAGCACTAACGCTGTTGTTATGGAAGATGGTCAGTGACAAATTTCTTCAAGATGTCCACCATGCAGGAGGTTCTTCAGCTTGTCCCTTCCCATCCTGTGTTTTTACAGAAAACTTATTGCTGATTTCTTCTAGAAAAAAAAACATAATACTGCCTTTTATTACCTTCTTTCTGCACAAAGAACAGGCAGAGTTAATTGCAAGAATAAAAAGTATAAATCTCTTTTTTATTTTTGTATGAGACAGCAAATGACTCCCATTAGCTGAAAAAATGACAATGCTGTGGGCCAAATGGACTCCAACACAATATTGATTAGGACTATTATAGCCCATCAAGGAATAAATGGGACAGCAATTTCAAAAATGCTCTTGTATTTTGTGTGAGAGAAAGAGAAAGACAAATGATTTGACACAGAAACAGCCAAAGAGACTGGCATTGCAAATGAAAATTACAGACATTAATATGGATATGATATGGCCAAGGAAATGATGAAAAAAGATTTACAAATAATTTTATTTAGTTACTTTATTCTTATATAAGTATTTGCGTGAGAATTAATTAATACATTCAAAAGCACTTTTAAAGAAATTTGAATGTTCAAAAGCAAATGTGCCTACAGATTCTGTCCAAACAGCTGGAATAGTCCCAGCTCCTCCAGAGCTGTGTGAAGCCTTATGCCTTCTCTTTTCATGCACTCATCATCCTACAGGGAACATAACCATCATCAGAAATGGTACAATGCTTCCGGAATTGCTTTGGCTTCTCCTCTGCTAGCAAGTTTTGTGATTGCTGCGCAGTGAGTTGGGGCTTATGTGATGCTGCTCCTCCTGCCCCTTCCTGGGTGCTGCCCCCGGGCTGGTCGGTGCACTCAGCCTTGACTCCAGCCAGGGCTGCAGGAGCTTCTGGATGCAGGCATGAGGTGGTGGTCAGCTGGAAGCACCCAACGCTTCGTGTCTGGGGCCCAAAGCTCTAAAGGGTCAGTTATACCAGCAGTGCCAAAGCCTTATCCCAGCAGTGTATTGCACTTTTGGCTCTGAAGTCAATACTGTCTTACGTTGGTGAAAGGTTCACATTAAATCCAGTGGCAGAAAACAGCCTTCTTTACAATGTGCAGCACGTTATTTCTTGCAAAACAGGCACCAGTAATGCCTGGTTCCCTCAAACTCTTCCCTTACTTGCATCAACATTTTGGAGACTGTTGTCTGTTGGAGGCTTTTTGATTTCTACCTAGTACAACTGTAGTCAGACACGCCATAAATGACTTATCTGTACTTGCTGGTGGTTCTGTACTGCTCTGCTTTGGATATCAATGCAAACTGCAGCTGTGTCACTCATTCGCACTTTGCCTCCGTGATTCCCTACAAGGAGGTAGCACTGCCACTACGAAGTACTTCTTTGCACCATCTGAGATTGGCAGCTGTGCTTATTATTGCAGAAAAAAATATACCTTTGGTCATCTGTGTTAGAGTCTGATAAGATTTGAACAAAATATCTAAACAGCTATTTAACTAAACAGTTAACCAAAGCCTTGATCTCATTTATTTCTCTCTAATTATTGTTTTATCCCTTCTCAACACACTACTAATTCTCTGAAGTACTATGTGAAGTTTGCATATAACAAATTATTATATTCATTATGGGCATAGTAGGTTTTTTCCATTAAGAGTATACTCTCTCTCTGTAATGATCAGTCCTTGCCCTGTTCCACAAGAGTACTCTTAAGCGTAAATTATTGGAGATGATTGGAGTATGAGCTATTGCTCTCCATCTTCTCACAGAACACAGTTTGACTCTGTGTTTTCACCAAGACTGCTGTGGCAAATAAAAAATTACATTAGTTTTCAGATCACAGATTTTCTTTCCACAAAAGGGAGTAGAAGTTCAAGATGAATACTTCTCGTGACCTAAAAACAAGTGCTGCTGTTAGCTACTTTCCCGTCAAATCAATATGACTCATACAGTATAACCAGCTAAGAGCTGAAGACACAATCTAAGAGGTGTTGGGCTTTATATCTTTTTTTAGATATCAGTTAAAAATCAATAGCATTTGGAATTACAAACACAAGCAGTACTTTTAGAAAAGGACAGGCAGTAAAGAACAAAGCAGGGATCTGTATAAGAGCCATAGCAAAGGTTTGCTGGATCTCCTTAGATTAGCTAAGAGACAGCACTGCTGCTAAGCTTGATTTCATGAATACCCAGTGACAGCAGACAAATTATTTGGATTGCAGCTTCTTGACACATATACGCACATGGTTTTGGTCACTTTTAGAGATAACCACCCTCTTACAGATGTTACTTGAAAATTATAAAGGAAGGTAAATGCTGGCTCAGTAATTCCATTTAAGAGGTACAATTCATAAGGAGGTAGAAGCCATTCAGACAACATAGGAAATAAATAACACAGAAGGATTTTAGAGCAATGCAGTGAAATATATGGAAAGAGAGTTAACAATTGGCAGTATGACTGAGACACAAAAGCCATATCTACTGCACAGATAAGCACAGAAGATTAAGGAGGTAGTCAATGCTCTTTGCCTAAATTAAATCTCTGATAAATTCTATAAAAGAAGCTACTTCTAGATTAAAGACTGAACATCTTACCCTGGAAAAGCATTTCAACATCACTAGAGGACGCATGCATGGAGTGCTACGAGAATGGCAATCGCCTCTCCCTGCATGGCCTGGAGCACGCCGAAAAGCAACTGCAACTGTGATAGGTGACCAGGGGTTCAGTTAGTTTAGGTGTGGTGCCAAATCATTGAAGTTCAGAGGAAACTGTGGGGATTACCAGGGCACAGTTCCCCCTTAAATCAGCTAGGCCACATGGTATTGGTCTATTGTGTCCTCCACTAAGATGGAGACAATTTCCCCTTAGATCCTGTATGACAACAAATTACCCCAAGCAGATTTTTGGTGATTGCGTTCAGCAAGAGACTTGTGCCCTGATGGTCTTCTATAACTTTGTTGTATCTGAAGGGTAGAATTAGAAACAATACTTCTGAATTCTGCGTAAGGAGATGAGTCATAGGAAAAGAGAATTTAAATCTGTATTAACACTTCTCCCATGAATTACTGATGGGTGCTGTGCTGTCTGGAATGAGTAACCCAGAGCTGGAATCACCAGCTTGAGAGCTACTAAAAACCTGCATGGACAAAGCTCCAAGCAACCCAATTTGAATTTGAGTTTGGACTAAACTTCAAAGCTAGCCCTGCTTTCAGTGGAGGTTGGATCAGATGGCCTCCAGAGATCCCTTCCAAACTAAATTATTCATGATTCTAAATGTAATTTCTGGGTGGTAAAAATATTATATTCTTTTAACACAATTTTTATATATCTTTAGTGTCACACTTAGTAATTCCTGCCTCAGAAAAGTCCCCGCGGTTAACTAAGAACTGGCTGAGGAGCTATCTCAGGCCTTCCCTAAACGGATCAGACAGTTTGAGTCTTGAACAGAGATTTCTGTTTGATTTTTTTTCTCACAGCTGCTATTCCAGGCATTAGAATTAAATTGTAACTTATGAAAGAGTTGAAAAATAGAAAACAGAATTTTAAATAATGTTCTGTTTTCTAGTCACTAGCATATTATAAACTAGTTGTTCGTTTAATAATTGCTTCTCCCTCAAGGAAACAGCTGCATTGCAACTGATGTCATAAATTTACCAGTTTTCCAGTTGCTCATGAAGTGTTCAGAAAGAACAGGAGAGGAAAAAAATAAGAATTTTTTGGAAAATATCTTTACAGAACTCATCACATCATTCTTATAGTGTGACTATACAAAATAAAAGGGCACAAAAACTTTTTTCTTTTTTAGCACCTGATTGTCTTAAAGCAGCAATTCATTTACCAGTCCCCCTCCTTTAACCTCAGCATAAAGATGCCTTTCCTCTAATTTTGTACTTTTTTTTACAGCATGGACTTTGGTCTTTATCTCAAATGTAGACTGGCAACCTTTTATTTTTGTGAGTTTAATTAAAGACCAAGTTAATTTCTTCCTTACAAAATGACTATTGAATGGCTTTGTATGGGTATGAACCTTATCTGCCCCTTTCCTTCCTCATGCCAAATCAATCATTGCCTGAGTGTAAATGCTGAGAATGGCACGTGTATCCATCATTCTGCTAGTGCTTAACTACATGGGCTCTGAAATGCTGGAGGAAGAACGCAAATGACATCCAAGTAATATATATTTTATGGTCTCTGTCTTTGACAAATATTAATTACCTGTATAACAGTTTGCTCTCTGGTTTATGGAATCTCCAACCTGGGGTCAGATCTTTTTCTCCATTAGAGTGAAGTAGGGTGAAATTCCACTCAACTTTCAACAAGATTAAATTAAATCAGTGCTCGGGGGAAAGGTGGGATACAAGAAGTGATTATCAATTGCAATATTTTACCAATCAAGTTAAAACCATAAGCAGCGCTCTCAAGTCTGTATGATGTGCCTGCTCTGCTCTTAGCAAACCAGATAAATGAAATTGTGCACCTCCTGAAAAGCCACGCAGAAATTCCTCCTCTTCCCCTTACATTGGCCCGCCGGATTCTGGTGTTCTATCACTCGCTTTATAGAGTGTATGTATGTTGGATTTGCAATTAGTTTTCCTTCCTATTACCATTTTGATTCCTTTTCTATCACCTGGTTATAAAAAACACATTCATAATCTCAGATTATCTAGACTGCAGAGTCATTCTTTTGCAAATGTAATTTGTATGATTAAACTAGTGGCTGAATTTTGCATGGAATAAGTTTACAAGCACTAGTTCTCCACATGTCCTACATTAGCAATCCTGCAACTGCTCAGCTGAAGAAATGGTTACATTTGTAAGCAATTCTAGCAAGAGGCGCAACATGGAATATCTGATGAATGAAATAATTTCATTTGTAATTCTCATGCATCCTGTTTGGAGAACTATTATTTATTTTTGTTGTGTATCATCCTAATTACTTGATTCAATTCTATCTTTCCAAACATTTGTAATCATGTCAGATTTGGAAAGTCTCCTAATAATTATCCCTTGAGGTCAGCGTAGACTGTAACATGGAAAACTCTGAATAGTACTGGACCCAGGATGACTCTTAAGGAACCTCCACAAATATCAGTTTGTTCTTTGGGTTTTTAAGTGCTTTCTTTAACCAATTTCATATTCTTCTGATCTGTGAACCTTTAATTTTCGTATGTTGTACCCCATGAAATTGCCAACAATATCTTGCTAACATTAATAATCCACAGTTGTTATTATTACAACATAAATTATAGTTGTAAACTTTTGTATCACAATTCCTTTTTATTACTCACTAAGGACATTATTTTTATCAAGGAAAGAATTTAGGTCTCCTTGTAAGTGAAGTATTTTATGCTGAAGACCAGAAACTGAACTGAGCGATCACTCACTCTGGTGAAGACTCTCTCTATTCGTGGGATGTCCTTAGGTACTGCAGATTGCCCACTTGAAAAAATAAATCTAGGCTGAATCAATCATTCATATGCTTCATTTCAGAGACTGACTGTAAAACCTAGCTAGGGTTTTCACGTGATTTGTGAAATATGTCAGGTGATATCATTAGAGCTGCCTAACTGAACAAGCCTTTAGGTTTTTCTGACACGCATACCTGACAAAGGTATTAAGCATTTGTTTTTTCAGAATATTGCATTTAGTGACTGTAATGCAAAGCTCCTTTCCCTCTTGTAGTCATATATTCACTGTTTTTCCTCTTCCTCTTTGTTTTCTTTTAAATCCATCCATTATTTCTTTCTGTCATTCACCTGTGCTACTTCTTTCCATTTGCTAATTGTGTAGTTAATTAGGATATCTCCTTGACACCTTTTTTTCCACATCCTACCAATTCAGCAAGAAAATAATTTTTCTCCATCCACATTATGCATTGGTAGAAGTTTTCCCATCAGCCTTCCCAGCAGATGACTGATCATCTGCAGCATTTCCTTATGATTTTTTTGGATGCCAAGGTTGGCTAAATCTCTTGGCAACTTCTCTTTGGCTGGACTGTGGTTGTTACTGGTGTTGGTGGTTGTGTTTCTTCCTCTATCATTGTCCCTTCACTTTGTTTAAATGAAAGCAAAGATTAATATCTAGCTGGATCTTATAGCTGAAGACTGAAAATGCACTCTCTAGCACAACTGGGAGAAATGCTAGCCCCCTCCCACAAGCAAATACTGGCTCATTTCAAGTTTTGCTCCATCCTGGAATAAAATGAAGCAAACGAAGATTCACATAAAATGTAGGAAAGCATTTGTATTTTGATTTCCTTAGAGCCTCTTCTGATATGACTCTGCCTATTTGTTCCTTCTAAGATGACAAGGTTTTGTCCATGTATTTCTTTTCTCATGTCCTTGCTTTTATCTTTGCCAACATGGAGGATTTATTAGTTTGACTAAAAATAACAAATACAAGCTTGTAGCTCAGCATGAAATGTTTTCCTCTCCCTTGAGAAAGAGCCCAGCACTCTCAGCCGTTTCCCACAAAACTAATTCCCCTCTGGGACTTCATTCTGGCCAGTGATGTGTAGATTTACAACCTATCATGTATGAAGCTATCAGCAGCCTGTACTTGGAAGAAAGGACATTATCTTTGCAAGAAGGAAGCTCGGTGCTGTTTCTATTCCAGTGATGCTGGGAGAGGCAGAGGCACTGCATCCCTCGTTGCGTGGGGAAGGAAGGGCTGTGCCTATGCCGCAGATTGCAGACGCACAGGACATCCTCCTCAACAGTGGGGTGGGGACCTTACAGCCCTCTCCTCATTTCCTACTGAATACAGTGGCACCAAGGTTTGGAAACACGATGGAGAGCAGACCATATAAGAGACAGACCTACAAAAAACTCCATGTTATGAAATGGAGAAGACTGAAAGAGATTAAACTATGTTTGTTCTCTACTATTTACTATGAAGTGGAAAAAATGAATGGAGCAGAAGTCATTCCTCATTTGAGACCCTCATGAGGCTTAAATCCTTGGAAAACTCATTAAGTGTTACTGTTTAGTAATGTTGTACTATTCTCACTTCAGAAATGGGGACCCTGGGTCCTGTCAGCCTGTATACCAAGGGTTTCTTCCCATGTAAATGGCAGCAGGGGAGGGAAACTGAAGAAGGAAAAAAGTCTATACATAAATCTCATCCTGACCTGGAATCAGGGTGCAACTAGATTGGACGATGTCTGGGAGCTGGGAAGTATTCCCATGTCCTGCAGTGCAGGTATAGCTTAAGTGTAAAATCTATATCTTCAAAGGACTTCTGTCTTACTCACTGACTCTCGAGACCCTTGCCAACCTCAACAGTCCCATAATTCTGTGAAGGTGTATAACTCAGCCAACTGGAAAGTACGTGGAAAAAGATGGGGTTTTCGTTTAAAATCTTTTGTCTGCCAGTTGGCTTAGAGAGTCAGCTTCTTGGGTTCTTACTTCATTCTCAGACATAATGAATGTTTTAATTATTTAGAAAAAAAAAAAAAAACAAACAGAATAGCTTCCAAAAGCGACTGTGAGCAACATACTGCAGCACCAAACAGCCTGGTGTTTATCTCTTAAGGTGTGGGCGATAAGGGTAAACTTTTTACTTTTAATAAGGCACAATGGTGATCTAAGCAGAGTGATAATCTAGACATTGGTTAATTGCATAATAAAAAGCACACAGTCATTTCAGAAAGTCTTGTTCTACAGCTGCCCATTTCTGTAAATTAGGTGTGCTTTCAACACACCCATCTTGGTTTGAGAATACCACATATGCACAGGCAAAAGTTAACATGCCATGTCTCTCTCTGCTTACAGCTCTACAAGGACGTTATGAATGTCAGTGATGCCTCAGTGTTGCATTTTGACATTAGTTTCTTTTCAAGTCTGGTCTGGATACCTTATGTAAACTCATGCAATCAATCTGCAGCACAGTAAGAAACATGTGCCAGATGTGTCTGATCCTAAGCGAACACCCTTGCCTCTAAGACATCCTTCCAATTTGGAAAGAGGAGTGTTTGCCCACCACAAACCTTGAGAAGGAAACAAGGGCAAAATATACCATCCGCAAGTAAATATACCACCTTTCTTAGTTCTCCTTTGAAACATTTAACTCTGAACGAAGTCATATTGTTCTGAGAAGCAACTGCCTAGATTAAAGAGTATTTTCTTCCACAATTCACAACCATGCCTTTTTTCCCACTGTGAAAGCAAACTCAATTTTCCTGCCTGTCTCATGAGATCTTTGGATGATGACAACAGACTGCTCTGTAAACAGCTGTTCCAGTGCCTGGTAAATTAAAAGAATTTGGAGGTACTTCAGTGACAATATCTACATTCAGAATAAGAAAAGCCCAGCCATATCCTTTAAGGTAATACTGAGACTGAAATAGAAATTCAGCTCAGAGAATGGAACTTTCTGTGGTAGCTGCATTACAGCTGTTGTAGATGCAGCACAATTACAGTCTGAATTAGAGTTTTCCATACTTGTACTTTGTTTTCATTAGGATTTATGTTTGCTCTACTGAGTTTGTTTTAAGTAGGTGCACACATACGGAATGAAAATAAACTGTTCAGTTGGTTTGCCTAACGTATTTAGTCAGTCTGCTGAAGGAACTCCAGCAGCCTTTCTGAAGTTAAAATGAGGAAAGCAAATATTAACAAAGGATATTTTTTCCAACTTTTTTTTCTAAAACAACTTGAATAATCATCAGCAAGTTTAAAGCATTTCTTTGTCACTTATTTCATTGTTTTGTTCCCTGATGGTTTGTACATCTTGAGCCTCCATCCTTTGTGAGTTCTTTTGAATAGTGCTTTTGGTCTAATTTTGCTTCCACAATCTTCTAGTTAAAGAGAACAAAGCAGAGGCTCTTTCTGGGCTCCTCACACTGTTACTGCTTCATTGTCTACAGAGATCAGGGGAGACGAGCTCGCCGTTGTTTTCAACATGGGGAACCTCCATTTCTTCAGCCCTCTTACTGAGTATACCTACATCTGCAGCTGCATTCCCCTGAAGAAAGCTGGAAATAGCATCTGAAATGAAGAAAACAGACTTGTTTCTTGTTTGTATTCCCACACCATATGCTTCATGCTGTACATAGGATGGAACTAGGAGATCTGGCAGCAAAAGAATTAATTCCTAAGAGCAGCTTTGTGCCATTACATCACTGAAAGGCTGGACAGTCAGCAGGACAACACTGATGTTTCTGGCCTCTGTTCTTGGCTACCATGTAACTACTCTGTCTCTTCTCCAGTACAAAGCAGTCCAAGTGGGCTTAGTTACAAGTGGAACATTTTCCATGCAAAGATTTTTCTTGCATCTGTGCCCCAATTTGCCCTCAAGCCAAGTATGACTATCAGCAGTGGTGCACAGCTGACCCATGCCACCTCGAGCAACCACCACCTGTTGGCCCAACCATGGAAATGCTCAACTTTTTGCCGTGCGCCCTGTGGCAGGATCTCTGGAAAGATCCTTTTAAAAAAAAGAAATACCAACTTTTTTCAGTAGGTGCTCTGGTAGCACGAGAACATGAACCGCCCCCCTCCCTCCTCCCCATGCTACTCTTGGCTTTGCCTCCTACTTCTGCTATCTCCCTTGGTATTGCATATTTGCCAGAAGACACAGCTTTAATCCCAGAGCTCTCATCCTTTTCCTGTTCTCCATATAACCTCTCATCTCCAGGTGTTTCAAGGTCATGTGTTTCACTGTTCATCAGCACAAATCAGCAGTCTCGCTGTCTTGGCATTGACACAGGGTGGGAAAAGAAGAGAAAATGTACTTTACACTGGCTAATATGAGACAACTTTGGAGGCTAGTCTTGCCAGGATGCCTGCATAGGCAAACAAGAGAAGGAACCTATTGTAGTTGTCCCGAAAAGCCCACTGTGGTACCTGTGAGCTCTCCATAGGCTCTAGGCCTAAGCAGATGAGCCTCCAAATTAGTACTCTTACATCAGCTCCTTAAATGGTAAATGCCTCTCCTGTTCATCGCGTGTAACACCTCTTACACATACATTGCCACACCATTGTATTATCCTTTAACTGGCATTGTCACTCTATTTCTGTGGCATTGAATAAAGATGCAGGGCACTAGCCACCTGGCAGGTTTAGGTGATCTGAGCTCAACCTGGAAAATCCTACCTTTAAAGCACCAAGAAGGTTTTAGCATAAATAATAAACCTGTACTTTTCTCTTACAAATTATCGTTCTTTTCATTCTTTTCTTTTTCTTTTTTTTTCCTTTTCTTTTTTTTTAATTTTTGTTAGCAAAAGTCAAGCTGTGCATCAAAAGTGAGTGCTGAGGTACTCTCTATATTGAGAAAACGCATTTTAAATCAGCCTGACACTTCCTGCTTACACAGACAACATTGTGCCCAGCTGGTACACATGGGAAAGTACCTTCAGAGAAGCTAATTAGGGAGTTGTCTGTGCATAGACTAGATGGCACTCTGGAGTACTCTCCCAGGCAAATCTACAGGGTGGACGGTGGAATTCAAATGTCCTCCAAAGTGCCAAAAACCAATTAGTGCTGGATGTCAGCACCAACAACGGTGAACCACTTGCCAGAATGCAATGGAACTTTTACCACAGAAACTAGCATCTCTAAATCTGCTATAATGTTAACCATACAAAGTAAAAAGTAAGCTGGCCTGCTCTGAGTCCTTCTGTTAGACCCAGTGTGTGTTACACATGGACAACATCACATTAAAAGAGCCTGGCAGAGCAGAAAGAGTAATTTTAACATAGTGCCATACCAAGAAATTAGCTCACCATACCGTTTAGAGACACAGAAAGTGTCAAACAGGATCTTAAGAACTACTTTCCTCAAAAGCCACTCAGAAGTGTGACTCACTATTTCGGTTACATTAATTCTTTGCCACGATTGGAGGGATACCATAAATGAAAAAGAAGGAAAACAATCATGTACCAACTGCTGTTCGTTTATCATTAGAAAAGAGACAAAACATCTGCTTCTGGCTTCCTCTGTACACTAAAAGTCACAATTTGGAAACAGATGTGCTCTCTGAAAGGGGGGGTATTCTCCCCCTAAGTCAATGTTAAAGTACATTTTATTCAAATTAAGACTTGGCTTCTGTTTTAAGATGTAACAGCACAGTTTGAAGTCAGTCAATAGAAGGCCATTTAGTGTTTGTCAGTTCCTCTCACCTATTATGTATAAAACCCAAATGAAAAGATCATAAATAAGACAGATAAAGTCAAAATAAATATTTAAATTTAGTTATCGGTTGTCTGAGGAACTGCCTTGAGTCAGCAAACTGAACGCACTGTAACCCTCTACCAAAGTGAGTTATTTTGCTGTTCTGCAGGATAGCCTGCTGCTATTTAAAACAAAATGACGTTGTAGTATTTCCTTCATTTATTACAAGAAACAGATAAATTAAGTCAGTGGGTTTATGCAATTTCTTCTCGGGCTCTTTACATCTTGGTGACGGTATTAAGGTGATACCCTTATATTGCAGAAGTAACTGAACCAGAGGTAACACTTCATGATCCTGCCAGGCAGCTTCCTTCTTTGTCTTCTTGTTTGTTTCCTTGAAAAAGGCAGGGGAGCGTGCTGAGATAGTGAAGGAACTGAAAGAAAAATACAAGAAGAGAGCTCTGCTTTGCTTGCTTCATCCAAAGATAATTTACCTTCCTGCTTCCATAGCTTCACAAGAGGGACGACACCTCTCCAGGGCTCCCTCCCCCAGATTTGTCTGTTAGCTGCTGCTGTTCTTTGTTGGCGTAGCAGCTACACAGGCAGCGCTGGCAGCTTCTTCGCTCCGTGTGCGTGCAGGGGGATACACGCGCCCTGTGGCAGGAACTCCGGAAAGATCCTTCCAATTTCAGGTCTTTCCTGTGTTCACTACTTTTTCTCAGATATTTTAGTTGAATTGGCTTTTAACAGAAATTCAAGTTCTGTTTCAAGTTAGTCCAAACATGCCTGTTTTTACAAATAAGTCATTCCAAATGCAGTGTTCGAATTTTCACAATTCTTAAAGTGATTCTTTAGCATAAACAGTCCCCACAGACACACAAACAGTTCATAAAAATTCAAAAAAAGGAGAGGATTGTCTATCTTCTTTTTGAAGGTCTGTTGCATTAATAATGCCTTAGAGCCAGCTAATCCTCAAGTGAATATAAATATTCTGTACTGAAGCAGGTTTTCATTTAATAAATATTGGGAACATTAACATTGTACTACTAATAATAGTAAAAATGACAAAGATAATATTAATATAGTTTTTATAGTTCTAAAAAAATATTTTTGAAAGATGGGTATAACTTCTAAAAGTTTCCTAAAATCTTCATTGTGTTTGTAAAAACAACAATTTTCCAATGAGAGTATTCTTAAATCCTCGTTAAGGCTCAAACTGTATTTTTGTTGTTGTTGTTATGGAGAGAAAGAGATGGGAAAGTGGAAAAGAAAGATGTCCCTCTCTCTCACATTTGGATGGCATTGAAAATCTGAGTGCTGGCCCCTTAGGGATTCCCTGAAAACTATTTCTTTGTGTTCATTAGGAAGGGAAACAGTCTTTTCGCAACAGTACCTTGCTCTTCACTTAACAGTTCTTGCATGTTCTCAGCAGTTCTTTAGTAGCTCCACTCACAGTTTGCAACTTAAAGGCCTAGTGAAACAGTCTTTATAGGGATTTGTAGTAGCTAGCATTCGGTGCTTTCTTTCTAATATGATATAAAAATACTTGGACCATTATAGCATATCAGGAATTCTGAAACTGCGCTCCAGAGCCTACAGCTGGACCTAGAATTAATAAATAAGGATTTGCAGATAGGAAAGACTACTCCTGAAATCTTCTGGCACCGGAAACATTAGGGGAGCACGTGCTTTGTACACGTTTCATTAATTAGCCTGAACAATTTGCTTTGAAAATCAAGCAAACTATAAACAGACTGTTTTCTCCCAATATCTTTTATACATAGCTTTTCTGCCAAATTTACTAAAAGCGTAGGAGAGCCTGTAGCAACCTGAACTTAATTGAAATAATTTTTGTAATTACTTTTCCAGCAGCTATATTAAGCTTTATAATTTGCCATTCCTCCTAATTTGCAAACTGTCACAGAGCAGAGAGACCAGAATTTCGTTCCTTGTAAAATCTCAGCACGTTCCTTGGTGTTAATGTTTACGATACTCTTTTAGTGAGTGATCATGTACTGCTTTGTCCGTGCCACTTCAGCTGCATCAGGCCACAGAATAAATGGTGCATAATTACCGATGCGCTACTTGGCTCTTTTCATTTTGCCAAGCATGGCCCCAGGTCTTATTGCCTGCACAACACCCAAATCCTGCTAAAAGAGAGAAATATTAACTTCCTAATAGGCTCTTCCATTACAGTTGTTATGGTTATCTCTGAATATTCCCATAAAACTCCTGAGAGTTTATTATTCTCCCTTTTTGGCTGGAGAACCAAGGCATGGATGCATTAAGGTGAAAAATTACCATTAATTTACAGCGGCCAGTTTGAGACTCTAGGAGCGTAACTTTTCAGAGCATCAACACTATAAAGCAATCTGTGTTCAAGACCCCCACGCCACTGACTTGTCACTGTGAATAGTACCAGTGACGGAAATATAAATGAAATTCTGTCTCCTAGAACGGACGCTTCTCTTGAAATCACGCTTTTTGCAAACATGGTTCTATTTCAGTACTCACTGAAATCTTGAGAGGAGGACTGAATTTTGAGAATGTCAAACGCTTAATTTTTATGGTGCTTCAGACTTTTAAAAAGATGACAGACTTGTATGATCTTGTATGTATCTTGTATGATAATACAATCTAAAATTTAAGTACTCTGTTTAAACTATCTGAAATTGCTTGTTTAGTAAAAATTGGCCCACCAGAAATTATCTAATCTGAGGAATATACACCGATTTGGAACAAACTCATATTTCAAAATCTTCAAACCCTTTAAATAATAGAACTTCTTGCAGTCTGAGTTGTGAGTACTTGACACTTCTGCAAATCAAACAGCATGAACCCAGCTGTACTGATGCTTATCAGGAGATAATAACCACAACCGGGGAACACCTGTGAGAAGTCTGGGTGAATGACCTGCCTAGGATCACACTGAGAACTTTTTGGCAGGCGTACATTTAAAATCCAGTCTCTTGGGTGGATTTCAACAGCCTCAGCCAGGAGACAATTATTCATTCTTTTCCCCCAATTCCTTTTCCATTCTCTACACACCTTTCAGCTTTTCCTACAAATGAAACAAGGATCTTTCAGAAACTATGCCTATTTTGTCACACACCCCTAATTCATCCCAAAAGTAGAATTTGGTGTGCAAAGAGAGACTGGAATCCATGGGAAAAGAGAAAATGTAATCACACAGTTTAAATTCTTTTCATGCTGCTCACGTACAGGGACCATATCCTCGATGAGCCAAGGAAACATGGTTTAGATAAAACTACTGAAAAGCAGATGGAAAACTTATTAGAAAACTGGGTTCATCATCTGGAGTTTGAAGAAAGGTGCCAACTGAAGTAGGATCAGTCAGCTATAAAAATATAAAATGAGGAATGGTCCAGACCCAAGTCCTTGGACCTTAATCTTAGCCCAACGCCAACCTGCACTCCTCAGACATCCCATCCTGACTCCATTTTGATGGCCTAGATGTTCCCACTTCACCTATATATGGGCTCCCCACCACAGGCTTTCCCCATATTGCCAGGAGGGTCGTTGATCAGCCACTGCCTTTTCCACAGTACTGGCGCAGTATTTTGTCCTTCCCTGTGTGCTCACAGCTCCTCCGAGCATAGGTTGGATGTCATCAGATTTGTTGGGCAAGTAAAGACTACACCCCACTTGAAAAAGCTGTTGCTGTTCACAAACAATATTTCAAGCCCTTTTACTCCAAAACATGAAGTGAGTGGAATATTACAAGTAAAACCATCATATTGGGTATTTATAAGGAAAAAAAAATAAAATCTGAATTTTTCCCTGGCCTCAGTTCCAAATGTCTCAAGGTTGTTTTGTCTGAAGCAGATCCTGGATGGACATTTCAGCTTATCTATAACCAAATGTACGAACAACTGAATTGGAAGATAACTTCAGAGCTATCCAGTGCTCCTAGCAAAACTTGTAATACCTTTTTATTATGCTATCTGTTCCCACTTCTCAGAGCTTCTTAAAGAGGTATTTCTACCTTGGTATATTAAAAGTAAATTAACTGTAATGGGAGAGAGGTGTTCATAAGCAATCAGTAAATGTGGATTGTAAACAGTGTAACATTGATGGACATGTTGGAGACAGAAACTGGAAATTCAACAATTAAATTATTTAATTTTGATTCCCCTTATCTAACTCTCTCTTCCTCATGGTAGAATGCAAAATGGCATTTCCCCCTCTGCCCCTTATTCAGTCCTGCAAGCCTTTCCTGAGCTGATATCCCTCTATATGTATGCAGCAGGAATGAAAAGAGGTAATAGTCACATCAGAAAGAATCAGCAGGACCCAGATGAACACTGCAGTCCCTTGAACTGACTTATGCTGTAAGATGACTAATTCTTGGTCTTAATGTCCTGTTGAACACACTGTTTAGTGCATTCCCTTTCATTCTTGTAACTAGTCTGTCACAGAGAACATACTTTGGTTTCCACTTAATTCACAGACTGGACTCCAAGTGAATGTTAATATATTGCTGCAGTTCACCGCTCACAGTTCAACTGCTTCAAAGGCAGGCCTTTCCAAAAATAAGTGTATCTTCTCATATATCTTGTGTGCAGTTTTATGGTATATCCCAAGGCTTTCTGAAATAATGGTAGTATGTTATTCTTCAGCCATCTTCTTATCCTTGATGGTTTCCTATGAACTGAATAAATGCTTGCATAAGCAATAAATTTGCTTATTTTTCCCATGCGTTTCTGAGTACTTCTGGCTGCTCTGTATACTTTCTGGATAAAGTGGCCCATCAACTTAAATGGCTTCTAATCTCTATCATTCACTCACTTTACAGTTAATTTATGATCGTATTCTTCATATACCATCCTTGGATGCCTAATCACTTATCTGTTAAACTTTAGCCTTTGTCTTTTGCTGGAAAAAACTATAAAATAAATGTTTACTATTTCTAAATCTTTGGCAACATCATAACAGTGATAAAGATATGTTTTAACCAGCCTTTGTCTCCCATACACGCACTTCACCAAAATAACGGGTGCTTTCCAGTCTGTTAGTACAATAGCAATTTTGTCTTTGGGAAAATACCTTTGGCTTTCACCATGCAGGTTCAGTTCCATCCTCTAGTTAATCCATTACTTTTACAGAGCTATATGTCTGGATAGCATAACGAATGCATACATCTGTCAAAAAACTGGTTTTGTTATGCAAGCAAAAGAACCTGGTGTAGGATGTGATTTTTGTGCTGTATAATGACGTAAAACAGCATATAAAGGACTTAATATCTTAACTACATGGCATCATTCATTACCAGATAGGGTTTTATACTCACTCAAAAGGAAACCGATTCTCTCATTCAGACAATCTCCATGCTCAGGTGGAAAATTAAAGCTAGGAAAGGTGCAACATGGAACATTTGTTTTATAACAAATGTGATAGGACCATGCATACTTAATATTTGAAAAGAAGATTCAGAAAGGAAGATTCTGTAGTGTCTTTGTCATCACCTTCAAACTACCCCAAGGCTGCTGTAATCCTCTTCTAAATGACAGTAACTGGAGTTGATCAAGTCCCTGTAACCAGTGAAACTAGAAATTACATCAAGACAAAATATTTTTAGGAGAAAGAGTATAGACAAAGTTTCATTTGTTTTTATTTCCTAGACTATTAAAACATTTTTTATACTTCTAATATTATTCTTTCCTTCTTTCTTCCACTCACCCACAAATGCATTAGGATTGGTAATGGAAAAATCCTTTATAATTCACATGAATACAGGGCAAAGGTTTGCCTCCTCAAACAGGAATATTTTTCTGTGAACTGGTTACTCATTCTTTTCGGACAAGATAAAAACTCAAGATAAATGAACAAGTCCTAGCTAATGTTGCATCAGAAGAGACTGTTAAGTGCTCTGAGGTTTAAACTTTAATGGGAGTATTGACTGTGACGCCAAACCCCGGTGAACACAGCAGCAGTTCAAGCACACGGGAATTAGGCAGCAAAAAGGAGAACTCCTTTGTGAGCTGGCCAGACTTGAAGTTTGATCAGGACATGTATGCGTTCCAGAGCAGGTGGGAAGGAAGGAGGCAGCAGCTGGTCTCCATGACTTATTTTGATGCACCGGGAAATGCAACAATATATTTTTAACTTTCTAACTAGTTGCTGCTTCCACCAAACTCAGGAGGAGACAGGAGATAGCCCTGTGGCTGGCAGGCTGTCTCTGAATCTGGCCCAGTGTGGTGTGCCTCCTGGGATGGGTAATTGATGACTCGTCATTGGCTCAGTGCTGTGTCCATTAAATGTCCATTTAAGGGAAACTTATCAAACACATTCTAGTGAAAATTAATTTAAATACTTAACTGCAGCTTAATCATATTTCATATCTTAATCTACTCTTCCTTAATATATTTGACTACATTACAGAGCAAGAGTATAGACTGTCTTGGGGTAATTGCCTGAGTTACATTTTTTTAAAGTCCTGTTCAATTCTGGGCAGTCTCAGCTTCATAAACTGACTGAATTGCTTTCCTCAGCTTGATTCTCTTCAGGGCTTTTACCTCCTTGGAGTAGTTATAAAACAAAGTTATTTTAAGGGGAAAAAGGCCAAGAAACAGAGAAAACAGCCAAGAAATTAAAGAAAAAGACTTGTCAGTTTACTTTAAGTGAGTACCTGGGTATACTTCTATCCAAGATAACTGGGCTGAAATATCACTCATATAATACATCCCTAATGTTTAGAAACTCCTTGCTACAGGAGTTTGTGAATGCATGGGCTGAAAAAGCAACTGGACAAAGCTGTGAGAGAATCCTACTGAGACTTTTCAATCCAAAGGCAGCTGTGTCCCAGAACATCCCTCATAAGTCACTTGCTGAAGGCTGAGAGGGTTCAATGGGAAAGTAATGTTACATGTTGGCCTTGCCCTTGTGCTCTAATCAAGGCATCTACTATTGGCCATAATCAGCTGCAGTAACAGCAGGGTAGCTGGCCTGCTGGGCAGAGTCTGTTACAGGTGGTATCATGGATTCAGGCAAACTAACATGCACACATGCAGAGAAAGAGAATAGTGTTTTCATAGAATCATAAAGTCATAGAACAGTTTGGGTTGGAAGGGACCTTTAAAGGTCATCTAGTCCAACCCCCCTGCAATCAGCAGGGACATCTTCAACTAGATCAGGTTGCTCAGAGCTCTGTCCAATTTGGTTTGATTCAAAATAAAACCAAGAATTAAAAAAAAACACACCATAGTCTTCACTTTCAAGCTTTCTGGTGACTGGCCAAGGGATAAGCATAGGAATGAATCATTGGTGGAAGCAGGAAGACTTAAAAAGAAGAAACGTCTCCAGGCAAACTTGATTCTTTCAATTTTTTGTTCAAGAAAATTGGTAGCAAAGCTGAAAGTGTCTCTGAAAACTGTTCTGGTTTGTTATCATTTAAATCATGTCTGAAAATTAATTCATATCCACTCTGCGTAAGATCACTGGCATATAACTGAAAACACTTTACACAAAGGGATTTGACAGGAAGGAATGTAATGCAGGGGGAAACACATGCATTGGGAGTATGGCAAGTTAGCCTTAGCAACTTAGGGAATAGAACAAATAAATACTTTAATGAAATTCACTCGAAATAAATGGACAGAAATTTCAAATACCCCTGAGAGCAGAGGAATAATAAAAAGGGAACTAGAGATATCCAAAATGTGAGAAGATAAAAGAAGATCCAAACAGAAAAACTGTGTGGTAATACAGTGAAAAATTAGCTGAAACTGAGCTATTGAAGAAGAGAGAAATCTGGAAAGAAATGTAGCACACTTCAGAGGAAAAGAGGGGTGCTGGATTAAACTCCCACTGACTAAAAAAACAGTCTGTTATTTTTTCTGAGTCTGACTCTAAATTTTCATTTTGAAATTTAGTTGGATGTTTTCTTGAACTGAAATGGAACTAAAAGAAATATTTGTTCCCACCATTCAAAATGCATCTACTAAAAACTGACATGGAACAGCAAATATTTTAACCTTTGAAACAGGTTTACAGTAAGCTGAACATGGGCTATTTCCCTCAAGTACAATATTTCTCTTCTGCAGTGGTGGTCAAGTTGTGTTTGTGGAACCGTACCTGTTGAGGTGGGAAGACCTTGGCTTTAAGTAGTTAACCTGGATGCTTTCTTCTTTATTGCAGAATCACCACATGACTAGTAGGAGGAACACAAAAATCAAATCAAATCAAATCAAAACAGAACAAACAAACAAAAAAACCCCACAGAGACGACTTGCAGCTTCAGACAACACTGCCTTTAGTCACCTAGCTTATGTGTAGGACTTCCTGACGGGACTCGCTGAAGCTGACTGAGCATTTTCCAGGGGCAAACTGCGGTGTCTTCTCACCCTCTGAGTCTTTCATTAGCTACATTTACTGTTTTGAAAATTTGTATTTTCTTAGTTCACTGTGGAGTTCAGCTGCGTTCATTGCCAGTGGGTTTTCCCACACTCCAGACCTGATCATTGCCAAGCAAGGAATGGCAGCTGAGACAACATGGGAATGTGCAGTGCATTAAAAATTCCTCTGCATTTGAGGAATGAGGAATTCCATGCTACAAGGAATGTCTTCCACGTTCCTTGTAGCATGCTCCTCTGTCACTCCACCAAAGTGCCACAGCAGATCCTCTGTCATGAGCTCAGTGGGAGTTCACGGATCAGAGGTGGGGAAATCTTTGTCTCATGTTGGCAAGAGGGCTGTATCACATAGGAGAGGACATTGTGGTCCAAGTCCCCACCCAGCCACTTTTCATTATGTCCTCCATTATGGCCTGATGATGCTTGAGGCTGGATTCCAAATTCCAGAAATATCAGAGTGGCAGGAGAACAGAGGGTTTGTCAGTAAACATGGAGATCAAAATCACCACCTCCAGCCCTCCAGAACTGCTGCATCCTAAAGGTGTTCAGCACTCAGATGATCTGACTGCTGTTAATTCAACTGAGGCCATGCTCAAAACAATGGACCTGAGATCTAAACAAAAATTTGCATTTCTTAATCTCCTCCCCTTCACTTCCATGACTCCACAGGATTTCCATAATCTAGAAAGCTCAAATTATTTGCTACATAATTCAAAGCAAAAGGAGAGAAAAACTTGCATTCTCTATTTTCTCCAAGTTCTCAGGTAGAGAACTACAAAATGGAGAAATCTACACTTTTCACAAATGTCAATTACAGCATTGTCCTTCAAGCACCTTCACAAATCTTTTCCTTTTCCTTTTTCTACAAGATATAAGTACCTTTGGGAAGTTAGGTAGGTGATTTCCAGTGTAAATTAGTTCACATTCATTGGAAAGGGCTGGGTCAATTATCAGCCTATAATTGTCTTTTATGAGAACTAAATGAATCACAGCTCAACTCTATCTGCTTCTAAACCAAAAAGTTTATCAATTCAATTCCATGATTTAGGAATCCAGTTCATCAAAGGAATGAATGTTCAGTTGACAGACAATTCAGTAAAGACCTAGCAAATAGTGAACGTTTCCACTCTGAATTAAAGTGCCTTTGTGGATACTTTCCTCGGGCAGAGCCAGAATGCCCTTACATGACTGGGGATGCATATGAAGGTACTGTTAGACAGAAAACTCAAAATAAAAAGACGACTACACACTTAGCTTCCAGTGGCTGAGAACATTATTGGCTTCAAGGACTCCTTACAACCCTCTGTTCTTCATCGCACAAACTCCCTCCCACACTCCCTTCCCTCCTTCAGTGCTGTGCATTGCCTCCAGCTCCCTCTGTCTCTGAGGCCATACCTGGAATGTCGTGTTACTGCCTGCGTCTCCTCTCGCTGCCGCCTCCTCCACGCTGCTCCGAGCAGAGGCTGTTTGCACAGTTCCCACCTCTCACCCTCTCACCCACTACCCACTACTGCTTTTTCATTTTCTGTTTCCTAACCACGCTGTACACCCTCCCCATCTTCTCTGCCTTGCCCTATTTTATCCGTTTCAAGAATTCAGATTATGTATGCCCCATTTTCGCCTCCCCCCCCCACCCCCCACCAAAGATCCTGCATTTCTCCTGCTTTAGGAGGGATTTAGGCTACCAAATGCTTCATCTGCCCTGTTTCCCTCCCTCTCCTCTTTTCCCATATACTTTTCCCTGTTATGCTTACTGCTGCCTGAGAGACAATCCTTCTCAGTACAGAATATTGATCATTTTGGAGACATGAGCAGAACGGAAAGCTGAAAACATTTACTGCAAAAAGTGCCAGCTGCTGCCAACAAACAGCTCTTTGTCTTGCTGACAGTCAGAGAGGGGACTAAAGCCATGGATCTACTAAATACTTGCGGAGGCACACCTCTTCCCTCCTCATTTGCTGTCTTCAGTACTCCAGTTGACAACACACTCAGCAGGTTTCCTCTGAAAATGCAATATGGTCTGAAGTGTGGAAATGAATGTAATACAGTGATAAAAAACTGTCTTGTTACATATATTCTAACAAAGAAATGCCACCAAGGTTAGCGTGAGGCCTCATAAATGTGGCCAACTATGTACAGGCTGGTTTGAGCCAGTGTAAGCAGAGCTGTAGAACCAAGACTTGACATGCTCCTGCACTGGGGTGATGTGCACAGCTCAGCTTGTCGCATTTCTATCAGTGTTGGGAGCATGGAAAAGAATAATGAAAGGGGTTAGCAAGCTTTGAGGGTCTGATTTGTGGAAAGATTAAGGGTAGGACAGCCTGCACAGCAATTAGAGAGTATTTCCTGATCTAAAAATAGCAACATAAAGAGCAATCATTTAGGATAACTAATGAAGAGTATAACAAACACTAAATAATGTAGCTCTTTAGATTGCCTAGGCAAGGTGAGACATACTTACGTGGAGAATAAACTGGGGTCAGTGTCACTATCTAGCATGCCTAAATTTAAAGTCATCTGTGGATGTTGAAGGGATGGCTCTTTGATACATAAGGTAGAGTAAAATACTGATATTTCCACTATAGAAATAACTGTACAAGGCCACATAGACGGAACAATTATCCTAGCAGGTATTCTTCTATCCTAAGATCCCTATAGCCATGTGAACTAAATGTCAGAAAATTATTCAAAGTATATTTATGAGACTGACATATAACCATTCTGGTTCTGCAAAAACTTAAATTTCTATTACAATTATTTAAGTCTAAGTAAGTAACTGATTTCTCTGATTTTATACAGATTATATCACTTAAATTGATGAGGATGCATTCTTCTATTCAAACAAGAACCACAGGACATTAGAGGGTGTCTTTTTTGCACAATGCTAAAATAGTTATTCCCAAGGGATTTACTAAGGTCATTTTGAAACTATATCATAACTTACAGGAACCACTTAAATGAAAATCAGGCAAAGCAAAACACCTAGGGGTACATTATTCTGGGACGATGTGCAAGAGAAATAATAAACATAGTATCTGCCATTACTGTTAGAGAGAGGTGAGCACTTCACTCTTCATTCACTGTAATAAAAAGGTCCCCAAAATCACCCTTGATGATTCTATTTCACCTAATTACTTTGATTACCAGCAATGGAAAAATATATATTCTGCATTACTAATCCCATTAGTGCTTTCAGACAAAATGTCAGAATAATTAAATTACTCAATGATCAGTATACTGTCTTTTTTTTGTGAGGTCTTTCATGCACTTATGCTATCATGCACTGCCATGCTCTTTTGCAATTTTAAAGCAAGGTCAGCTATTAAAATGAGATTTTGTTTTGTATTGAAACTTTGCTTAGCAGTGACTTTTTGTTCTCTAGAAAATAGGTGCAATTAATAGGAGCAGTAAGACAAACAGAAAGCATTTCAGTGAAAATCTTTGATAAAGATAACACCATCCAGAGAACCAAAATATCACCAAGTTCTAGATTTATCACACCAATCCAACTTTTATGCTTGGGCACTTCCCTGGACAAGTTCTGCCTAGCCAGTGAAAGCTGCAGACCTCAGGTGGGATGTGCACTGAAGAGGCCTGTGTCTTAGAGAATTGTTTGACATTAAGTGGGGTGAATTCAAATGAAGGTGCTCAGTCACAAATTCCAACTGGCAAACTCCAAAATATAAACAAAACCTTCCATTTCCTAAACAAAACCTTCTGTGACTGAGAGCATGCAAACATAACTCAAATACGCATGTGAAGGCTGTCTAACAAACAATTTGAAAACATGAATAGATAAAAAAACCAGACTATTTGGGAAAAGTCACAAAGCATGGTAAAATATCTTCCATTTTATGTGACAAGTTATGAAGGAGAAACACTGTTGCTCTCTTAGATCAAGATTGGGTATCCTTCAGGTGTCCAGTAGTTCCTGTATCCTCATACCTGAAGTCCTCTGTGGAACTGTTGCTGCTTAAAGCTTTGCTCTCCATAGTGACAGGGTAAGAATCTGTCACTCTGTTGAGATTTATCAGGTTATTTCAGCCAGTTTGATGTTGTCTTTATCATATACACTGAGAAACTTCATTTTCTGGGTTGGAAGAGCTTGATTCTACTGTGCTGGCAGTATCCAAGCTCAGAGTGAGAAGCTAATAGATTTCTTATCCTTGTCTCTAGCCAACATCCTGAGTGCATTTGCAACTGATTTTAAAAAGTGCATTTTTTCTGAAGATTATTTCTATGTTCCCAGTCAAACAGAGTGGAAAAATATGGAGTAAAAGACAAAACAGCCAGGGGTCTCCAAGCATGGTGGCCTTTTGTCAGGAGGATGAAATTCAGCCTTGCAGGAAGGGGAAACCTAAAGGACTTTTGGCTCTTGCTTTGACTTTAATTTCAATAGTTCTTTATCTTTGTTTTTCCATAGTAACTCCCAACAGAAATCTACACACTGAAATGAAGCCTACTGAAACCATGCCAAAAGTGGAGAAGACAGATGTATTGATATCACTACTTAATTCAGCCAAACGATTTTGGTTGACTGCGGGGTACAGGTGTGAGAATGAATATCTGCATATCTGCCAGTCTGCCTGCTCCCTGTGATTAATGGCCTTGTAGTTTCTGCTGCTTCTCGCAACTCCTAGCATGTAACTCCTGAGGGGAGGCAAGTAGAGGCTGGGTCTGGGACTCTCATCAGACTGTACGAACTCTGTGACCCTCTGTCCTGGTATTAATAAGAAGTTAAAATATGCACACGTATCCACATGTACAGCTCAGTGGAGATATATTGCTTGGCAATAAAGCAACAAGTATGATCATGTGAAAAAAAAAATAAAAAATTCTCACAGCAATTTCTAGCAAGAAAGGCAAAATTATCTCTTTGCAGCCACTGGCTTTTAGTGACTGAAGCGTATTGAGCACATTACAACAAAGGAGCAAAAAAGTAAAATGTGCTAACTACACTTTTCTCTTTCTCTTAAAAGTTTCAACAAACGTAGACCCTATAGATTCAACACTGAAAAATGTATCCCAAGTCCTACAAGAGTTCATTGGAAACAGGAGTGAGGAGGATGGGGCCAGGCTCTTTACAATGATGCCCGGCAACAGGACAAGAGGCAATGGGCACAAACTTGAATGTAGGAAGTTCCATCTCAACACGAGGAGGAACTTCGTTACTTTGAGGGTGGCAGAGCACTGGAACAGGCTGCCCAGAGAGGTGGTTGAGTCTCCATCTCTGGAGACATTCAAAACCCCCCTGGATGTGTTCCTGTGCAACCTGCTCTACGGTGACCCTGCTCTGGCAGGGGGGTTGGACTAGATAATCTCCAGAGGGCCCTTCCAACCTTATGATTCTATGATTCTATGATTTAAAAGGAAGAGAAGGAGGAAGCCCTTCTGCCTTAGTCAATGGTGTTGTTCTTACCAATGGGGGCAAGCACCACCACCAACAAAAGGAGGGGGAAGAGTCTGTGCAGTCTGTACTAAAGGATTTAGCCATGTGACGACTGTTGATGGAACCACAGTACAGAATTAGCTACCTTTTTTTAATTTACATGTTCCCTCTGCTCAGGGCTGAATCCTTATTTAGATAAATATTTGTTTCAAAAAGCCAATCTGGCTTGCTCCTCTCCTTCAAAACAGAGGTTAAGAGGTAATGACAGCATTACCAACACCACAACACCCCGCCCAAGCTGATAAATAGGGCACACATTTAGAACGTCTGTTGGTCTCGGGCTTTGACATGAAAACAAATGCTACTGTGCTACTTTCACTCCCAAGGTGCTTTGCACGGAGCAAGTTGAGTATCTGTGCTGTGCACTCAGTGCTCTGGTGGCTTCCAAGGAGAGTGTCACAAGTCATAGCTCCTCTGTGATCAGAGTCATGAGTGTGCTCTGCAGCTCATGATATTGCTTATGGCATGATCTTCCCACCACATGCCATCCTATGCATCAATCCTCATTTGCTGATGAGTGGTTAGCTACTACTGTGTAAAGTGTAATGTTCTTTTATTTCAATGAGACACTACTTTACACTTACAGTATATTTGAAAACAAAACTGCACAGTGCTCAAATCAGCAAAAAGTTAAATGCACTATCCCCATTTGCTGACATTGTGAGCCCTTAGACCTGGAATATGCAGCTTTCCAACTGCCTTAGAGGTTTCTTTTTGAAAGCAAAAGACTGAGGACTATTCCTCTTACTCAAGTATCAATAATGCTTTCAAGCTCCTATATATTATTTGACTGAGAGGAGACATGCAAGTATATTGCTAAATATTTATAGTGATAAGAATCAACTGCTATGAATCAGAAAAAATGATCAATTAAACTGCCCCATAAGAGCCAGAAAACAAAAATGACCTGAGGAAACATGGGCATACACACATACCCCTCAGCTGATGTTAGCTTAGAAAAACCGCCATGGTTAGTTTGTTTTGATTTTTGTATTAAAAGAGGAAGCTGGTTTTGAGGAAATCCATAGTAGTTTGCCTCCAGTGCAGGCTTCAGTGTACTGGTGTGGCCATAGGAGGTGAAGTTTGGGGAGAGCCTGGTTTAATTGCTTTCTAAATGATTAAGCTTACATTGAGACTGCATGCAGCGAAGAAGTGATAAATCATGCTGGGTTTCCTAGGTCATGTACAGAACTTCAGGGTAGTCATTATTTCTGATTTGTTTTGCACATTCAAGCATAAGTTTCAAAAGCAAGATTGTCCTGCATACTGAATTATCTGTGTTATTGATCGCTATCATTGTACAGTTATTTAAAAACAGTGAATTGAAGAGTTGGACTGTTCATTGATTCATTAAGAGCTTTTACGATTTTTCATTTCAGTAGTTTTTTGATCATGCAGGTATGTCCTTGAAATGACATCATGGCAGAGCTGAAGATAGCAATTAAATTTCAATCTTCTTCTGATAGCTTCAGGCTACCATCTCAGGTGGCTTTCCAGTACATGATACCTTAATTTGAAATCAAAAATACATTCTGAGATACCCCTTTGAAGTAAAGAGAACAAACCCTATTTCTTTACATTAGCCATTTCCGTTCTTTGGACCACTATAAATTTCTCCTCTTCATTCTGGGGCAATATTATATAAATTTCCAACCACTGTTTCAAAAGCAGGTGACAACCATCAATAACTAGACCGTATCTCCAGAACTCATCTGGTGAAGGACTGGCAGTAACCCCTGCACTTTTAAAGATGCAGTTAACTTCCATTACTGGACTAATTTAAAGCTGTAATTTAAAGCCCTTTGAAATCACTGGACAAAGCCCCCATTGACTTCAAAGACTGGTAGAATAAGCACCAAAAGTGTCTATGCCATTCCTGAACACTTACTAAAACAGCCGCTACACGTTCATTCGTGTGTAAAGAACGCAAACACTGAAACATCTGAGAAGAGAAACCTGCTGCTCATCTTGTGTTTCCTCCCTACTTTTTCCTCCTGTCACCAACAGTGAGTACCTGAATGTTTTCCAGAAGACTTAAGCACACTCCCAAAAAATGTCTGGAGGGGCAGACTATGAGGTTCTGAGATGGATTTCTAACAGGCTACAAGCATGGTCCTGGGATTTTGACCAGGCCAGTTTCTAAAACACGATTTCGAGCTGTATTGCCCTTCAGCTGATGAACATTGCAGCAGAGAGTGTGGAGTTAGACTCAACTCTAGCTCATTCCCTTTCCTTATTTCATTGTCCTTTCTATAGATATCATTAATAGCATCAATGGTACTAATTACAACTAGAATAGACCATCAGCCGTTCATTCCTTTAATTCTATTCAAAGCAAGCTGAAATTCTGGCAGCTGTCTATAGTGATGTTTTCACCTTTGTTTCCCACCCTCAGAACTCGCTCTCTGGTTGCAAGAGCGAGAAACACAGCCCTGTTGAAAAATGTCTAAGTAACCAAATAAAATAAAACAAATTTAAAAAAAATTAAAATTGAGCCAAAGTAATTAAATTCCATTTCCATTGAATGCATGGGGACTGTGGGGTGTACCAGAGGAGCAGCTGGCTCATTAAGAGGAGGAACCTACCACTTCTCTCAGGGAAAGGGAAGTCTTCACAGTATAGTCATTGCTTTGTGCCTAAGCTTTAGGTAGCTGCTGCGGTCTCTCAAAAAGTCCTCAAGGGTAAAAGTGTATGTTGCTATGGAGCACAATGCTTAAAATAATTATTTATTAATAATGCATTTATTTTGTTCTTTATAAGATTTGGAACCCAAGAGGCCATTTTCAGATCATTCCAAATCCCACTATTTCAATGCTAATTACTAAAAGTGCAGGAGCAATGCACTCTCTCTGCTTGGACCATCTGGCAGATTTCTGAGCTTTGCAGTTTGTTGGTCTTCAGAGTTATTCTGCAAGTTATAGAAAAAAAATTATTTCTGAAGTCTCCAGAGGTTACATGTTTAGTTAACATGTTAAAAAAAATAGAACAATAGAAATGCAGAGGTTCTACTAGCAAAGGCTGAGGCATCACATTAACGACAAAATAATGAAGTCTAGAGAATGGAAGGAGTTATTTAAATAAACATTCCTTTTCTACAATGTTTGACTGGAGTTTCCATCTTCTGATGTTTTTCTGAGATGAAGCTCTGTAAAACAGTTAAATGCAATTGGTCAGCTACCCTTTGATGTCTGACAGAGTCATTGTAAAGTAACAAATTAAGCTCTTACAATGCACTGCAAACAAGAAAATGGGCACTGCTGGTGAAATTGTATCAGACTTGCTTCTTGAAAGTAAGACAAGCTGTACTGAAACTTCATTGAGAAGAGATTTCCGCCCAGCTAATAGCTAATTAGCCAGAATGGTTGTGCCTTGGACATGACACCATTGGATGGTCCCCCTGACAACTGTGTCCAAGGACACAAATAGCTGTGGATGTGGTCTTTAAACCCTCACTGATGTCTGAGTCAATGTTCAGTGAAGCAAGCACCCATTGGTTTTATGTGGAAAGACATAGGTAGCTAAACAGGGCATACTCCAGTCACTAGTGCATTTAGCTCTGGAATGCCAAAAGTGTGATGTATTTATATACATAAGGTAGTTACTTGCAAGATTAAGCTGCTGCTGAATAGTTGTTTATTCACCTACAAGAAATCTTGAGAATAGCTTGTTAATCAAACCTGGTCCGCTGTTACTACAACCAATACGTTGCCCTTCACGGACTTCTGGAGTTGCCTACGTAAGACACCACGTCATGTTTACTTCTTTAAGTAAAAGTCCAAAATTGTCCTGAACAAGAATACAGAAGCATGCTCCATGAGAGCTAAGCACCCATCCTACAAAGCCCATAGCTAACGTGCCCAAAAGACCTGAGCTGGTATCTCTGTTGAGCTGGGGGGTAGACAATGCCTCCACACCTAGTACACCTGCTCACACCTGACACCTACAAGTTCTTAAATCTTTTGTTTTTCCCACTTCCAATCCCTACATTCATGAGAGTTTTTTAATTAAATATGTAATGCATATTAATTTAATAGAATGTATTTGTTCGTGTTTGCATTTCCATCTTTCAAAACTGCTCCCCAGTCTGAGATTGTTGTATTCATATACACACTGTAACAACGCACAATCTAATAAGGTAAAAACTCATCAAAATAATTTCCATACAAAACAAATCAATATGCAAATACCATGTCCCACTCCATCCATTTAGCCAATACCCTGAGTAATCTAAACAGCAGAGCTGCATGCCCTTTGAATACAAATGAAAGGAAACAGCTGGTGGTACCCACTAGCGCATGGGCAAACTTTTTCCATAATGGATTTTCTTTCATCAGCAAATGGCTCAGAAAGTACTTTTTAATTTGGCTATCCTCAAGTCATTCAAACTTTCATAGTATAGAGAAATTACCTGTAGTATTGATTACCACAGACATGAATCACTAGTGCTCTGTGATCAGTTGCATAGATACTGATCTCTGGAAGAAAAAGTGTTGGTTTTTACATCTTACAAGCAAACATTTAGTGGCTACTCTCCTTGAGATATAGTTGGGCCACATAGCTTTGTGGAATCATATTTAGGATTAATCAGTCCAGTAATCATAGCAAGAGCTTGTAGCCATGTGCAAGCACAAACTTCCCCGAAAACCACATTCTTTGAATGCAAATCTCTGCCAAAGTATTGCTACAGGTGAGTGCTAGGAGACATTAGGGAAAGAAGCTGGGACCTGCATTCACCCTTTGATTTGGCCAGGTGGTGTTTGCCTCCATACATCTCCTCTATCACAACCTCAGATAAACTGTCAAGAAGACAAATTAATCCCTGTGCCCAATCCTCACATACCAAAAAGCAGGTACCAGAAGGGGAGCTAGCCTCCCAACAGTCTGATGGTGTGGTATCTATCTATAAATGTGATATAGATATGTAGATACTGTGAGTCCTCTGAGGTATACTCAGACCTAGAGACCCTTGGATTGAAATCCTCCTGGAGTCATTAGGAAAAAAAAATCCTGAATTTACCTTTTCCTCCAGTGATCTGAAAGAAATCTAAATAATACAGGAGATGAGATTTCCTATTTTGTCACCCTGAAAAATTTATTACTGCTGTAATGCTTAGTTCTTTTGATCTCTGGTTATATCAAAAGCATAAAATGATTTTTTATTATTATTTTTTTTTGCATTTCTTTTGCCAGACATCCACTATGTTTCCACACAGCTGCGGTCACTGTTATAATGTGGAGAGTCATGTGGCAAAGAAATGTTTAGATATCGCCTTTGGGAGATGCTATGAGAGCAGTTATAGAAATCTGGGATATCGAGATATCATACAGTCCATTCTCCTGCTCTGAGATAGGTTCAAGGATATTTTGCAGGTCCTTCCCAGGTATATCTCCATTTTCCTTCTATGCCCTCTCAAAGACAGACCTCTCAATGTTTCTTGCTAACCAGCGAGATAGATAGCCAAAAAGCTTTTTCTGCCAACTGGAATTTATTCTTCCCAGGGTTGATTAAGCCCTGTCTTACTCTGCATGGACATACAGTACAGCTGAGCCTACCCTCTTCATAGGAGTCTTTTATATATTTGAATAATGTGAAATATATGCTAGCAATTCCCTATTTTTCCTTTTTTGAATGCTTAATAAATCTGATTCCTTCAAGTGTCCATATAGGTTATGCTTTTTTCTTAACGTTTTAAAACAGTTAAAAACCGGATAATTTCTCAAATTTTTAAAAAAGATTTTGTTCTTTGTCTTTATTTAAACATCTTATTCTTTGTCAGTTTGTCTGGCTTTTCTCTTAGCAGCGGACGTCAGTACCCCAGCTGAGAAATCACTGATGCTGAGAATATCAAATGACTTTCCAATTTCTGCGTATGTGTTGTGTAATTCAACTCATATTTAGTCTCTAGTTCACAATAAACACTCATCCTTTCCACATTGCCTGCAGCCTAACCAGTTTTTCCTCATTTTCTACTTCTATCATTCTTCTTAAATGCAGTGCTTTGTACTGAGCTTCACTGAATATCACCTCGGTGCTTTGGGGCTATTTCTCCAAGTTACCAAGATCACCTCAAATTGGACCCCTTTTTAAAAGTATTTGCAGTTCCTTTCCCCTTCAGTCATCTGTGGATTTCAGAAGAAAATTATTGTCCATCATCCTAACTGCTAGTGCTGGTATTGCGTATTACCGAGTCAGAAGAGACCCTCATGGGCCCCTCCTTGATATGCCCTCTGGCTTGACAGAATCCTGTAATCACTCTTTGACTGCAGTTTTGAGCAGTGATGCACTCACCCCATAATAATTTTGTAGATTATGATCCACGTATAACTGTGATTAAGGCATTGCTCACGGTCTTAAATTAGACTTTTAAAGTCTCAAGATTGGCATTTGCATTCTTCCTCCCCCCTACTCGTGATGGTAGTATAAGCCAGAATAAAGGTCGTGTGTAGGCTATTCATCTTAACATAAGCAGATTTACTTTCAGTAAAACCTAAATTCAGATTCCCCTGGATTTACAATGCTGATTTTAGGAAAATTCTGACATCTATATACTTGCAGATGCCCATATAATACTTGCTCCATTTTATCTAGGTGCTTTTTTGTAGTATTTCTTCATCAGAGGAAAAATTTAAAATACATTATTCCTTAATACTAAAAAAGAAATCCAAATGCTACTGCACAATATTTCTGAAGCTGACAATAGAGGAATGATGATAAGGAAACCACATTTAGTTTAAATCACTTTGGCGGTTCAAACACCCAAGGATAGATTTTCCACAGCAGCAAAGCACTGCAGAGCCTCCAAGAATGTGATGACTTTGGCAGAACCGGGAGGGAGCAGATGATCCGGTCCTGGGAGAGGCCTTCCCGTGCCCCGAAGCAGCTGCTTCCACTTCTCGCTCTCCTTTCCTTCCACTCATCCCTCCTCCGTATGGGATGGTATCGGCCTGCTGGCTTCACCTTGCTGGGATGGGGGCAGGCACAGAAGAAGTCACCTGCAAATTCACCTTGGCAGGGCAGCGCAAAGCACGCAGCCAAGCTCAGCCCTGCACTTGCATTTAACTTCCTGGCTTGGAGAGCTGTGAAAGGAGTGGCAAATAGTTCAATGCGGTCTTTAAATAGTTGGGATTGCTGGAGCAAGTAATTTCCCAGAACTTCTGCTGCACTTGGCCAACCTTGATCGTACGACTACGGTATTGTGGTGGAGCGAGCTTCATCGCAAGGTAGCCGTAGAGGTAACTGACTGCCTTAATGATGGTGGTGCAAAAGTCCTATTTAAAATGTATCTGATTTTTGCTCTGGCCCTGCTTATAGCCCAGTGCCTGTGGTTTTTAAATTGTGGTCTGTGGACCACTTGGAGTCTGTGGCCTTTCTTATAAGGACTCTCCAAATGATAACTAAACATCCTTCTCAGCACAAGTTCCTCCCACAGTCTGTTGGTAGCAGCCTCAAATATGTCATGACACAGATAAACCTAAATGTTTCTCCATAATATTGTGGAAAAATTTTAAGGAGCCTACAGATGTAAAAAAATTGATGCTTATTGCCTGTTTACCATTGTAGCACCTAGGTATCATTATTTAAATTTATCATAGTTACAATCTTTTAACACATATTCTGATATTGATTACTTGAACTGTCTGTTATTCTATTAAGATCATTCAGGGCAAACAAGCTACTGACACAGATAATAAATTTTAAAAGATGTTTTAAGTTACTTGTAATTAAACAATGAGCTTATTTGCATTTTCTCAGAAAGTTACTTGTACGTTCAAAAGAAAAGATATTTTTAAAGGGATTAGACAGAATGCTTCCATTTATAAAAACAAACACCAAAACTTCCAAGCCCTTTATTCCGAGCAATTTCTTACTGTTCATGAATTTCCCTGTTCACACATTGCTAAAATATTGGCTGTCCCATTGTTTCATCTCAATTTCAAATTTTTTTTTAATATTATCAACTGTATGCTTAAAATTTATTAAGAAGAAAAGAATGCCAAAAAGGTCTTTAAGCTAAAAGAAGCTATACTAAACTAAAACAAAATTATTTTATTCACCATGAAGTCACAACACAGCTGCATATGCAAAGTATGAAAGGAAGTAGAAAATCAAGGGAAGAGAAACCATAATGATGTAGATATTGTTATAGAAACTATAAGCAGAGCCTTGGAACATGGAAATTCAGCTAAGAAAATGAAGATGAAATATGATAAGTCTATCAAGACAACAGGCTGAAAAAAAAAAAAGAGTAAAATATTGCAGAAAAGTTTAGGGACGTATTCTGCTACTCTTCCTGAAAGGTTGCAGGATGCCGCTCAGAGAGAGCATTACTCTGTGAGTAACCTCTCTCATTTCAGTTTACTCCTTGCCTGTTCATGGAATATGTTAGCAAATCAATGAACATCAGAAAACCAGTAAGCATTGATGGTATTTGTCCAGTTTGTCTGAAAGCATGCAAGAATCCTCTTGACCCTCTTGCAAATAAAAATAAGTAGCTGCTCAGTGATATTAGCTCCTGTACTGGAAAAATGAAGCAGTGAGTATTATTCCGATATATGTAATTGTTTGACCCTGACTCCAGAACATACAAATGAACTAAATTAATTAGAAACAGAATGATAGAACTTTAAAGGGAGCATGATATGCAGCTAGAATCATCAGGATTTCTTTAAAGAAAAATATTCACTCTCATGTTGATTTGAATTTTTTCAGTGTGTGGAAAAAAAAACAGAAGGAAATTCAAAAGCATCTTCTAAATTGGGATTTCCAAAGGAATAGATGATTTTTTCATATTTTCACATTTATATGTATGTGTGCATCTATACTAAATATCTAAGCAAGGGCAATAAGCCTCATCATCCCTTAAAGTAATTCTTTAAATAACTCACAAGTAGCCTTTCTGGGAATACAGACATAATGAACAAAGCAATGATGCAATTCAATTACGGAGATTTCACTGACACTCACTCACAGGTTTCTAGGGATGATATTGTGCTGTTTTGACTAGGATGACGCTAGTAAAAACCTCTACGTTCTCTCACCACCTGCACGGTTCTGTCACGTAGGTCTCTCTGAATTTGTTGTAGCACCATTTATTGGTCAGAAGCCTGATGACAAAATAAAAGAGTAATCTGCTTATACCATTTCTTACTGATACACATCCATGTGTCTCATCCTCCCAGCACTGCCCACTCATGCCTCCTGGCACCAGCTTCAAGGAAGAAATCCTATGATGCCCCAGTTAATTAAAAGCATTCCAAAGGAAAAAAGCAGTGTACAATAACATGCAAAAGGTACTGAAAGGTTTTGAGTGGGGAAAAAAAAAAACAAAACACACAAGAAGGATTAAAGTGACAAGGCTAGAGATAATCCTCAGCAGCTAAACTGGTTCAAAGGTACACGCAAAAGAACAAGTGCAACCAAACTCTATCAAACTTAGACTTAGTCACTAACAGAATCTCCTAAGGTATAGTGCCATCTCTTTTTTTTCCTCATTTTAGGCTTTCATTTTAATATTAATCCAGCCAGAAGAAGAAATTGGTTGAATAGATCGTTTCTCAGTAAGTAAGTGGGAGGAGGAATTATCGGAAGACAAAAACAGCCAGACATAAAAACAGGAATTTGGGATGGAATCCAGGCTGCACAAAACCAGATTTTTGGAGGTGGAAGAAAGTGAGGGGAGGAAGAAGGAAGAAGAGAGAGAAACAATGAGAAAAAAGAAAAGAAATTGTAGCATGTTCTCGATTACTTGCCTAAAACCCTTTACATCATGAAGATAACAATCAACCCTAAGTTTCCGTTAGTTTATCATTGCTTTTAGGCTTTCTCGCTTTATCAAGATAAGCCTGAAAAATAGCAAAAAAAAAAATTTTTGTATAGGACAATTTCCAATTTTTCTTTGTGTATTTCTGTATTTATAATATCTTGCCCTGTTAGAATAAAGAAAACTGTGCTAACATGAGTAAAATAAATTTTACCCGTGCTTTGTTTGGTTTAGAATGCGTTTGTCTTTCCGGAAATGCAAGAATTTGCTTGTATTAAATTGTTACCTTTTCTTTTTTTTCCTTAAATCTTTTTATCGAGCATGCTGATTCTGGATTTAGCTATCTTATCCAGTGATATTCTATCCAACTGCAATTTAAGGATTTTGTTCCTTCTGCTGTCTTGTGTGGGTGTGGAAAGTCTAGATATAGGCCAGCACAAAGGATAGGAAACAGATTTGTTTTTATTCAGATTGAAATACTGAGAAATAAGGAGCATATAGTTTCCAGGCCAATCACTACCACCTGCCTACAAATATAGCTGGTAAAGAAAAACTTCCTTAAATTGCTCAGCTGCAGTTCTTCATGCTTAGGGGCATATTCAGCAAGCGAACTCTCAGACAGTTGAAATATTAAAGCAGCTATGTGGAGATGTGTTGCTGATTTTTGCCAAAGAAAAAGAAAAGACATTTTTACTTTTATCAAGATACACTGTTAATGTCTTGCTGCTCGAAGCTGCTTTGCCCTCTGTGCTGTCCATTGATTTTTTCATCATTTATCCTCTCAGAGAGGTTCTTCAATTAGGTAAAAAGCCCCTTTGGAATTTCTTCAGTCTTAAAGCAACTTGTTGTTTTCCTATTCAGACTCTTCATAACTTCCAAAACCAGGGATTATTCAGTCAAAAAGTCTGGATGTATTTCTTAACTAAAGTATTTACATTCAGACTTTTGCTTTTCATTACTTCACTCCAATTTCTCCTTCCACAGCCTACCCATACCAGTGCACCCTCAGTATCTGTCATCAACCTCTTTCTGTCCAAGGGAGCAGAAAAAGGAATAAATCTTCACAGTCAGACCAAATATCTTGTCCAGCTGCCTACAAAAGGCAGAAATTTACAGTATGCGTTCTGCCACATTGCTTTATAAGTGCTGCACTTTATCAAGAGCAATGTATCAACAGATTCCCATCAGGTGTGCCAGGGTTCACAGGAGCTGTAGGAATTCTTCATGTTGCTTAGGGAAAGACGAGTGCAAGGGATCAAAAGCTGATGCTTCCTTTTTGTTCTCACTTCATTTCCTACCATAGCCAAATCAATTTTGTTGTCCAGTGCATGATGAGTAATCTCAGATACTTGTAAAATACTGAAAAAAGAACCAAATTAATGTGGCCTTCAAATAATTTTTCATTGAAAACATTTTCCCTTTGAGAAGAATGAACTACCTTTCTTCGTTATCTGCATTTCCCCTCCGAGAAGAACTAACCTACCCTCATTATCTGCAGAAACAAAGGCTAGTCATTCTCCATTCGTGCCTTTGCCCAGTATAAGTTCTGTTGACCGAAAGGAAAAAGTACTGTGTCTTTTGACTTCTGTAATAGCTGGTGGAATTGATCTATTCTTTAAGCATAAGACGATAATTGTAAACAAAGTAATGGAGACTTGAAAGATCTTTTCCTTCCAGCTGCCCAAAGACTTCTCAGACAAGGAAACTGAAAAAAAAAAAAAGGATGGCTTTGTTGACATGTGATGGAAAACAAAAGAGAAGAATGGAAAGGGTCTAATGGCTGGGCCTGATACATGTTTTTCTTACATTCTTTAATTGTGTTAGGTAGCCATTTTTTTCAAAACAGAAGGCCTGTAGTAAAGAGGGACTTGCCTGTGATTTGCGACAGCATACCCAAGCCTGGCCCTGCCAGCTGTGGACAGCTGTGGCGGGAAGAGCAGTCAGCTGACACCTGTCAGCAGCTTCCCACATGGGTTCTTGTGGGAAAAAGGAATCAGGAAAGGAGAATCTGTCTGGGACTCTCTTGAAAGGTTTGAAGCAAAGGGATCTGTTTAAAAGTCTTATGCATATAGAGACCGATGTCAGTCTTGAGCATCGTCTCTACACTTGCTGCAGACCTGCGGCAACAAAACGGCTGATGGTGGCCATCCAAAACAGCTACAGAGCAACACAGTGCCCTTGGTAGCAGCTGGTGGGAAGGAATGAGGAGCTGTTAGCTCCACAACACAGGCAGCTTCAGCTCAAGCCCAGCCTCCTGCCTTGCAGCCCCAGGACGTGGAGATCCAAGCCTGCAAGTGATGCAGGGCAGGAAAGCAATCGGCTGGTCTGTGGGGTGCTGCACCGAGAAAAGCACCTTTTGGGAAGCAGGTGCTGCGCATTCTTATTCACCTACCTTGTTTTCTTCCTTTGTCCCTTTAATAGCACACAATGCATTGAGACAAAAAGATTACTCATTGCAAATCAGGACATCTAAACTCATGTTGTGTCAAAACGTTTAATTTAAAAATTCTGGATAAAACGTAGTCTGGTGTTTTATTAGCAAACTTTCTGAATATTGCAGAAGCTATTATTGCTACCAACACACTTCCGGGAAAATTACTACACACATTAAAAAAGGGGCAAATCAAGAGAATATGTAATTTATTGTTTTTTTAATGGAATTCCAGAAGCTAAACTTTTAATAGTGTCTTGCGTTTTATTTTATGTAAGATTAATATTTTAGCCATTTTCAGGTAGTCGCCTTTTGACAGACAGCATCAAAACTAAGAGCAATGTACACTCTGGTCTCGCCAAGAGAGAAACGAACCTGTCTAGCCAAGCTCATGTCCTGCTCTAAGACAGCCAAGTATGCAATTCACCTTTTATAGTGGACAACCATTCACATTTACCTAAGACGGTAATTCTTATAGAAGCTTTTCATCCATAGATTTAGTAGGGCGTCCATGAGGAAATTTGAGCAATTGCATATGATTTACAGGTAAAATTCCAGACCCAGGAAGTTTTTTGTTGTTGCTGTTGTTGTTGTTGTTGTCGTCATTATTATTTAGCCTCCATTATTAGTTGCAAGCATTTTCCAAAACAGGCTTTGCATCAATAAAAATTACTCTGGAGAAACCAAGGAAGTTTAATGATTCGGATGAATTCGTTATAAAGAAAGAACAAACTAAGTACAAAACTCTCTTTCGCAAACCAAACATCAGGTTTTAAAAGACTGGAAGATTGTATTAGGCACCTTAATCCATATTCGAAAATCTAAACAAATCTTGTTTTCAAAAGTACTGAGCATGCAGCATTTCCCACTAATTTCCCTAAGCACTGCTGCACTAAGAATTCTGCTTCAAATAGATATGTTTTTTTGGAAGTTTATCTATTGACACGAGGAACTGTCTTTGCAGCTTAAAATGAAATCCTGTTCATATTCAATAGCAGAGAACACAAAAATAAAAGCAACTATTTTTAGGTACAGATACACTTAAAATTAGACCAAAAGAAATCTTCCCAAAATGTGGCATTTGGCAAAAACAACTGCTGTTTACTCTAGCAGCCTACAGTGAGTGGATTTAAACCCTGTAACAAAGATACCTAAATCCTGAGTGGATTTAAATGCCAGACTTTACATTTTACTCTATGACAGGCTGTGGAAAATCTAATGCTTTCAGATCATGGTTCTAAACACTCTTCTTTCTCTTATTTCATGTAGCTCTGGCCTGCAGATTATTTGAAATTTTCCTCCAGAACTGTTTTTTAGCAGGAAGTTGGGTTTTGCTGTCATAACAGCCCACGTTTCAGCAAGAGATTAAATATTTCTTTTGTCAGAAAATGTGAATACCTGAATACTAAGAAATGTCTTCTCAGAACTGCTGCCAAATATCTCTCAGGAATTAGAGTTCAAATGCCTCAGGTCTCCATCAGCAGTTGCACTGTAACATGCTAAGTAGAGGGAAGGTTATGGTATATCCCTGGACATGTAGTATAACTGTGGATAACTACACCTACAGAGGAGAATGAGGACACAAAGCACCAGATGCACAATTTTCACAAAACAGTAGCCATTTTTGTCAGACAAAAGTTTCCAATATAAATATTTCTGTTGATGAGGGGTTTTCTTTTTGGAGTGGGAGCATAGGGAGCATAGTACTGGCAACAAAATAGCTGAAATTTCACTCAGAAGTCCTCTTAACATTTTTTCCGAAGTAAAATCAGCTTTTCAGCAGCCATAGTAACTATTCTCTGACTCCTGTTTTGAATAAACCCTCAAATGAAACCTAGTTCAAGCTAGTAAGTTTTGCCTGACTCCATTTTATCCCTTGTTGGCTCCATATTTCTAGGGAGGGCTGTTGTCATCACATAATTTTTGCTGAAACATAGCCCAGGTTTTAGTTTTTCTTCTAAGTCCCAGGCAGCCTCACTCAAGAGCCCACTGTGAGAGGTATCGGGCAGGCCTGGGCAAACCCCAGTATTAGCAACTTACTTCATAGTAAGCAAGCAATTACCTCTGCTGCAACTCACACCCAAACGATGTCACATTTTCTGAAAGGCAAATATAAACTTAGTTTCCTTTGACAAGTATTTTCCATTATCTGCACCCACTGTTTTCAAAAAGGAGAGGAAAAAAGTGCCTGAAGGCTACATAAAACCTGTTCAGAGGAACAATCTATATTTTTTTAATGATTTGGGAATGCCAGGCAGGTGGATTGAGCAGTGGATGTTGATGCCACCTCCAACCTCACTTCTGCACCCCTGAAGAAAGGCTGGTAACTAACACAAGTTCCCTATTGTCTTTTTTTCCCTTTAGGCCTACAATAAACAGTTTTTTTGGTGGGTCTTGTCTTTCCTGTTATGAGAGGAAGAGCCTCAATTCATCCCGGTGCCGTGCTATGGGGCGACCGGTCCTGCTGGTGGGGAGAAGCTGAGGGAAGGAGGTAGGAGCATCACCACAGTGAACGAGGAGCCCTCCAGCCCCTGGGAGGCCGCGGAGGGGACCGACCGACGGGCAGCCCTGCCTTGGGGACAAGGGGACAGCAGAGGGTACGGTGAAAATCTGATGCAACTCAGAAGTTATCATGCATAGGCTGAACCAAGCTGGGGGCGTGCACCCACCCTCCAAGGCCACAGTGGGTAAGAATATTAAATCCTTTTCTATTTCTCGCTGGTCTGACCTAATAATTTTGAGGTTGTTTTTTTTTCTAATTTAAAGAGTACTAGTTCTGTTAAAACACAGCCTTGTCAGTTTAAAAGCTGTTTCAATAACCTGGGGCCTCCCACCCGGAAAGTGCTAAGAAAATCACCTCAGACCACGTCCCGTCGAAAAAACTGTTGGAGGATTTTTCCATCTTCCATGCCCAAATACGAATAGTGAGCAGAACAAAATGCTCTGAGGCTGCAATAAAACAGAGTGTGTCGCCTTTCTGGTGAGCTAAAAGAAGTGGGTAGCAAATGAAACTATCATTAGAAATGAAAGAGCAGCATGCAGCAGACTGAGCTTTAATTGATTATTTTTGTTTTCATGACAAAGAGTCAAGCTGTGATCAAATGAGCAGAGATTTGTAGCTGTTCTTGATCAGAAGGACAAAAGCCACGCTTTCTGCAGGGAACGAGGATGACTGAATACCGAAAGGCACCAGCAATGCCTCAACTACTCTTTTTCATTTCAAATCAATGATATTTGAAGCCACTCTAGAGTGAAGACACTCTAGCTGTTTAATTTCCTCTTTAATTGTTGGAGGGGCTGGGCAGTGTGATTGCAGTCGGGCAGGGCTGGGAGTGAATGCTGTCCCTGTTCGTGGAAGGCAGCAAGCCGAAGGTGGGCTCCCGACGGCTGCCTTCTGGAGCTGCACCAGGCAGCAGAGGGAAGTGCCCAGCCCCAAGACGGGCCGTCAGGCTGCAGGAGCATCTCCTGCACACCAGCCAGCATGTCCACCTGCCCCTCTCCCATTAGAACCCCCACATTGCGCTTTGCTTCTTGTACGCAGCCAAGAGCCTGGTGTGGGATTTTGACAAGCCACCTGTGTGCTCAACTTTGCTGTAACAGGGCATAGTAGCTTTGGTGAGGACCAGGAAGCCTCTTGCAGTAGGATCTTGGAGAAGCAGGCTTGTGCCAGCAAGGGCAAGGCAGGACCAGGGCAATGCATGCAGTGCACCATGAGAGGATGGACTTGTGCGCATCGGCTGGTGTTCCTGACTGGCTGAAGCTTGGTACCTGAGACAGCAGGTGTACTGGTGTGGTGTGGTCAACATGCTGGAGGGATTGGATGCCATCCAGAGGGACCTGGACAGGCCTGAGAGGTGGGCCTGTGCATACCTTATGAAATTCAACCAGGCCAAGTGCAAGCATCTGCACATGGGTTGGGGCAATCCCAAGCACAAATACAGGCTGGGCGGAGAATGGATTGAGAGCAGCCCTGAGGAGAAGGACTTGGGGGTTTTGGTTGATGAGAAGCTCAACATGAGCCAGCAATGTGCGCTTGCAGCCCAGAAAGCCAACCGCATCCTGGGCTGCATCAAAAGAAGTGTGCCCAGCAGGTCAAGGGAGGTGATTCTGCCCCTCTACTCTGCTCTCATGAGACCCCACCTGGANGAAGATGATCAGAGGGCTGGAGCACCTCTCCTGTGTGGACAGGCAGAGAGAGTTGGGGTTGTTCAGCCTGCAGAAGAGAAGGCTCTGGGGAGACCTTCTAACAGCCTTCCAGTACCTAAAGGGAGCCTACAGGAAAGCTGGGGAGGGACTTTTTATTGGCGAGTGTAGTGATAGGATGAGGAGTAATGTTTTTAAACTGAAAGAGGGGAGATTTAGATTAGATATTAGGAAGAAATTCTTTTCTGTGAGGGTGGTGAGGCACTGGAACAGGTTGCCCAGGGAAGCTGTGGATGCCCCATCCCTGGAAGTGTTCAAGGCCAGGCTGGATGGGGCTTTGAGCAACCTGGTCTAGTGGGAGGTGTCCCTGCCCAGGGCAGGGGGGTTGGAACTAGATGATCTTTAAGGTCCTTTCCAAAACCAAACCATTCTATGATTCTATGACCTGGCAGGCGTGCTGAGGTCAGCAGGCCACTAGGACAAAGCGGGAGCAGGCACCACTCACTGCAGACGTGAGCAGTGCTGTGGTACAGGTTGCTTGTGAGCAGCAGTTAGATATAAAGTAGGCAACAGCATTGTCATCAACGGTAATGTCATCCAAAGAGTGAGGAAACTTTTGGTAGGGGTTAAATGTGATCAAAGTGTTAACTGCGACATCTAGCATGAAGCAAGAGGTGAAGATTTGATTTTCTAGCTGCTGTTATTTTAACCCTCTTCTCCTTGCGGTCAGAGCAACTGTACCTTTTACTCACCCAAGACAGGCACCAATTCCAGTGTCTCATTCCCCAGCCTTTTCCTGACAGCAACATGAACACTCCACACACCTTCCTGTAAAAGTAGATCTGGCTAGAAAATGGTATTTCAGTATGTGTTTATGCCATGAATAAAATAATGTATATTTCAAATTGTGGGAGAAGGGAAAGTTAATTTGGGAACACAGATAAATTATTGTAATTTATAAAAATAAATTCTAAATTTTATGTCATTTTGTTTTCATACAACATGAAGTTCTAATATGTTATATAACATATAAGTGCATAATGTGCAATCATATACTAGATAATATATAATGTAATGTGCAGTATGGGATTTTAATGTCTATTACATAACATAGTATTATAAAATAATATGCGTATGTATAACAAATCCATATTTGAGTGAAATTAAAGTCATTAATTTAATTAGCGTTATTCAGCCTTACTGAAAGGAATGATTTTGACTGAGAGTGGGAGATCTGAGAGTGGCCATTATTGCCTGGTTGCTTAGCACAGTTTAGGATGCAAGCACGTATAGCAGAAAACTACAGCTGCATTACTGCAGATCTACATCATTCCCCCTGAGAATGCAGCCTTTGCTTATACTCCAACTATTGTACTTTCTGCCCTGAAACATTTCCCAGACCAAATGGGGGTGGGGGACAGAAAGCTCCTTGTCATCATCTTAAACCCTGGTTTGCGGGAGTCAACTGTGTGTTACTTTTTGCGTATCTTTCATCTCTCCTTCTCTTTTTTTTTTTTTTTCTTAAGCAGATGTCATAGTAAGGAAAGGAAAGAATATGCATTTCATTCATTGACACCTCCCAAAAACATATTTTAAAGATGTTAAAAGTGGCTTTTCTTTTTGGCTTTGCATTATGATTAATAACTACATCCTTCACTGAAATATATTCTAAACTGAAGTAGAGAAATACTCTAGAAGTAGCTGTGACTGATGGGCTTTGGGCCAGTCCCTAACACTAGAAATGTGTTATCGTCTACTCATGTTTACTGTTAGCCACTGACTATGCCACAGAATAATATCCCAGCAGTGTTAAGCGCCATTTTCCGCTGGGATTCCTCTCTGCTCCCTGGATGCTGAGTGTCCACAGTTGCTCTTCCACATGGTGGCAGTATCTTGGCACTGAGCTATGCACACGCACAGTTTGAAGTGTAATACTTATCTGTAGGGTAAGGGCTGTATGACCTCATCTCCTCTGAGGATTGTCACAAAGGTGGTTGGTAACATGCACTCAGCAACAAACACACAAA
>VYZM01018751.1:58498-137203 GCA_013398915.1 Dromas ardeola | reverse complement strand
AAAAAGAAAAGAAAGGACAAAACCTTCCAGCTATGTTTTCTTCTTCTTCTTTCCTGAAACATCTACATGGAAAAATGTTTCTTCAGCATAGCCTTACGTTGTGATCTTCCCAATTAACACAGCACTTCATCAGCATTCATTGTAAGGTGAGATAAACGCTGTATTAAATTTTTGTCTAGGAAATGAGATAACTCCTAATACTTGAATTTCATTCCATATCCCTTCAGGGAAGGAGAATAGACTTTATATTATAAAATTATATTATAAAATAAACAAGTATTCACTGTTTCACATCAGCATCCAACATCTGAGAGTCAGCCACAGAAACTGGCAATCCCAACTCCTTTTGCCACATGTTCAGATCCAGAGTGATGCCATTTATTGATCTCAAAGACTGAGTCTAACCTGAGTGACAGCTGCCACCCCACGGCAGCGGCCTTTTGTGTAAAATGCTACTTGGAATCAAAAAACAGGGCAAAACCCAAAAAGATTGACCAGTCACGCTGAAACAAAACTCTTTCTATGCAAGTTTAAATACAGCTGGCCAGATGCAGAGCAATTACATGAGGAAAGAAAGCAGAAATGAACTCAGAGCTGAAACAATTTGAAAAAACAGAAATAGAAATAAACCCAGCCTAAGTTAATGCAGAATTGTTGCTGTACTTCAAACCTTCTGTGTCAAATCATTTCTCAAAACTGATATTTTCCTGCAAAAGGGTTTGATTTTTCTGCTCCCTCAGAAACATCCATCTGCTCTGCCTCCAGCCTGCTGCAACGGCTCCCGGGGAAAATCTGTTGCAGTGCTTCCGCTGCAGGATCTGCAATGCACTGCTTCACTCTGTCCTTTACTGATACACGTGTCTGGAACGAGCTTCCCCGTTTGCCTGTCCAGATACCTGTTCCTCTGGCATCTCATCTGTGAGACTGCTGCTCAGGCTGTGCCCAGCAACCCCTAGCGTGGGTTTGGCTGACTCTGCTGTGATGACGACGTGGTTGAAAAAGTCATTAGGCTCCCACCTAAGTGTCTCATACTGTGTTCACTTCTCTTTTCAGTCTGTCTTCAAAGTGTGGAGAGCTGGGTGGCCTCCCCCTCCCTCCTCCCTGCTGCTTTGTGTGCGATGAAGTACATTCTTCCCACATCCCCAACACAGCCATGGAGGACTTGGATTTCTGTGCATCTGAGGCGGATGACCCTACCCCTAGGTATCCTTGCCCTTGGTTCTTTCAGCTGTGATCCAGCACTGACGACCCATCTTCTCCTAATCCATGAGAGGAGCAATATTCTCATACAACTATTGGTCACAGGCCGCATCCCCCGCTACCCCGTGGCCCCCTACAGCCCCTTGCAAATGAAGGGGTTGGTCCTGGCTGTTTACACCCTGCTGCTGGCTCTCTCTGATAGTATCACTGGGAAGTATCACAGCTCAAGAAGGACAGGGAACTGCTGCAGAGGGTGCAGCATAGGGCTACCAAGATGATTAGGGGACTGGAACACCTCCCTTATGAAGAAAGACTGAGGGAATTGGGTCTGTTTAGTCTGGAAAAGAGATGGCTGAGGGGTGACCTCATTAATGCTTACAAATACTTAAAGGGTGGGTGTCAGGAGGATGGGGCCAGGCTCTTTTCAGTGGTGCCCAGAGACAGGACAAGAGGTAATGGGCACAGACTTGAGTATAAGAAGTTCCACCTAAACATGAGGAGGAACTTCTTTACTTTGAGGGGGGCAGAGCACTGGAACAGGCTGCCCAGAGAGATGGTGGGGTCTCCGTCTCTGGAGACATTCAAAACCCACCTGGACACGTTCTTGCGCAACCTGCTCTAAGGTGACCCTGCTCTGGCAGGGGGGGTTGGACTAGATGATCTCCAGAGGTCCCTTCCAACTCTATGACTCTGTGATTCTGTAATTTGAAGATTGCATCAGACAGACTGGGATAGATAAGGGAAGAAGTCTTTTTTATCTTTTACACTCATGATATAAAAAGGATAATCAGTCCAGGGGTTCTTTGGATTTGGGGTAGGGGAGGAAGGAGAATTCAGTGTCATTGAATGCAGAGGGAAATAATTTAGCCTTTGCCCATGTAAAAGTCTATTGACTTCTGCAAAAGAACAGCAGGAGCAGCTATTATCTTCATTTTAACTTTGGTGTTTTGTGATTAGCTGCTTTCCAGAATAAAGCAAGAATGATACAGAGACCAAAGGTGTGCAGAAACAATCATCTTCTGCAAATGAGACTGTATCATACTCATTCAGGCTGAGAAAAAAAATTATCTCTTCTGAAGGATGTGCCATCATACCCCATTGTTCAGCAGTCCAGGCATTTCCGAGGAGCCTTGCAGATTTTATCTCTGAACTGCTTTTGTAATTTTGATTAGTAAAAATTAATTAACTCATGTTAACCTGACACGTGTGTGTCCATCTAAATACTAACATGGGAGCTGCTGGAAACAGTATAAACAATTAGTCCAGTTCTTGTCACCACAAGCTGTAACGTACAAAAGTAATGTGAAAACTGTCAATCGGATACAACGTAATTGTAATATACATGGTCAGTCTGGCATGCTATTCATGATCTGGTTATACGCCACATTCTTGAGAGAAAGGGTGAAGAAAAAAAGCCAGCCCATACTGGATGTCACAGTCTTCACTCTTACCTAGTTTGAGGTGGAGTGAGATTTCTTTCTGGCTTGCCCGCAGCTGACGATCAACATAACTTCTGCAGGTTAAGGCTTGGTAATCTCCGCCATAATCTGCTCTCAGAACAGAACCTGCACCTGCAGTCACAACTCTGACCAGGACCTTTATGCTTTAAAATGTGGCTTTTCTTTACAATGCTCTCTTGCTTTTGCCCAAGGGTCAGAGAACAGTGCGCACAATGAGCCTGTTCCAGCTGAATACAGGTTCCTTGGCCAAACCTGGTATGTCAAAAGTACAGTTCAGTCCATATGAGGCCACCTTTACATCAGAGGCATCTTTCTTTCACTGGCCTCAAGAGCTGTGACTGATTCAATCTCTCCCGGTCCAGGGGCTGGAATTTGTCATCTCTCCCTATGCATCAACCCTGCGAGGTCCCCAAGAGCATCGGCTGCTCCTGCGCTCCTCCCCTTCCTCCTGAGTTTGATCCCTTCTCTCTCTCTCTCATCATCTTCTGACTGTTCCCATCCTTCTCTCTCAGGACCGCTGTTATCTGTGCATTGCTGTCATGGAGATACGAGGAGGGGGCAGGGAGGGAGGAAGCAGAACGGCTGCGGGACTCTGCTGACCTGACAACACAGAGGTCCCTGGAAGCGCACAAAAGCAAATACGGCACAGTGGTACCGCACAGCCAGATGAACAGGGGTCAGGCTGGGCTGCAGGGAGGTGGAAGAAAGCTGTCAGATTCCCTGCATGACATTTGGCATCTCCGCAAATCAGAGTACATGAAACAGTCTCTGTAAGCCAAAGGGAAAGGGGGTTGGTAAAGCATCCCCCCACCACCACCCCCCCGTCCCCCAGGCATCTGTCCCCTGTTAGGAGCTACCTCAGATGACCTCCACCACCTGTACACTGCAACCAGTCTTACCCTGTGCCTGAAAACCCCACCTGGTTGTCAGAATGAAAGTCGCCAGGACAGGGTGGCTGAGGGAAAAGCCTTCGCACTTGTGTGTTCCCAGTATCAGGCTGTCTCTGCCAGCTGTGCGTGAGAGCTTCAGCCCATCCAGGTGCTGCCTTTTGTTTCCGTTTGTAAGTCTGTTTCTGCCCGTAGAAAATATTGCTGTCACTCATTTCCAGCACTGCCACCCTTCCAGCAGCCATTGCCATTGACAACTGCCCAGAGTGACCGCAATCCCCCAGGTCGCATTTTACAGCAGCATTTTACACCCACCTTCAGAAAATCCACCCATCCACATCCTTCAGGGGCTTGGAGAGGCCTGTTGGGCAGTTCCTGGCTGAGGGAGGATGGATGCTAACACTGTGCACATGCCCCTGCTTTACATTTACAGATGTTTGGGCACCTCAGGCTTCGGTAGGAGGAGTTGCATGGCTCACTCCAAAGGCTGCACATCTCAGGAGGATTTCCTGTTGGGAATTGCATTGCTTCACAGAATCACAGAATCACAGAATGGTAGGGGTTGGGAGGGACCTCTGGAGATCATCTAGTCCAACCCCCCTGCCAGAGCAGGGTCTCCTAGAGCAGGTTGCACAGGGACGCGTCCAGGTGGGTTTTGAATATCTCCAGAGAAGGAGACTCCACAGCCTTTCTGGGCAGGCTGTTCCAGTGCTCTGCCACCCGCAAAGTAAAGAAGTTTTTCCTCATGTTTAGGTGGAACTTCCTATGTTCAAGTTTGTGCCCGTTACCCCTTGTCCTGCCCTTTGGTCATCCTCTTTCTCTTGCAGCCTTTGCAGAGCTCTTGGGTGACCACTGTGCTTCCAGTCCTGCCCCAGCCTTCATTTGTGATCCTTTGATTCTGTTTACACTCAAGACATATTAATTTCCACAGGTTTTCTGTATCGTAGACAAATCTTTATTCACATCTTTGGCTGTCCTTCCCACTGTCTCTAACATTATTATCAGGGTTTGCATGTAGGTCTTTTTATGGTTCATTCACTAGAGAACACCTGCATTCCAAACTGACATCTTGTCACTACAGATATCCAAAAAATAGCGTGGTTTACGGTCTTGCTTTTAATGCTGATTGCCTCCGCAATAAAGAAGAATGCTACTGGGAAAAAAAAGTTTAAAATGCTTGCCTCTGAATTCCGTATTCAAAGATAACAGCTCCACATTAGAGAGAGGCAAATTAAGGACATACTCTATACCATTAGAAAACATCCATTAAATAAAGCTAAAATTGAAGCTAAAATTACATTCTTTTAGTGACTGCATTTGATGTGGCGGCATTACCCCTCAGTGAGCTCTCAGAATGAGCTGCCTGTTGGAAATCTGGATTGCGCCTCAGCTTAATCTTTAAACCTCCAATGTTATCTGCCTAACAAATCAAATTAATCTCTGTGATTTATGTAATTTAATGACAAAAAAAAAATTAAAAATTACAAAAAAAAAAAGAGAAGGCTCAAGAGGAACACAATCAGAATGTATAAAGAGATCCGAGGTTACATTATTCTTTATGGAATAAATGATCCATCCATTCAGCAGGGAATAGGGTAATGGCAAGGGAAAACAACATAGTTAAAACTCCAAGAAAGGATTTCTAACAATATTTTTAGAAGCTTCTCCTCTACCAAAGCCCTGAATAACCCTATTGACAAAAATATTAATTTCCCCCTTATGCCCCCATTCTCTTATTTGATACTGATTATCCCCTTCTGTTAGACACACAGCCACACCACCGACCACAGGCGGTCACTGGATTTGAGAAAGAGAATGGCAGCTGGTCATAGCTTTCCAAGGACCTCTGGCTTCACACCTAGGTACAATCAGATGCAGTCATCAAGCTCTACCTTCAGGTGGGAAAGCACGGGTCCAAGAAAGGATACACAAGCCTCTGCAAACAGCTATCAGACTTTTCTGGGCTTTGAACTGGCTTTCTTTCAATCACAAAGTCAGTTTCAAAGTTTTCCACTCTTTGCTGGTGTCTCCAAGAAGGTTGCGAATCACTAGTGTAGGGAATTGTTTTTAATTCACCACCACTTTCCACGCCGCCCTGTAAATTACTATCTAGAACAAAGACCCCAGACTAAAGAGGATAATCCCAGTTTGCATTGTGGCTATTCAAATTAAGGCCAAGAGAACTTCAGCGATATCTAATATTTTTGTCAGGGCTCAGGGAGCACGCAAGATTTTTCGGTCTGAAAAAACAGACCACACTTGTAAAAACTTTGCAAGCTTGCATAAAAAATTCTGACAACTCATTTCTTTTGTAATCTCTTTGTAGGTGCTTGGTGCTCTTTGTGTGCCCGGCTCTTCTGTGCTACTGCGCATCTGGGTACTGCAGGCCATCCAACTTCAGTCATTTTCATTGCAAGAGGATCAACAGGTGAAAAGTAACTGAAGCATAAGAAGATTAACTTTATTGATAATATGTGCACAGTTTTGGCATCACAAAATCTTCAAGGATGTTTTACCATCAAAAGAGAATTCAGGAACAGAGTACAAGTTAACATTAATTAATATACACAGCCATAAGACAGACAAATGTTAATATTTTGTTACAGGTGAAAAAACTGAGATGCTTGAGCAGTTAAAGAGGCTTCTTAAAGATGTCAGCATGAGGTTCCATATATGTTGTATCTTTTTTTTTTAATCATGCATTCCACACCGTGCTGCCTCCAATGGCTCATAAACTTGCCTTAGGATGTGGCAGGAAAATGTGGGCTCTTAATATAACCTGTCTCATCAGGAGTAGAAGAAAGGCCTGAGCTACTCTCCTTTTCTTTGGTGGATTTCTAAGTAAGAATGTATAGGACTGCCTTGAATGTGTTCCACCTGAATTAGAAAAAAAAAACACCAAGAATTCCAATATCTGAAAGCTTGACATGTGTTGGGAAAAAGCACATCCCTTCAGAAGTTAATCTATCTAATGATTAATTACCTTAGCTGTTCTAAATATGCAAATTAGCTATACATTATAAATAATATTCATATAAATATGTTCAAAATATACAACATATTCTGTCTCTAGCTTTAATTTGCAGCCATTTTACTGGGCTCGATGGAAACTCCCGATCCTGTAATACTTCCACCTATATCCGTGGTGACGGTCATCTGAGTGTCCACCATGGCCCCGAGTGCAGTTTTATTCACTGCTTCTCAGAACAGACTCCCGTAAATAGTACACGTGGCTTCATTAGGCTGTGTGAAAACAGTGTTAAATTGCTTGCACAGTGTGCTGTTTTTGTAACTTTTCCTTGTCTTTACTTATTAATTCCATATTTTTGTGTCAGCAACTTTAGCAGTTCATTTTTTTCTTCCTGACCAACACAAAAAGCACTAAACAACACAGGGGTGAAAATAGGTTTCTGTGGAAGCCTGTTAAAAGCACTCTCTCCATCCAGAAGAGAATTCTTTGCTCGTGATCTATCAATTAGCCAGCGTTAATGTGTTTCATACCGGTGGTATTGTTTCAGCTTCGCAGTGAAATTGCTAAGAGATAGCACATGGAATGTGCGAGAGAAATAACAGGGCACTAAACGGTGTGTCCAGGTTCATACAGGTTAATGGTTATTCCTTTCTCAAGGATCACAGCAACAGTTCAGCTTACTTTAGGAGACTTTTCCTAATTATATGCAGATGCATATCATCCCAGTTCCACAGGTAATTTCCTAAAGGCTTGAGGGAGATGAGGGACTGTTCATATTTGCTCAAGTATTCTCACATTTCCAGCTGCTGAGGTGGATAATGCCAAAGTGGATTTCTGCACTACATTATGGAAAAAAAGGCTTGAAAAATCTGTGGGTTTTGCCAAACTGTTGATGAGCTATGACATGAAAAAAAATTAGAGAATACTTCAAAATGTGACATGCCAGACATCAGAGTTTGCTTGAATCTGCTTCAGATTTTTCTCTGGTGACAGACCATGCAGGCAAAACTGAGACCCCAACCGCTTCCTAGGGATGTTATAGGTGAGACGGGGAGCCTAGCAACATTTTTAACTCGAAACTGTCACTGTGAGATAAAGGATGATCTTTTTTTTTGAATAAACTTTTAAGTTAGAGGTTAGGGTTTGATGCTTTCTTTTGCCACAAGACAAGTTTCGCACCTCAGGGAAGTTATCTGGGACTAGATCTGTAAACAAGTTTAGAGCTCTCACTCCCTTCAGTGAGAGCAATTCAGCTCTGTACCTTGATAAAACTGTCCCTTACCCTTGCCATGCAACTGTCCCCCCCCATCAGTAAGAAGGGATTGTACCATCTCTTTTTGTTCATCCTGCCTACTGACGCTCAGAGAACTGGTAACACTGGTAAGGAAGAGCCAGAAGATTCCTGCCTATTACATGGCATTTGTCTCCTGATGACCTATGTAAATATTCACCATTTTTTTATTTGTTCATTTGCTATTCTCACTCCAGGTCTTTTAGTCATCTTTACTGCCAGGACAGAGCTGCAGCAAAAGAAATTGCTGCATAAACAATGATGCATTTCAATATTTACTTTGAACTCTGCTTCAGTCCTCCTGGACTGAAACTATTTTGTAACTGCATTCATTGTATTTAAAAAGACTTCCATAATTTAACACTTGCTCAGAGTTAGGTAAATTAAATTCTATTCACATGTTTGCATAAAGATAAAATTTCTTGGCAATATCCTGTTTTGTTTGTTGATTTGGCTGAAGCAGATAGCATGACAAAAATACTGAACAAGAACATTTTAACTTCAGTACTTGTAGTGGATAGAAGCCAGAGAGTGAAATAATATTTCTCTTTATTTTTTAGTATTTCAGGGTTTCGGTGGGGAAAAGGGCATTACTGGTTCATTACAGGGCTATTGCTGAAGTTAATTCAAATGAATAACTAGGTAAGTGACTAATGTTCTCGTAGAAATGTTATTTGGTACAGAGAGGGAGCTAAGAGCTTATTATCATAGGGACAAAGCAGACCGAGGCATACCATCTGGACACATCACCAGCAAACACCAACCGCCAAGTGCCGTTTCCATTTCTGATATGCATTTAGCCTGCTGTTAGAGGGAACCCATGGTGGTGGGGTTGGTGGTAATCTTGGAGGTTGGCTCACGTATGTGTAAGGCTTCACATTAGGTCCCACACTGCTGGCATTTCCCCACTTTCTAACTATAGCTCTGATTTCACTACATGCCGCCCGTTTTACTACACATAAACTTGTAAGACTCCTGGCCTAGAGCCTGCAGCAGAGGTGCCTTGTTACTGCTGGTCAGCGTATTCTTTTTCCTCCTGAAACACTAGTTCAACTTTGATCCAGTGCCTAACAGAGATTTGTGGTTCTTAGGAAAAACGTGTTTATTTGAGATGGGAGAAATTGTTCTCTGTTCTTACTGTCCTCAAAGGCAGTGGTTCAAAAGAACTGGAGAGCAGTTGATACCACAGCTGCAGGACAGGGAACACAAAGAAGTCACGGAATCATGGAATTTCAGAGTTGGAAGGGACCTCTAGAGATCATCTAGTCCAACTCCCCTGCTAAAGCAGGATTGCCCAGAGCACATTACTCAGGACTGCATCCAGGCGGGTCTTGAAAGTCTCCAGAGAAGGGGACTCCACACCCTCCCTGGGCAGCCTGTTCCAGTGCTCTGGCACCCTCACCGTAAAGAAGTTTTTTCTCATATTTGACCGGAATTGCTTATGTTCCAGCTTGCACCCATTAAGTAAGTCAAAGCCTATCCAGAAAGCAAAAAAAAAAAAAAAAAATACCATNAAAAAAAAAGAAAAAAGAAGAAATCCATGATTCCCAGGGTGTCTCCTAATTTTTTTGGCGAGATTTCTTTTCAGCCCTCACACACAACCTAGAGATAAGCTGCTTACACAAAGCATAAGCACAAAAATTACTCTTCAGCATATGAGTCAATCTGGTGGACATCCACCAGGGAAGCTGGTGCTCAAGGCCCTTGATCTCCTGGGAGCTGTCTGTGAGTAGGTGTGCTTTGGGAGGCAAAGATTCGTGCATGGTGCTTTAGTTTTCGTTAGCATCTCTTTTGGCTCTCATTGAAACTTCATAGAGCATCCTTTTGAAGCAGAAACGGCAGACCAGCTTGCTAACAACCCAGAGGTACCCCTTTTAATGATCACTAACGGGCCCTTGCAAACCTGGTGATGAGGAAAGCAAGAGAATGTTGAACTCAATTTGTATCGACTGTCTGAGTAACCCTTCAGACGCTTTTCTTCAGAGGTAAGAGCACATTATTTAAACCAAAGGCTGTCAGCACCTATTGCTCAAATATTGAGGCAACTCTCATCAACAACTCCCACACAGAAACCTGATTTTCTGTTTTGTGTTTACATACCAGATCTCAGTCAGTGTGTGAGCTCTCAAGCGTGAGTAAGAAACATGACCACAGGGAACACACAGAAAAAATATCATTACACACACACATACAGAAAGCTAAAACTATGATCTTCCAGTGACCTCAGCAGTCTTTGTCGAAGTCTCTCTTTGTCATGCTGGACATGCATGTGCTTGTGTGCATGTGTGCACGGGAGAGAGAGCATGGGAGTCCAGAGACACAAGAACATACACGCTTTTTCACAAATAGGCTACAAACAGCAGGTAAAAATTGCCATAAGGCAATTGTGCAGTACTTTACCTTTTGAACAGGGTCTTTTCATCCACAGACATCAGAGAGCAGAGATATGCACATGAGAGAGTTACGCTAAAAAAAACCCAGCCTTGAATCCCACCTGCTATTGGTTGCAGAAAACTTGCAGGTGAAATAATCAAATCCTGACCTGCTCAGCAGCAGGAATCTTTCTGCTTTTCCAGGAAAGCTTTGAGGAAGGTCCTTTGTGTTGGCTATAACAGCCACCTATGTTTAAATGTTATTATCTGTAAATTTTCCAGGTTGATAACTGGCTGATGTCATCACACAGCTCTTGCAACACAACAGGAATGAAGCTCCTCTGAATATTAGGACAGTTTTTGCGTGTTCACTCATTTACCTGGGGTTTGTGAGCATTTAAAAACTGTCTTTAATTTTTAATAGATGCTTAACTCCAGATCAAGCGGATGTGCTGGAAAGGTATGCTGGGTGAACTTTCCTCTCTTGAGATTTCTTTGGCTTTCTTGTGGGTTTAGTTTTTTGTTTTCTTTTTGGGTTAGTATTTTTTTTTTATCAAGGTCTCCTACAAATTTTAATCACAAGGGCTGTGTAAGATTTTGGGATCTAAACCACAGATTTCCATGGCATAAATGGTTGTTAACATGGAGGGTTGCACTCACTTTTGTCTACCTACAATTTTTTGTCTTTAAAAAATGTTTCCGTCTTAATCTTAAAAGCTACTAACACCCTAATAATGCTGTCTGTCCCTAAGTACCCACCTGAGCCTTCCGAAATCAAATGTTTGCTGAAGACCTGAGACATCTTGTCAGGTGCAACCCAGTCACAGCTGACCAGGGAGTACACAGGTACCAGAATTAAAATTCAACTGAAGGAGGTTAGATTTAGATTAGATATTAGGAAGAAATTCTTTACTGTGAGGGTGGTGAGACACTGGAACAGGTTGCCCAGGGATATCATGAATTCCCCATCCCTGGAAGTGTTCAAGGCCAGGCTGGATGGGGCTTTGAGCAGCCTGGTCTAGTGGGAGGTGTCCCTGCCCAGGGCAGGGGGTTTGGAACTAGGTGATCTTTAAGATCCCTTCCAACCCAAACCATTCTATGATTCTATGATTCTGACTGGAAACAGAGAATATGGAGGCAGCCACGCAAGTGTCTGGAAACTTGTGCTGGAATAAGGGTTGCAAGATAGAACCAACTTACGGCTCTCGCACAGGGTAACAGGTGGAGGGGCTTTGCAGTTAGGGTCGGGGGAAGGATTGCAATGCAGGAAGCAATCCCATTACAACTTGGAGAGTCCCAATTCCTGTGAGAAAAAAATAAAAAAAGAAAACAAAAGAAGAGCCATTTGATTCCACAGCAAGGAAAGGCTATCCTTTAAAAGGATTACAGCAAAATAAGGAACAATCGAAACACAAATATAGATGCTCTCAGCTACTGACAGGAGAGAGGCTTAAAGACGCTTTTGGTCTTACCTGGCATGATGGCTCTTGTTATGGTACATTAATTACTGTAATCTATGTGAGGAATTTATATTCCAAAACCACTCTCAGCGAACCAAGCTAGCTAAGTTTCCTCCTTTTTCATTTTCCACATAATTGCCAGCAATGGGAAGAAGAGGAGAATGCCTTCTTCAGCCTTTGCCTTTCTGCAGCAAAGCATACGCTAACAGAAACGTCTTTATTACTAGAAAGTGTATTCTGCTCTAATCCGTACCTCAGAAGAAATCCTGGTTCAGGTTTCACGCAAAATCATAGGCAAAGGTGGGCTTACTATGGTCGTGGATAAATAATTTATAAGGTTTCAAAAAAACCACCCATACAAGGAATAGTCTTGGGAAGTTATGAATATTTACAGGAAATCACGGGAATGAATAACTGTAATCCATATTTGGGGACAAATAATGAGATCTGAAAATATTTCTGCCCATCTGTGTAGTGTGGGTTGATGGCAAGTTTTATGTCTGTTTTAATATCAAACACACTTAACATTTCACGGGATCGTGAAATCCCATAAACACAGGTTTAACTGTAGGCATTGGCTTAAAGAGCACTCTTAGAGAGGAATATACTTGTACACTAAGACCCCTGACTAACACCAGGCAGGAAGTTTCAAAGGGAATATAAAAAGGCAAAGAAGTTGATTTTTTCTTTTCTTCTGCACAGAGTCCAAATTTATCACTGCAAAACTTGGCGCTCCCTTGTGGTTTCGCACTGTTTCCCCCAGTGCAACAAACAAACAAACAAAAAGTATGGCTTAGAAGATCACAGATGTGTGACTGAGAATTGAGTACGCCTGTTCAGTTCTGATGTTGGGCAACGTGTTAAATGAGCACAAAGGGATGAAGTTCAGGTCATGCTGACATTAAAGTCCTGAAAAAGGCAGTTAAATGCTTATACATGAAGTTTGAAAAAGACACTGAGTCAAGAAGAAATTGTGAATACTAACCAAGGCAGTTAAATAATATCAATATGACTAATGGAGACTAGAAAAGCGGTCGTCGTCCATCCATTCCCCCCTTCCCCCCGAATCCAATTTGATAAAAGCTAACTAATCAAATTAAATCACTTAAAATATCAAAAAATGTCACTGGAGAGGGAAATATAGGGTGTAGACATATGGAAAAACGCTGTGACCACCCACCAGTTGAGCCGCTTCTCTCCGTTGCAGATGATCAGTAAAGCATTGTGTTAAATTACCATGCCAGAGTACTAAAGAAGTCAGCAGCCAGCCACTAGGATACAAATTCAGTGAGGTGTGTGGGCAGGTGTAAATCCAAAGTGAGCTCCGTGTCAGTGGAACAGCTCTGCAGTTGTAACTGGCTTAGATCCCGCATCCTTGCTTCTGTGCTCGAGCCGCCGCACCAATGCTTCTTCAGCAGCTTCCCTGAGAAGTTTTGCTAAGGAAGCTGTTTTTGAAGGAGTTAATGGCAGGGGGAAATTATTCCCTACAAAGTTCTGTACAGGGATCATTTACTCCCATTAATGCAATAAGCAATGGCATTCTCCTGATACTAAATCGAAAGTGTTTACTATTGCTAAAAATCTCTGAGCTCTATTTCAATTATTTTATCTTAGGTACATCACTATTAAAAACAATTTTTCCACTGTACAGGACATTTCATAGGGCCATGACAAGAGAAAGCACTTTTCGGCACACAGATATAAAAGCAATTTCTTCTGCAGCTGTACTGGCTTCAAAGCTTTATTTAGAAGTTGGGACCTTATATGTCTCATTTATTTGAAATTTGATATTTATTTCACTTTCACTCAATGCCTACTGCTGCAGCTAACAAAAGGGAGAATAAATTCAAAACCATGGGCTTAGTGATTCGCAAATATGGTTGCTGAATCCTGGAACGTATACTGTGTTACTGTTAATTACCTTCCACGATTTTTTTAAATCCAAAGCTATTGTTGGATGACGTTTGTGGACAAAAAAAAAAAGCACAAATAACAGCTTCTTTATGCATTCTCAGCCTCTAGGATTGCATTGTGAGAATGCTGAGAGTTACACTGATTGAATTTTTTTCTGAAATGATGTTATGAGACTACCATCTCTGCTCACACGTTCCATTTCAGCTGAGGAACGGCTATATTGCATGCAGTTTAAGAACAATTAAAATAAGCCAGACTCAGTATCAGTATAACAGTTTTCGCACAGCCCTCGATGTCGGTTTTACAATACAAATTTTTAGCAGCCTTCTGTACTGGTATAAAATCACTCCTTCAAATTGATAAATCCTGAGCTAGGAAGAACTGTAATCAGTTTCCCACAAGCAGAAAAGGCAAGGGGAGAAGTATACGAAAAAGTGTCCAACCTGGATCCAAAGAGCCAACTAGAAACAAAAGGTTTCTCTGTTCCTGGTACACCTCTCGCTGTGCTTTCATTTGCACCACGGAGCAGCCTCAGAGCGTGCCATCTGGTGTGGGTTTTGTTGTGTTTTTGGTTTTTTTTTTTTAATGAATGAGGGAAATTGAAGGGGTACACTCTCACGGGTAGCGGGTCTTCCGCCTGTGGGACCAGCCTGAAGCTAGTCCAAAATCCAGGAGTTGAGCACCAGCTGTTTTGTTCTACAGATCTGCTCCTGTTGCCCTGTGCTTCCTGCCAACGCACGGGTGTTGCCAAAATGCCACCTGTACTGTGGCGCTTGCTGCTTGCGAAAGCATTTTCCTCCCCTGATTCTGAGTAACGGTCACAACTTTGCAGGAGTACTGTTGCGGCCAGCCTGCTTTTCGCTTGAGCAACTAGTTGGCTTGACTATTCAGGAGGTTACGCCCCAACAGCCTTTTGCCCCTGGCAGCTCCCAAAAAGCCTCCAAGTTCCTGTGCAAGTTTAACGACGAGTTTGCCAAGCCTTCAGTCACATTCTTCTGCATTTCTGTTTCCACTTCTGCCTACCCTTGCTACTGCTGGGCTCGAAATCTTTGCCAAACCTCCAAGGTTAGCACATTTCCCTCTTTGTACCATCCCAGCTAGAAAATGTTGTCGCATGGCAACACAATGCAAAGCATTCACGCAGTTACATGGAACAGTCTAGCTACAGGCCGTTTCAGCCACACACAGATTAATTTCTGTGGAGAAGCGAAGAGAGAAAGAAAGGGAAAACATTCACAGATCCCAGAACCCTTCTTTATTTGGAAGAATGGCTTTTAAATGAAGTCAAGCAGTATCTTCTTTTATCATTCATTTATTTAGCAAAGAAAGGAATGAATTCAAATACCCCACACAATGAACACATATCTATTCCCTGATATCAAGACGCAGATTTGCTTGTGAACAACTTTGAATGAATCTGTTTTCTTACTATTGAAGTCATCTTGTACTGTGCATGGATTTGTGCAGAAGCAATATATTTTGGGCTCAATCCTGTAAACACACTGAAATAAGTAACTTGTTACATCCAGACCAACCACTCGCTGTGGTTACTTATGTGACGAGTAAAATCACACTCAAGAGCCTAGTTTTCGCCAATCTAAACTTAGGCATCCAAATGGCAGTGAAAATTAGAAGTGTAACCCTCCAGGCTCACTATAGTGTTGGTGGAGAGAGACAAGCCCTCGCCAGGACGTAACTCTGGCCCATCTAAGGATGTTGTCCCGGTGCTGGTGGCAGCTACAATCAGAAATTGGTCAGATGCCTCAAGCAGAGCCAGACAAGCTTGGACTAAACTGTTTACAGAATTGATCTCATACAGCAAAGCCATTATGCGTACAATTAACTTTAGGAATGTCCTTATGTTGCGCTGATTTTAATAAAACTGGTCCCACATTTAAAGAAGTGAATATACTTATTCTACAATTATGAGGAAAACAATATTGAAGCATTTATTCCCATTAACATTTTTGTTGCATCTGGGACCTCTTACTTTCTTTTCTGGTTTGAACAGCCATATGTTCCGATGCTCTGAGAACTTTCTTCACTTAACATAAGTGCTTTGGTAGCTCTTGATTTGTACATTGACGTGGTATTTTCCCAGAGGTTACTGTGGAGTTCTGGTAGAGCTAACTAAGTGCACAGTGTCCTACACCCATCTGAGACTTCAATCAGCACTGCTTAATAGCCGAGAAATCAAAGCCATTTAAGCCCCATTCTTTCTCCCGCTCTTTTATGAAAATCTTAATCTTAGTCAAAAATCCCTTGATTAGTTTTAGCCAAACCACACTGCTCCAACAGCAGGTGACTGCAAACGGCTGGAAAAGCTTCCCCGTAAAGTAACTTTAAATGACCATAAAGGTCATCAGACTCAAATCAAAGTAGAAGATAAAATTGCAAGCATGGGAGTCCATTTTCTAAGCAACTGAGGAACGTACGCTAAGTATCAGACACAAAAATAAGCCCAAAGTGTGTACTCAAGCACAATTCTACTTTGAGTTATCCAGTGAAAGTATATATACTGTACAGGATCCGACTGCCAATCCTGCTTCCTCCTCGCTCCATGTAGCAGGGCTACACAGAAGTAGCTTTACGCAATGAAATTTCGATCTATCTGCCGAAATGTTTGCATTCAAAATAGAGAAACACTTTTAAACTTATGCAATCAGTGCAAAAGAGGTTTACTAATATTAACTATTGGCATCAGAGGTAATACAATTATTTATTCAGAAAAGATCGCTTTATCTAAGCAAAAGGATAAGGGGTATTTAAGCATGGCATTTAATGGGCAAGGGAGTTGACCTTCCCTTTGCAAGAGCAGACCAACACTGTAAGAACCAAATTTCACCCTTGTGCAAGTTTGAGAGCTCTGGCGGCCTAAGTAAGATTTGCAGGCAAATGCCCACTTTGTTACATTTTTGGTAAAAGAAAAGTAAGAGCTTACATGGGGAAATATGCTTTTCACCAAAATGTGTGTAGCCTATTTTAGAAAAGATGCTAAATAAAGTAAATTGAAAATTAATAGAGACTCCACTTTGTTTTGCTCCATGTATTAGGAAAGGCTGTATTAAACTATCTAGGTAGCTGTGAAGAACTCAGAAAGTGAAAATACTGAAACAGGCAGTGCATCTGGGGTCCTCTAAAATTACCTAAGACACAAATATCTAATGGTGTTAAAACCTGTTGTCTCAAAATCTAGCTTGATAAGGAAATCTTGCCATAATTTTTTTCTCATTGAAATGCTGTGGAATTTCCATGCGTCCCCTACTACTTTAGATAGAGGTTTGAATATACCTCTGCCTGCGATCTAGAACAATGCAATTTAGGAAGGTAAATGACAAAACAATTTTTTAAAAGAAACACTTTTCTGACAAGTTGGACTAGTGTTTAAATGACATCATATGGGAGCTGCTCAAAGATTCGGAACACCCGAAATACTCCTTGGGGAGATGGAAGTGTGAGCAGACTGAGCACCTGCTAATTGCACTTCTACCTACGTTCATGCAGACTTAACCTAGGGTATTATTACCGCATACATAACACATATCTAACGTATGTATCTATCCATGAAAAGAATGGAAAATAGATCACTGTAAAGACAGGTGTGCCTCAAACTACTGAAGAGTAAAAAAAGCGCTAGTTTCAGATAATTCTAATTAAAAAAGGTTAAAATAAAAATACATAGTTCAAATATTTTTAAGATATTGGTCTCATAACTAATAGTCTAAATATAAAATCCGTAAGCCAGACTAATGTGCTTTTAGTACAGGGGCAGACAGGAACAGTGTTGTGCATATGTGTATATGTGCATGTGCTGCTTTTTCTTGGCAGTGGCAGCAATAGAGATTTTATTTTCTTTATCTTATTTAAATGTAAAATTTTATCTTTTGGCATGAACAGAGTGATTAAGAGACTGAACTGGTTATGATTTGGAGAGCTTTTTCCCCCTCTACCTGTTTCACTGAATTTTCTTGCAGAGAAAATTTCCTCTTACTCAAGGGCAATCAGCTAATTTCTTCCTGGAAAACCAAATCTAATGTACAGTAAAAAAATCACAAATTATAGAGAACCAGTATTACTACACTTCCCAGAGATGAACTGGTGTGAGGGTGGGGTACTTTCTTTTGACGGAGTTAGTAACAGGGAGAACTACTCAGCTGGAAAAAACAGGCGGCTGATCTGAGTTGTTTTCATAGATGGTAAATGTGTGTTCATTTTGCTGCACAGATTTTCAAAGCCCACTTGCTTTGCATTTTTTCCTTTGCAGAACAGAGATAGGAAGCATTGTGCTACATTCAGATCTATCCCCATTCAAAAATGTTGTTAATTGCTGTGATTAGATATAGTGTTTACCTTTGCTGTGTAAGTGACTAGACCACCAAGGTGGTGATCAAATGCCATCTCATATGATCAATGTTTCTTGGTACTTTTTGCTTTTTTGTACACAGTTTTGAATCATTATAATCTGTATATGTTTTTGTCTATTTGCCTATCATAGCATAACCTAATGATTAAGGGCTCTAAACACAGAATGGAAACATTTCCACTCTGCTTCTCCTTCCACACTTGCCTGATATTCTGGTGTGATCATCTCTGCATCTAGCATGCTCAAAAGAATGAAAGCCCAATTCTTTAATCCTTAATGTTCACTTTTGCTTTCTTTTCACAAGCTTCTGAGAATAGCAAATGCTGCCTTACTATTAAGTACTCTGGAAAATCTGGCCCAAATCCCTGACTTTTTCTTCTTAGTTATACATATGGAATTTCACATACAAAAATAACAATGTCATGAATGTGGTTGAAGACAGACAGAACAAAGAAAAATGGTAAAAAAATCCTTTGTGTTTCCTCACCTGCCACTACAAAAGGAATTAAAACTGATAACTTAAAACTCAAACAGTATTTTAAATATTTACATCAATGAAGTCCAACAAGATAATCACTTAAAACACCATAAGAATGTTCCTCTAGGGGCTGACTAGCATGGGTCGGACACGGCAGCAAGACGAGACAACGCTTTGCAAATACATCCGCGTTTTCTGAGCCAGCTTTGTTTGTCAGACACGTGCATATAAAGTAAAAGCCGGAAAGAGAAAAGCAGGTCTGTGATTATGCCTACGTACCCCCGAGAGCCTGAGAAGGCACACAAAACACGGTGCAGTCGCATCTGTCTGTGACCGGCCTGACGGCGAGAGCTACAGCAGAGAGACAAGCAGCTTCCCGTGGGCACGCACCGGGGAGGGGGAGCCTGTGGGATTCCAGGACTCATGCAAGCCCACGTGCTGCAGCGAGGCTGGTCTACTAATGACCCGCAGAAAAACCCTCCAGTGTGCCTCTCCTATCTGCCCTCCTCCTCGGCCTCCCTCTGGGACGTGCCCTTCCACACCCGTCCAAAAATTAAACCGAACTAGGGGAAGGCTGCCTCGCAAACCGAACTGGGCTGGGCTCGCAACTGGACATCAGCGACCCTGTAGCTTTCTGGGTTAATGACAAGGCTGTATCCCTAAGGTACGGCCTCATTCTCCGCACTCTGCACAGCTGAACTGCAGCCAGAGTGATTTCGAGCCCGGGAAGATCAGCCCTACAGAGCCCAGAGCTGCCGCAGAGCATCACTAGACCACCATGTTTCTTCTCCTCGTTGTTCCCAGCACCCTGCGAGCTCTTTTTGGTGGTGCGAGCTTCAGGAGACTGCACAGAGGGCTCCGTGGCTAACCGCAGAGCTCCCCTTTTCAAATCTCATGGAAATAAAAGACAATGCCTAAAAAGAGAATTAGATTTGTACTGCTGGCGCAGCTTTAAGGGGTAATATTGTTTTTTTTAAAGCTCGGGAATTACTTAGTCACTTGTTAGAGAACTCTGGAAGTTTATGAAACTGAGCAAAGCGATGCAATCCTCATGAGTGGTCCGGTGACACCGAGGGGCTATAGCTGCACCCAACACTGAAGGCCAACCTTGCACTCTGCAAAGAAAACGTCATGTCACAAACAGGTGTTTTGGGCTTTTGGCAGCAATGGGACATTGATGGCTTTGATCGTGCTTGAAATGTCTCTGAACTTCATCTCTGAAGCCTCAATCACATGAGCAGTCAAGTAGCACAGGCCTTGGGGACTGGGGAGTTACAGGAGGCCAGAAAATACACAAGCCCGTTAGTACTCATCATAATTATTGAAATCTGTAAAATAGGTATTAGAATAAGTCTTTGCAGTAAGATGTGGATTGAAGTACTTGTTTCTCTCCTCCAGAATCAGGTTGTTTTTGTTAAATGCCTGGGGTAAAAAAAAGAAAAATAAAAAAAGAGATAAGAAAATAGGAAGGGCATAAGAAGGGTAGCCACTAAATGCTCTTTCACCAAGGCAATTTTTGTGGCAGATATCTGTGTATAGTAAGTCAGTCAAAAATGCATTGAGAAATACCTGCACATTTACAAAAACTTGCATTTGCATGTATCTGCTTACACAATAATGTTCCTACAAAAAGCAATGCTACTCAATAAAGTAAAGCCAGACACTTTTCCCCCAGTATTATAAAACTAATTTTATGACTAAAAATACTTTTTAATCATACATATTCAGTTCTTCGTATTAGAATGATTCACTCATTATCTTTTTACTGAATAAGAATTATTTTCTCTCTACGGCATTAATTCCTTAATTTTCAAATGCAATATGTAGGAGAAATATCTAAAGGTCTTAGGAGTGTAAATCCTGGGGTTTTTTAAAAGTTATATGGGTATTTAGAATTTTTAAAGGTTTTTTTTTGTTCCTATAGCTATCCAAAGAGATGATTAGTGGAATTCGGAAAAGCTTTAAATTAGGTACATATTCCACCATTGATTACAAAATCTAGACCTTTCTTGCCATTTTTAAATGAAATTCTTTAAAATGTCTTTAATTAGAAAGAAAAATGCAGAAATTAGAAACTGGATTATCCAGGTAGGATTTAAGAAAATTCCTCATTTACAAAAAGCTTTGCAGCTGCATGAATAAAGTGTGTAAGCTGAAGATATCGAGCCAAGTATTTTCAGAAAGCTCATCCTTCCTTAATTCAGTGGGTCTGAAAAGAAGAGCTATTCTAAAAGGTCATAAAAAGAAAATAGCTGTTTGGGAACAATGATCATATGATAAAGATTTCATTCCAGACTCTCAGCTAATGTAAATCTGTAGCGCTCATTTACAGAATATTTTGAGTATGAACACTAGCTGAGAGTCTGACCCAGAATATATTCACCAGATACATCTCCTGTACAAACACAGTGCAGGAAGCTGAACAGTGCCCTTGACACCATGTCATTGGAGCCAAAGGATTATCTTCAATATATGTCATGATGATTGTTAATGGCTCTATTTACTCCTTGAACAAGCCACGATTAGGAAAAAAATCCCAAAAAACAAAACTTGAGTGGTCTGTTTTTTCCCAGGAAAGGCTGCTGCTGTATAAATTATACACGCACACAAAAGCTAACTTCCTGTGTAATAGGGATTGACAAAGGAAAGGATCTGTAATCATAATGCTTCAAGTGAAACCTATTTTTGTCCTTAACAATCAGCATAATTTGAGTCCAAACACTACTGCAGAAAATTAGCCAGTAGAATTCTTTTGAAATAGCGGAACTGCTGTGTAGGACCATATACGTTGTGCATCATAGAGCTCCCAACCCACTTCTCACCTTGATGGCTTCTACAGAATCGTATTTGTCCAGTTTGTTGATATGGTTGGTAATGCTGGTATTTAGAGGTGCTGGTGACACCGGATGGATCACAGTTGCATCATGGGACTGTTGTTGATATCGTTGGCAATAAGTGTAAACAAGCAGGGTAAGAAGGCAACCAAGTATCGAGCTACTTAATCCCACTGCGATCATGTGAAACATGTTGAACTCTGGCGAGTGGAGAGAAGACAACAATCAAATTTTTAAGGAAGTGGCAATAAAAGCTTAAGCTAGGGAAAAATGTAGACAAGCGCTTGATTCAAATAAAGATAAGGGAAATTTCATGTGTTTCCCAGGAACATCTCAATTGCAGTGGTTTATTCCTACAGTAGCAAATGCATTGCATTTCCCTGAAGGAATCATTATAAAAATCTTAGATACCGATACATCTCTCCAAGTATTAAGACTGAGTTTTTTGAAAGATGCTTAAAGAAGTTCAGAACCCAAATAACAAATGAATGAATTGCAGTTTGCATGTTTGAATAGTTTAGCAAATTTTTTCTTCAGACTGTATAACAAAGCCTTGTTATATATAAATTACACATATAATGTACATACATCGCTTTTTTTCAGTGAAACACAGTATCATCTCCTCTGCTGTTCTTCTAGTTCTTTCTTTTACACATAGTGACTTGTGGCAGAACTAACAAAATCCTGGTATCTTTGAATCACAGTCCTGCTTTCCCTAAAATGTTTTCTATATCCCCTTTATTTGGTGCATGTCCCAGAAGCAGTAGCATACATTTTTTCCATCCCCTGCTTTGATTCTTGCTGGGTCTCACTGTTTCTGTATCTTTGATATATGGCAAATTTGTTCCCTTCACCAGCCTTCAGAGTTTCTTCCATATGTAAGGGTGGGGTGACAAAGAAATGGTAATGTTTTAGGGGAAAATGGGAAGGGGGGAGAGAGAGAGAGACTCCTTAAAGCTCAGTGTGCTTTTAACCACAACAGCCCAGAGTCTCCAAAGTCAACAACTCAGACCCCAGCACTCTCCTGTCTGTTCTGCCTTTCAAAGATACTATGGGATCAGATGATGGGGAACCTTCACCACCTACGCAAGGATTAAAACTGAGAGGAAACTCACTGCTGCGTGAAACTGTAGAAGGGAATCTAAAGCACAATCATCCCCTGATGTTACTGAACAGAGATACCAGGTCAGATGTGGCACCAGTAGGATTAGCTTGAAATAAACAAAGTACACTGTTTTTCATTGCTATTTCAAACTGGAGCTGTGCTTTTTGATTAGGAAAGAAGTATCATTGAGAAGCTCATGTTGGAAATGTCATCTTAACATTACTGAAAATTTGTTTGGGGTTGCCTAAATGCACAAAGGAAAGATTTTAAACTGAAAGACTGGCACTAGTCTGAAAAACATCTCTTAGACCTTTTTCACTGTAATACAGTAAAACAGGCCAGCACATGGTTCCCATTTTTTGCAAATGTCTAAGGTAGGACCTTTACATGCCTACTGGGTATTTAGAAACACAAACTAATATTTAGCTGACTAGACTGACTGCCCCAGTATATAAATTATCACTGAAATATCCTTCTACGCTTTTACAAGAGTTTCCCACTGTTGCAGAACTGGGCAAAATGTCTTCCGAGTAACACTGCTAATTAGAAAAAAAATCAAATCACATTATCCTGGCTCCCATAACAAGTTACCATGCACAATAGTACCCTTGCATAACCTCTGTGTTTTCATTGTCCTTTATTAGCTTAAAAATGCAGCTTATCTGTGCATGGAAGAATAGCAGAACCGGTCAGAGCTATTACCATGACGACACAGACTAAGCGTGATAGCTCAGCACAAAAAAATGGTCATTTTTCCTTTCTTCCTCTTAGCTTTTTTTTTTTTTTTTAACAGTTTTCTCTTTCAGGATTTGTTTTGCTATCATCAGGACTCTCTGGAATGGAACTTTTTCTTTACTTTTTAGTTTTGCCTTTGGCAGCAAAGCTGAAAATGAGTCCCAGATACAGTCGGAGCTATTAAATGGGTTAGCAGGCTGGCTTTCTGCTGTTCGTGTGGAGTCCCAAAGAGGTCTGTGAAATTATGATCCTGAAAAAGGTGGAGCAACTTTGCAAATTTTGACCTACTGATAACTAGCTTATAATAGGAATTTCTTTTTGAGGCAAGGCTGGCTGCTGTACTGAAAAAGAAGAAAATACAAACATCCAGTAATACATATTCTTGTCTCAAAGGTCAGCAACGGCAGATGGATATTTAATGAGAAATCCTGTAGTAATGACATCTTTTCTGCACAAGTGTAAATAATAGAATGCAGCATTTAGAAGGTAGAATAAAACTAAGAGAATGCAAAGGTGAAACAAAAGGAAAAAAATGCGGAATCAATATTTCAGCATTTAATACACATCTAGAGTTGAACAGCTTACCTCCACACCGTTTTTCTTCTATGCTGCTGGATCGTGCCACTGATATTTCTAGAAAAATAAATAAACTGCTTATGCCAAGGAGAAAAAATATTACAGAGAACCACTAGTTTGATTAACACAGTAAGGATTTAAGAATTTATTCTACTACATTCACTCCAAATACAAAGTAAAAAAGATTTTGACTATGTGGTAGAATTAACAAATAAGTCCAATGATATCTTCAGGTTCCTTAGTTTCCCAAGCAAAAGCAGCAACATACTTTTAATTCTTGCCTTAAAACTGTTCTGTAATTAAAAAGATGAAGTGCACGTCAAAACTTTCTTTGTGGAGTTTAAGCATGTTGACAAAGCGGTGATTTTCTGAATAGTAAAATTAATGAGAGTTTAATTATCTTGTGTTCAAATGGGCTCATTAATTCTAGAAGTCATGTCTAGCACTAATGTGAAAAGAGGGAATTTACAAATCTTAAAAAAAGATGACTGCCAATTTCATGGGTCTCAATTGTAAACTAATAAAAACTAATTCCAGCCTGTGTCCTTACCATTTTGACTTCGGAAGCATTCTGAATAAATACTGAATACAAGTCTGCTGGCAATCAACTTTTCCCACTCTTTACTTCAGGCCCATGGCTTCTGTGAAGGGCAGTGCTGTCTTACAAATCTCTTGAACCTCTCTGAAAGGGTGAATATTGGTGACGTAACTGACAGAGTCTACCTGGATTTCAAAACAGCTTTTAAGTTCCTTGTCAAAGTTTTTCCAAGCAACAAAGTAGATATGGGAGATGAGGAAAAAGACAGAAAACAGAGTAATACTATGTGCCTAGTTCTTACAATGGAGGGACCTAGGCTTTTCAGCAGAGCTAGAAAAGCAGGAGGCAAATGTGGTTCTGAAGTTTGCTGATGATACAAAGCTAAGGTAGCATGGACAAGGGCATGGTGTGAAGAAAGGCCCTACAAAACTAGGCAATAAAATACCAACTGAAACAGAATGTAGATCAATGTAAAACGATACATACAGAGGAAAGCTATCCTAGTTCCATGTATAAAATGATGGGCTGTGAGCTGACCATTACTACTCTTGAGTGAGACCGGCGGTTTGCGACAAATTGTTCCATGAAAATACCAGCTTAGTGTTCAGAAGCAATCAAAAAGGAAAAAAAAAAAAAATGCTTAGGTACTACCAAGAAGGCACTAGTGAATAGGACAGGATATCAGCATTACGGCATTTCACAAATCCATGTATTGTCCACACCATGAACACTGTGCGCAGCACTGGTTTTTCCCATCTAAGGATGTAGAACTAAAAACAGATCAGAGAAGGGCAGCAATGATGGCCACAGGTACGCTATAGCTTCTGTATAAGGAATTAACAAAGTAGGCTCTCCGCTGCCAAAAGATGATCCACATGCAGCTACTGCTAAAGGGATCACAATTTTTTACCTTTCTTCACACGCTAAATCAATACTAACTATTTTCAAAATGAGAAAGTATCAGACCTGGCCAAACAGCGCTCTCACAGAGTTAAAGGCTGAGAGCATACTTTGGCTGGCTGAGACTATTAATTCACAATCCAAACAAAAAGCAGAAAAAAATGTACTAAAAAATCATAAAACTCTGCAAGGTAATGTTGACAAGGACTAACTCTGGAAACACTGCAGCAGCAATGACGAGGAGTCATTTTTGCACTCTGCCAGAATCACTCTATATAGTAAGTTCTGTAGAGGAACAGAGCTAAGGTAAGCAGGAGGAGGAGAAGACAACATGAGGGTGGACAAGCCAGCAACACTAGCTGAGGAAAGGTGGGAGGTGAATTAAAAAACGAGAGGCTGAGAGGGAGGGAGAGAGGGAGAAAACTCTGAGTCAGAGGACCTGGAGGCGTGAAAGTGAACTAAGTGATCCCAAGGAAGCACGCTAGTTTCCCTAAGGTGAGTGTAATGGGCATGACCTTATCTGCTGCGATATGGGTAATTTGAGGAGGAGTGGCAAACAAACCAGAAGGGCGAGAGAGGAGGTGGCTCATTTCAGATTCTGCAAAAGCCTACTTTCCAAAACAAGATGTAGAGCTTATATTGGATTAAGCAGGGGATTCACAGAATGTGAATATTAATGTCACTGCTTCGAAAGCCTGAGAAAAAGGGAAAAATACAATGTGGGAGTTTTTGCTTTCACACTGACATTTTTTACACTGGTTTTGGAGGGAAAAACAGTATTTGGGAGTTTAAGCATTATGCGCCATCAATAAAAACAGTATTTAAATGTGTTGATTTCTTTGTTATATTGTACTGCATAGTCACAGAAAAAAAGGTTGCTTCACTGAGTAAACATAATTACATTTCAAATGATATATTAAAATGTAAATTTCTCTGTCTGTGAATAGACTGCTAGCTTTTTTTAATGCACACAGGCGGAAAGATGACTGTTAACAGCAATGCAATGTGGCCACCCATACTGATGTGTGGATTTAAATGACTGTTATGATTTAAAAAAAAAAAAAAAAAAAAGAAGAAAAAAAGAGTACAGTCATGAGTTTTGACAAATGCTATAGAATAATACATGACGTGACTATCCATCAGGTACTTGGCGGTCATGGGGGAGATAAGGACCTGAGTTAATAGTATTTACCTATCTAAACAGTTACTAATTTAAGGGACTCTGTGAAATGATTTCCAGATTAAGTACCATAGCACCCGCTTTTGTATATGCAAATCACAAAACCTAGAGGAATGTTTCTCTAATAACCTCAAAGTCTCAAAACCACTTAAATTAAAGTAAAAAAGAAACTATTTCTCCTAGCTGTCTACAGCCATGCCTGCACTCGGCTACCAAGTAGGACGGGAGGGACCTGCAGAATGCTGTGACGGTGACTAACCAAAGTCCCAGGTGGTGACAGCGAGGACAGCTCCACAGCCCTCGGTGCCATGAGGCAGATTTTCATGAAGACACCAGATCTGGCAACATTTTCTCTACACAGTAGACCAAAACGCTTTGGCTGCCAGAAGGCAAGTTCTGTTCCAGCTCTCGGCTCTGCACAGTGCGGTGTGGGACGATGCTGCACCTCGCTCCTGAAACGCTGAGAGATTTCACTGCTTCGAGGAGCAGGCTGATCTCACCTGGTATAAAGTTGGAGTCCAAAGCACAGGCTCGGCTCTCTGTGGTGTTGCCCGTGCACTGGCTGCCCACGGGAAACAAAATGACGCACTGACGAACACGGAACTGGAGGCCCGACGAGTCGCAGTCGGACCACTCGGACCACTCCGACCAGCTGTCTGCAACAGGCAGAGAGGGACACACACGCAGGCACTGCAATTAAGTGCTTGAAGTACACCAAGTGAGAGTGAAATAACCTGTATTTCTCAATTATGACAGAAGGTCCCATCCCCAGCTACCACCAACTAGTAGAAGACTTCTCTTTCATTACGATAAAACAGAGGCCGTTTGGCTTGGGCAAAACTCTCTAAAATGTAGAGTGTGATGGTAAATTTGTCACAGACGTATTAAGGCTTTGGCTTCTCCCTTGACCTTTGTTTGTGAAAGCGAGAAGCTGGGGGGATTCTGCAGTGGTGACTGGAAGAGTGACTGTCATGGAGTTAATTCCAGTCTAGGTCATTAGGGTGGACAATGACAGTCTTTTATTTATATACCTGACAAGTAGCAATGAGAGCTGTAAGAGTATGTATTCCAGGTCTGAAACAGGATATTTATTTAACCACAAAAATAATGGTATCTTGCAGAGACTTCTTTTTTTTTTTAGCTTTTGTTATTTTGGGTCCATGTGTTTGCTCTAGATAGAAGACATCAAGTATTCTCATGTTCTCTTCCCCGTTCAGTTCCTTATCGGCTTCTATTGTTTTTCTATATTTCTTCCTCTGCCTATGGAGTTTTGATTAAGACATTTTTATTTCATGCCTGTGTGATCTCAGAACACTTCCCTTAAATGAAGCGAATTGATCACATTCCCATGAGGTGCTGTGAGTTTACTGAACTCAGCTTTCTTACAATGAACGCACAAGTCTTGCCTTCATAGGAATCTTCTGAGTTTTGCATGTATAGTATAAGACAGAGCTCAGTTAAACATTTTTCTTTCTTCTGTTGGTTTTCTCACTGTTTTAAGTGCATCCTTGCATAGTTTCAGTAACCCTCCACATCCTCAAAAAATCCTTAGTATCAGGATTCCAGAAATTTCAGTTTTCTGCTAGTTTTGTTTGGCCAAAAAAAAAAATTAGTACTATTTCAAATGCCAAGAAATCTTTACTCTTTTCACAACTTAAAAAACATTATAAATAATTTCCATTTTTGCATATGCATTTCTGTGTTGGTTGGTTGTACTTAAGATTCCCAGTGCCACTACTATTCCCCTCCTGTATTAAACATGTCACTCAAGCAGCAAATGTCACCAATGGTACTTCCAGATCAGCACAAGCAGGAACCACTGGCTGCATGATCCTCACCACAAGAAAATGGCTCTGCAGGGATGCAGGAGTCTGCCCAAACTTGACGTGTATAGCACTGCAGTTATTTTTGTCCCATATCAATGTGAAATAAGAGCAGTAAAAAAAAGTTTGAAATCTACATCATAAACATGAGGCAAGGGCTATTCTTACAGTTAGCTGATGATCTGTTGTTTCAAAAACCTATGGCAAACTTTCAGTGAGATTGAAATATTAACAAAACATCACAGAATGTGAGAAAAACACTTCACCCTCTGAAATTTTATTGCTTTATAAAGGTTTTCACTTTCTCGAACCAAAATGAAACCGACCTCCTCCTCTTCCACCCTCCACCTACTCCAAAATTTGGGTAACAATCAGGTCAAAATAAAATGAAGAAATTATTTATAAACGTTTGCAAACTGTCATTTCTAGAAAAACGATGGTAGAAAATAAATGTGCAACAAGAGAAATAGCTACAATACTAGCACAATGAATGCGCCAGTTCTGACCTTTTAAAGATGCCTTAAGGATCCCAAGGCAGCTATGTAACTTCTACATACAAATGTACACTATTTGTCTTGAAAAATCAAATCATCTACTGATTTCTATGTTTGGGGTTTTTTTAAACACAATACAAAGTGCTGCATCCACTTTAATTTTGACAAAGTAGGTACTTTTATTCTGCTGCAAGACATGCAGTGCCTAGAAAAGGAAATTAACTTAAATTGTAGTTCAGAACAGGTAATAGAATCCATAAATTCAAACTGTGCCTTCACATGCACAGCCTCATTACATGAGCAGAAAACTTGAAGACTAGGAGCTCTCAGTGAAGCAAGTAATACAATGTGGCATCAGAGCTGCTTATTTCCTGTCGCTGTTGCCTGAATTCCACGAATCAGCAAAAAATGAAACCAAATTTTCCCACTGGCTTTTCACTAATGATTTTATCTGGTTTTGTGTGGTTTTACTTTCTACTTCTGACTTAAATTTCACCAAAAAAAATTAGTTTCCTTTAATATAGGTCAAAAGGCAGAGTCAAAGTTACAGCAAAAGTCACAATCCATAATACCATACAACTATCAGAAGTGATGACATATTACATTTCCTAAGTACTCCACAGTCACTTAAAAAGATGAAGTCCCTGCGCCTTAACATCTGAAGGTATGTTACAAAGAGAATCAAGGTTTGCTCTGTGTTTTATATGAAAACAGGGCAAACATTATCTACTTGAAGGACCTTGTGATAACACATGTTGTTGAATATTAACCTCAGCAATTTGCTTGCTGTGAATGTTTAGTGTTATAACAAATGCACTTCTTTGTGATATTGTTATTAAAAGTCTCCCAGGCAGTTTTCATGATCCACTCGAAATATTATACAATTTTAGTTTATCCAGACCCAGACCCTAGTAACATTAATTTTAATTTTTAAGGGGGAGGTAGGAGGTGGTGTCTTGTAGGCTCTATCCTGCTATTACTTGATTTACTGTGATTGTGGCATGTAAGAGCTGATTGTGCACTTAATAAGGGAGAGAAATTATTTGCTCCTAAATAATAAATTTGTCATACCTGGACACGGCTGTGTGTTGCAAAGTGCTTCTTCAGTGTGCAGCCCAAGGCAGATATCTCCGCCATATGCTGGTGCTGGGTTTGTGCAGGAGCGGGTTCTCATGTAATGCCCTCCTCCACAAGTTGCTGAGCACTTTGACCAAGATGACCAACAAGACCAGCCTCCATCCACTGAAAAGACACAAAATATCATATTGTTCCAAGTTAATGTGTGACATGGCATAATCCAACCCATCTTTCTCATATTCTGTGGATCTAATTCATGGCCTCCTGAAATTATTGGACATTTTTAGGTGCTACTGAACACAGGCCCACAAATTCAATCTTACCACAATGCAATTTAAGTTCCATATTTTAAAGGCCCCTGGTATACGAGGAAGTCTAACAAAGTTATTCATCTATATAAGACACTTTCAGTGGGTACCATAATTGCTTTAAGGTTAAAACTCTTTTCTCACCAAAGCTTGTTTAGTAGATGGATTACAAGCTTAAAGTAAATTTTTATTCATAAATTAAAACTTACCTGAATAATACCAACAGAGACTGAGGAATCCAAATTTTGTTTCACAGCCTAGGTGAGATTGCCTTAACCCTACAACCCATTTCAATTGATCTAACAGTTGTAGGGTTTGGTGGACCAGTATAATGTTACAATCTTAACATAGCTCTAGCATAGATGCCAGCAACAGAACAATGGTGATAGTTCAAAAAAGCAACAGATGAATGACAAAAAGGAGTTGCCACTTCAAGTTTCAAACACAGGTTGTTGAAGAATAATTTCAGGTTTTTTTCCCCATTAGTATTTATTGATTCAGGCATGTCAAACTGTTCTTCAGACTTTCACAAGGTTCCTCTGAAACGTAGGCTGGTTTTGACAGGAGCCCCATTTCTCAGACGGCTTTCGACACACGGCCACTAGACGGGCTTCTCATAAAAGTTCGCCTCATTGCCTGCACTGGACTGGCTCCTTTGCAGCCTCAGGATGTATTTCTGGCATTTATGGCCATATTGCAGCCCATCTGCCAAAGGCTTCCTATCTGCTGCCACATGACAAAGTCAGATGTACTTCTCCCAGGGACAGCATTCCCTCTGTGAAGAATCTCAGTATTTTGTTCGTTTCTCTTTCAATTTTTTTTTTTTTTTTTGGGGGGGGGGTGGAATAAGAAGCAACAAAAACCTAAACTTTCAAAATGTTCATATCCCAACAAAAAAATAAATTTATTTTCAAACCTCTATTTAAAGTGTTATCACTTGCTTTCTTAATACTTAAGTAAGAAAATGATTTACCATGTCTGCAATTGATTAAAAGAAATAGTGTGCAATTCAACCAACGCTAATAGATGAGACTCTAAGTATAATAAAGGCAATGTGCCAGTAAAGTTTTGGTTTATGACAGGACCCTAAACTGAGCAGAAGTTTTGCCTTTTTTTCTCCCATCACTCACAGCAGCAGTGGGCATTTTACCACACAAGACAGAAACTCATTATTGCCTGCCTGCTTTTAAAAATACGAGGTGAGGACACATTTTCTGTACACAATTTTTACTGTGCATTCAATTAAGGCATTCCTTGTAAGACTTTACTTCATGGTTTGTTGAAACAATTGATTGTCACTGAAGCCTCCAAAACATTCATCCAGCATTGCAAAATGACTCCTTTTGATCCTTTCTGTTCAATTAATCAAACAGTCTTTCAAGAAGTAAACCAGTTTCCACTGGTTTATTGAAATGCTATTCCATAATTATCTCCTACAAAAAAAAGGAGGTTCCAAGTCTGAAAAAAATTAACTTACAATGAAAAGATCTCTGCAGTATTTGCATTTAAATTCTTTCTTAGATGAAGATGTAGAACATTAAAAAAATATTTTGATTTGGTAGCATTGTGTATCACAAATGCCCTTGGTCAGTGGAGTAGAATGATTTCTATGCAAAGGTTGCAACAGCTAGAAAATAGCCAGGAGAATGTGTTTATTTTGATATTAAAACTTATACATGCATTTTTGAATGTAATTTCAGATACAGCATACCCTCAGGTTCTCAACTGCTAATCAAACAGGCAATTCGCTAGCGCGTACCTAAGGCTATTAACTAATCCTGTAAGTGAAGTTGTTGAATACACAACATTTCATTCTCTGTATTTTTTGCAACATTATCCTATAAATCAAGAAAGCATGGAGTTGGCACTTCCTTGCTAAGAACAATAGCTGTAAAAAACTTTTGTAGGTAATCTATCTGGCCTCTGAATAGCCTGACTGGACAGACAGGATTCGTGGAATCTGGTACTATAGCCCAAGTATGTCATTTAAATAAATTATTACCATTATTAAGGAATTCAATGATTGCTACATTTTTTCCCAGGATATATTTATCAGCCAAATCATCTAGCTATACAGATGTATGAGAGAGTTTTATACCACCTATCATAAATAAATACTGCATCTCTGTAGGGTGCTTGACTTGTTCTCTTATTCATATAGTCACTGGAAAACAAATATGTCTTTTTGCCTGAGATAACTCTGTTAATGTAGTATTATGCAAGCTCATATCTATGAAGGCCACAGGTTATTTGTCTTCAGTGCAGGTGAAATATACTGTGCAATTTTATAACAATTTCAAGACATGGTATCTTTTATTCAGAACTTGCCTCTATTTCTTTTTTTTTTAAATTATGTCAAGTAGAAGCAGAAGCTGTTACCTAAGCTATTCATTTGATATGATATTAAGGTTTTACCTTTCCAGATACTCCCTTTTTTCTTTTTTTATTTTAATTTAAAATCATCCTTGACTTGCTCAAGTGAATAATCAGAGGCATTCCTGCTGCAGTGTATAGACCTCCATGAAAGAGAATGACAGTCTGAGATTGTCTAGACAGAAGAAAAATTGTCTGCAAACATTACCTGTGGCTCGTCCACTGTAATGGAGACAATGACCCCCTAACAATTTCTACTTATTTTTCAATGGACCAGAGTGAGAATTACAAATGTGAATGCATTTGAAACTGCCATCTGCCATCTATCTATAGGTGGCCAAGAACACAGAGACCGATGTGACATCCAGGAACGTCACCGTGTTCCACAACTGCAGTGATCATGGCTGTATTGTAAGACTGTGGAAGTAAAGGGAGAAGTGGGTCTGGGGAAGATGGTAAAGGACAGACCTAATATAATAGGCAACGTTAGATTTGATCATGGTTGAGCTGGACAGTGTAATTATAACTGTTTTTCTTAGCGACTACTTACTGACAGGCTGCCATCCTAAATCTCTAGGCCTTTCAAGGACTGTCATAACTACCTCTGTTATTTGTCCCCAGAACTTTTCCTTCTCAGCAACACAGGATGATAAAGTATCATCACGGTTAAATAAGATCAAAGGAGTGGGTATTTACTGCTTGAGTTTTTACAAGACCTAAATAGAGCTCTGTGGTTTCTTTCATCTTCCTTTAAAGTTGCTTAGCAACACAGCACCATCTGTGGTTTTTTTTTTCTTTTTTCCTTTTGTCATGGAGCGCTTAATGTTATTTCTGCTTCTTATAGGAGGAAAAATGCACTGCTGCAAGGAAAGTTACAATTACTACAGTCTCTTTACATAACAGTTTCGTAGAGCTGTTGGACAAAAGAAAGTCGTTAGAGCAGTTCCACAATGAAAGATAGAAAGAGTCTTTACGTTTCCTGACCATTACTGAGGTTGGTCCCTTTTGGAAGAAGGCACCCTTCAGCTAGCAGGGGGGTCTCAAACAATGCTCTTTCCTTTGTAGTAAAGCGAACAACTTTTTGCCTACTGGCTGTTGCTGTGGTTAATAAATATTTCTTCATTATAATGAAAAAAAAGCCATAGGGAAGAGGATGTCCTAGGGAGAAACAGTGTACAGAAATGGGATCTCCTGGGGACATGATAAAGCATCCACACTACTGGAGAATTTCCAAGACACAGTTAAGTAAACTGGATACCCTGCTATACACTTTGGGTTTTACAAGGAAGTGGAAGGAAGCGTGGGCAAACACACTGTCCTCACCTGCTTTCATGAGAACACAGATAGGATTGCAGGCTCTTTCATATACTGTCTGGTCTCATTTCAAATTTAAACAACCAAAAAAAAAAAAAAAAAAATATTTGGTTGGTTTTTTTTTTTGTATATGCCTTTAGGTTTATAACTTTTCACATTCATCTTTTTGAAAGTGTAGCAAAAGAGAGTAAAAAATGTTGAGAGGCCAGTCTTCTCTATATACATGAAGGAGTACCAATAGAGGGGCAGTATTCCTTTCCACCCACCGAAATGCAAACGGTGTGCTTCCCAGTAGCTGAGTAACAGTTAAATCCAGGGGCACTGGGTGTTTGGCAGCCCACAGACCCAAGAGAGAGTACTGCTCCCTTCCAGACATCTGGGGATCATCCCATTCCACATTACTTAGCCCACTGCTTTTTCCTAATCCTGTGGGATGTTGCTGCATGTTTCAGTGTGGGAAAGAGCGATTTTTACATCATAGTTTGCAAAGGTGAAGTCTTGTTTCTGTGATGCTACAGATACCTTTTATTCATAAAAGAAATGCTGGATGAAACAGTCAACGTAGTGCAGCGCAGAAGCACAGAAGGCAAACAAATGCTTCTACAGAAAGTACAAGAACAAAATCTAAGGATCAACCAGGGTTTAAATCTGTAACCGAGACTCTTAAGTTAGAAGAGCGACAGTTGCTTCCAAAGGGCAATTCAGCCCTCTCCTCACTGGCTACAGAAGCAGCCTAGAGAGGTCAATGCATGTGGAGAGATGGGCTTCAGCAGCCTCAGAGACAAGCTTTCTTGAATCAGGGTAAATCTTTCCCCCTGTTTTATGAAGTTACTGCAGGATAAATTTTGTCCATTCCTTTAAATATATTCCTGTTTCCTTGTGGCCAAGTATGACTGCAAGGGGAAAAAAATAGGAGAAAAAAACCAAACCAAAACAAGGAATAACTAGCTTTAGGGCATGCACAAATAACTTAAAGTGTCTTTCAGGGAGTTTTGTGTATCTGGAACTCTTTATTGTTATTAGCACACTTCGTGATATATGAATTTATACAGTTCTTCTCAGACAAAATGTCATAACTAAACCAACTAAAACTACTGTAACAAAAATTTGCAACTGGTAAAATCCCAAAATATTGTCATGAAGTATCAGAACTTCAAATCTAAGAGAAGGCAACTGTTTTCCCTGTGATGCACCACTATGCTCTGAGGAGAAGAGGGAACAGGAACTCCTGTAGCTCATGCTACTCAATGGTGTTCATGTAGCTGTGCTTTAAACTCCTAATTAAGGCACATTGGCCAAGTGTCCCTATGTGCAAAAGAATAAAAGACAAGGCAATAAGAAACAAAGCAAAACAAAAATGAAGAAAAAATTGACTTTTTCTAGAGTAATAACTGAAGAAGTGTAATATTGTGAACTAGGACAGAATTCCTTATGTTTGGTTGTTATTATTTTTGGGCAAACAAATCTTTAATTAGTAAATTCCTGTGAATTTTGTAAATTTGCAGAATTTACTGTTCAAACAGTGGTTCTCTTCATCATCTATTTCTCTTCATAATGCAAATATCTCACAAGCCCCCAAGGATAACAAAACCCTAATATTCCTGATTATAGATTCCTTTCTTTTCATATTGACCACATATTAGTAACTCAAAGAAAACAGAAATGTCAGCGAGTATTCACAGATCCTTTCCATAGTTATTGAGGCTGTTCAGTGCTTGCCAGCTCTACTCTATTCACCACATCTCTGGGCCATAAAAAAGGAGCTGAGGCACAGGGCCAAAGCACAATTTGCTAGTGCAAGACAACAGTGAAAATTCTCCTGCCCCTCAAAGCAGTTTGGCCCCATGGAAACTGAGTACTGGGAACAAGCCCTACCTTACACTGACTCCCAGACTATTTCTGCAGATTATTTGGGAGAGTGGTAGTTAGTCAAAGGCAAAATTGTACGAGGGATCATTCTAAAACTTGTACAATACAGAGAAATCATATTCCGAGGCCTGGGTACAATTTCTGGCAATTTTCTGGCACTGTCCAATATATTCAGCCTTCAAATACTTTGAACGAAAAGCAATCTGCCCAGTGACTGCTATCAATCCGTATGTCAGCGGACCATTTACTTTGCAACAAGCTGTGGGAAAAATGCCACTGCTGCTCTCTCCCCTGCAGGCTCAAGAAAGATTTAACAGTAGCTGCTGAAGGCAGGTTCTAGATGGCTTCGATATAAAGTTCTGTGATCCAGTAGCACATTTAATCATACATTACTGGCTATTAATATATTAATAAGTACATTTAAAATGGTGCTGTAAGACACTTAACGAGACAAGAAAGCCTCGTACACTCGTTGATGGCTCCATGAGCTTTTTCACTGTCAGTCCTTCAGAGCACTCAGTATCTTCCAGGATGATACTGGGCCCAGATTAATCATTTTAGAAGCCTAAAGTCCTACTGACTTTCAGCGTGACTTAAGCACTGCTCAGTATATTTCTCCATCACTCATCTTTTTCAGCAGTTTATATCACAAGGGTTTGATCCTGTGTGCAATAAGCAGAACAGGGGATAAAGTAGAACCTGAGCCTGCACTAGCAGGAAGGCTTCTTTATGGCTGCCATCTCACCCCTTCCTACTAAACCAGAATATTTTTAAAAGGCTAGGGACTTGACTGGACTGTAACAAAATGGTTCTGTACCAGCAGGGAGCACGTGAAGCTGTCCTTACCCTGAGGGAGCTCAGATAAATCTTAGAAAGCATGAAATTCTTCTTTGTTGCATTTTTATTTCTAGTAATATGGCCATTACTTTCAGGTTGAGGCCAGAACAAAATCTCCTCACATTCCTTAGCCTTTCTGTCTGCACCTCACTTACTTACAAGGGCAAGAATGAGCTACGCAGAGTCCCTGCTTTTCTCCTCCATGCTCAGAGTGGCAAGAAGGGCCTGACACGTTTACTCCTACTCAGTCCCTGAAACTCTATCTACAGCCGAGTCCATGTGAGGAGGGTATAGTCAATACGACGACGAGATCTGCACCCACACCACCTTTCTCATAAACATCTGCAAGGGCCGTGTGATCAAATCCTAGCATGGACATTTTAGAAACTCACTCAGATAGCTAGGGTAAGAATGACTTTATATAGCTTTCCTAAATATATGCAGCTAGGAAATGAAATCTGGTCCCTAGCACAGTGGTTAACAAGAAGGCTGAAAAGTGATCCAACCATGGTTTCTTTTACTGGCTTTTACCTCTGCCAGGTTTGTACCTGTGAGCCTGGACCAAAGGCTCCTCACTCACGTATTGTTTATGTCTCCCCTTATTCAACGAGGTCTCATGAACGTCAACCTAAGAGATGTTCATGTTTAGCCACCAATTTAACTTTCTGCAACTTTCATTAAAAATTGAAAGAATTCAATTTTATCAGTATGCTTCGTAATAAAAAATTATTCCCTTTCTACAAATTTATAATCAGGTCTAATTTATGGATAAGCCTTATTCTGCAATCATTTTTTACTCTCCCATGTCTCAAAGAAAATAAAATAATCAATTACATCTACCGCTTGCAATGTTTTCCCTTCAGATTTATCTGGGATCTGACTTAGCCCCTTACATTTCTTCTTAATTACTGGCAACCAGTAGTCTTGTAGCTGAGGAACTTTCTGATTCCTCGCAGGCTATCATACATCTAATTACTTCATTCAAGCTCTACATCTTTATTCAAATCTACTTTCCACTAAAAAGAAAAATGGAACTTGTCTCTGAAGAAAGTTATCAGATATATTAGGACACCCCTTCTTGCTTCCGAAAGGCCCACCATACTTTACACCAACTGATCGTTAAAAATATTTTCAAATTCAGAGGCAGCAGCAGAGGGAATAATTTTTACATAAAGCACAATTTTAAGTTCTGCCTTACAACTTAATGTATTTTAGGTTTGGGTATTGGCTAACTCATAAACAACAAGGGCCTCTACATCAAACTTATGTCTGGATAACTATGTGCTTTACTGGTTGGAACAATTTCTTTCAAAAAAATGTAACAGTGTACTAGCTGCAGAGCTAATTAAAAATACCACTTCTGAAAACCTTTAACTTATTTTAACTTTGAAAAAAATCCAACAAAATTCAAGACTGCATTTAATTTAAGAATCAATAGCAAGGAATGCACAACAAATCTGGCCCCTTTTTATAGATAACCTGGGACCAATTAATGACTGTAATTCAGTTACTACAGGATGGTAATACAATCAGGTATCTTAAAGCTTGTGAGCAGAGCTGTTAGCTATTACCACACCACTCAGCTGCTTCAAAGGAAGCTGAAGACAGTGTCTCATGGAGGGATTCCCTTTGCAAGGGAAGAACGAACCAATGAGGAGGTGCTACGTTATAACTTGCTTCACCTACTGCAGGTATCCCTGGGGAGGCTTGCACATGTTGGTACAATGGTCTCCTAAATCTTTGACCTAATGCATTACTGTCAACCTTCAAATTTTTTCACAAATGAACAGTGTAGCCACATGAAACAGAATTGTTTATAATTCTGTTATTCGAGAAAAGCAAGGCATTATGATTGCAGTTTGGGAACCAATGAATTAGATCACGCACTGGGGCCGTGCAAATGTGAAGAACTGGGCCACAATTTTATAATACTCTGTCAGCTGTTGGCTCTCTGCTGATTCCCTTTCACACCTCTCTCTCACTGCTTGGTGTAGGAAACATGACCACCCTTCACTGATCTTGCCTCTAAATTCAGAACGAAACATGTATTCTCTTCCCTTGATCTCCTCAAATGCATACATTGCCAAACAGAGAAGCTACACAATGAGCATCTAAAGCTATTTCCTTGGATGCAGCAAGAAAATTTCACCAGAAAGTGCTGGCTTGTGCCCAAGTGCCTCTCTCAGACCCTTGATGGCTCAGCGGGTTTCACCCAGACCAAAGCAGGGATCGCCAACAGAAATTCCCTTTGGATCTGACCCACCAGCAGGAGAGCTGGAGGCCTGAATGCCTCAGGGGGCTGCCTGAGGCATTCGAGTTGCCAAACAATCCTACTGTTCCCATTAGCCATAAAACTGCAGGTAAGTTCACTTTCAGTGAGCAGCCATAATGCTCATGGAGCTGCTAGGTTTGTGGGATATCTGCCAAAATATATTACTTAGGTTCAATTCAAGGTGGAAGTATTTTTTTCAAGAAACTGTGTCCTGAAAGGGAAGCCCTGTCTTCTGCACAGATCTACTGCTTAGATTCTAATGCAGAGAATGGACAGTGACTGTCTAAGGGCTTACAAAGCTTACGGAAAACACTCATGATAAGATTTGACAAAATACTCATATGGAAAAAAACATGTCTGTGATTTAGGGAACACAGTTTTAACTTGTAACCATATCGATATATATAGACATAGATGAAGATACACACATGTATGTTTTACTATATCAATATACACATGTAATACGTATATTGCCATAGCAATCCTTCAAGCCCATACCTGAACAAATGCCAAAAGCTCCAGGACTTCAATAATAAAATATGCAGCACTGTTATACATAATTAATACAGTTAAAGATGTATGAAAGCTTATTTCTAAATTTACTTATTGATACTGGAAAGAACTGAGTCTCTCAGTCATTATCCTTCCTCTGTCATTTCGTACCTTGAATTCTTTCCTCCTATTCCAATTGCACTTTAATTTCCTCATGTGTTCTCCTATATCCTTCCCTTTTCTTTTTCCATAAAGCCTCTGCAAAGCTCAAAAGCCTCTGAATTTGGATGTCTGTTTTATGACGGGTGAGAGGTGACTGAAACCAAGATTTGTTTTGTCCCCTAATGTCTAAGATACAACAATGATTTATAACACAAAGTACTTTCTTGAAAACATACATTCTACTTGTAGTCCTTTTTATAGAATCATAAAACAACTTTCAATGAAGGAGAAGCTCAAGATTCCAAGAACAATCTTTATGGCCTACTTGAGATACCATCTAGTTTGGTGATCAGTCCTGAACCTTATTTGCTGGACGCTCTCTACGCTCAAAACCCAGCACAGATTTAATGCCAGCAACCACTGTGATGAAAATGATATTTTCTGTTTAAACAAAGACTAGGCCAGATTTCTTATATCTTGCCAGATTTCTTATGTCATTTTTCTCTTGTAAGTTTACTTATTAAAATTATATTTTTACAGTCAAAGTGACACAAGTGAAAAAAGACATAGCTATTAATACTGTTGATGATAAACTGACTGACATCACTTGGGTATCTTATCCAAATCCACTTATGTTATAAAGGTAAATTTGAGGTGTATTTTATTCAAAACACAAAAGAAACGCCAAACCCACAAAAAACAACTATTGCAAAATATAGCCTTGAAGATGACATTTTATTTTCACATATGTCTCTCATTTCACTTGACTCTTACCTGGACAAGGCAAAATGTTGCATTCCTGGTACTCTAGAGATGGGCCGAGGCAAGGAAGTCCCCCGTACTTGGGCTCAGGATTGCTGCAGACCCGTTTGCGATTTCGTATACCTCTACTGCAGTCACGACTGCACTGAGACCATGGAGACCAGGGTGACCAAGCACCATTGATGGTATGAGCAGAGTATCGCCCAGAACGCAAGAAATCTCCTGACAATCCTAATAAAATAGGGATTGGAAAAACAAAACAAAACAAAAACTGAATTAAACCAGTATCTCATCCCAAAACAACCTTTTCCTCTTCAAATTTACTCCTAGGCTTCTAACAGTAATATGACCAGGAGGGTCTTGTCCTTTAGTATCACAATCCAAACCCTAGTTCCATCTCAAGATTCTCTTCCATAATAGAAATTTCATAATCACTTGCACAGATCTACAGTGAAGACTTGGATCCAACTCTTTAGTTAAAGCTTTACAGCTGCATTGACTGAACTAAAGTCAATTTACTCCACCTGAGGATGATAAAAATTATCTCTTGCATAGGAAATGTCATCAGAAAATCTCCAAATACATTACATAGGTAGTATTCCCTCTGTTTTAGAGAAAGAAGGTGGCACAGAAGACAGGACTGAGCTGCCTGTGACCACTCACGGAGCCAGCTCCCCTGGTCCTACTGCAGGGCTCTGCTCACTTGATGTACCCAGCCTGCCTCCACTAGTGCTTGCTGTGCCCAGAGGTTCACGAGTGTCCTAGAAAGCAATGCACTGTACTTATCCTAACCATAGTCAGACTTTAGACAGTGTACAGCAATAATTCCACAAAGCCTAGTGAGACTGCCCTTTTTTTGAAGAGCAATGTTTTGCCCCTTCAAAGACCAGTTTATTTTCTGCTGAGCTGAAGTGTTCTAAACCACATATAAGCTATGGAAATCAGCCTTTTAGAGACACACATGATAGAATGCTTTCTAGTTAAAATAACCATCTGGCAAGTGGAAAACATCTTTTCTAAGTGAGTTTAGTACTGAGAAAAGGCATTAGATTAAACAGCGATGGAGACTGAAGTCAACTATTTATCAGCGAAAGGGGAACACATAGAATGTTGTTCACACAATACAACCAACATGCCTGGATGTAACCCCGGGTGAAGTTCTAATAATCTGCAGTTAATTTGAGTATCTTTGTCACTTTCAGGCTTGGCTCTGCATGGAAAAAGACTCCCTCAACTGTACTCAGCACAACACCAAACTCACTCTTGAGCTGTGGCATTATTTCTAAGCATCTCCAGCAACACTACTGGGATTTCCTACTGCTGTCAAAGCAGTTCACCTTCCCCAGTGCTAGCATCACCAGAAACTCTATGATCAATGGACCACTAACTGCTGTTTTTATTACAAGCACTTATTTAAGTAGTTGTGATGAGAGAAGGTCGTGTGAATGGTACTTAAAACAGCAGAGGATGTGGCTGCCTGCCTATGCTAGAGCTTCAGTATTGCTAATATAAGTCCAGATGAATGGTACCATCAAGAGTGGGGAAATGCAGGGGATTGTTCACAGCTTAAACTGCAGCTCAAACTTTTATTCTTCAGAAATTGTTTTATGCCCTACCCACAAGCACAGGCACCGTGGGAGTATCAAATGGAGCTAAAGAACCAGAAGATGTACTGAATCACATACTGGAAACTGCTACAAGTAACATTGTGAAGAGCCTGCCCAACAGGAGTCCTGGACTGAACAGGACCAGTACTCTGCATAACCAGAATGGAGGAGACCCTCATTCGTGGTGTCCAGTACTGAAACAATTATGCCCTATTTCTACCTGTGCTTATGGCATTAGTAATAATGTTTAAGTTCTGCCCTTTTATCCCAAAGTAGATGAGCCTTTGCATATTTTTATTCAACACAATAACTACTAGCAATATTGGAATGATGATGCAGCGACACAGGAATACTTGTAAATAGAAACTGTTGAAATTAATAAGAAAAGAGCAGAACAGCAATATAAAAATATCTAAAAATGGGTGAAACCTTCCAGTGATTACAGAGGGTAACTATTTCTCTCCTGGTGAGCCATATTCTATTACACAGATATTAAAAGCAGCATTTCAAGAAACATGACATACATTCAGATCCAAAAAGGAAGCAAGTACAGAGAAACAGTATGGGAATGACTAATAGAGGTCCACTTTCCAGCTCTCTAAGAGCTCTTTTTTGCAATTTTGTATCACTTTGGTCATGGAAATGCCCAGCTTATGCACACAGTGATCTGAGAGACCAAAATAATAGTGTTTTTTTAATAATAGCATTTCAAATTAAGGTGGGTTTTTTTAGTTATTAAATAAACAGCAAAGCAAACAATGAACAAAAGTGCTAATCAGATTGCCAGTCATTTTCTTCATAAAATACTGCAGCGTTCACCACTTCATACCAATACTAGGATGTTCTGAAGACATTTTTGCAGTCCAGGTGTAGCTTTTTCAGTTCTAAGGAAAATGTGTGAGCTTATTTGCCATCATGCTATTAGATTTTTTGTGATTTAAATTGGGCAGTGGGGAGGGGAATCTTCTAAGGGAAAGCTTTGAGGCACTTTAGCTCTGAAACAGAAGAATATTCTTAAGAATCTTTTCAGTGTGGAGTTTGGTCTGCAGCAAGTGTTCCCCTGTGTTTTCTTTTTTCCATAGGATTAAAAAATTTATTACAAGGAGCAGTCTTTTCACAGTTTTACAGTAATTCATACAGTGTTCATAGAGGGGGCATTAGAATTTTCTCTTCAGACAAAAAATGCACATTAAAAAATTAACATTATGACACTAATGACATTAAAAATAACAAGATCAGTTTACAATCTGGAAATACAGTACTATTTGTTCCTCAAACAACCTTATAACCTTCTACAATGAGTTGACTAGGTTCATGGATGAGTGGAGAACAGTGGATGTTACTTATCTCAACTTTAGTAAGGATTTTGACACTGTCTCCCATAATTTCCTAATAGACAAGTCAACAAAGTATGAGCTAGATAAGTGGACAGCATGATGGATTGAAAATTGGCTGAACTGGGTCCAAAAGGTTGTGATCAGTCATGCTAAGTCCAGCTGCAGTAAAGTCACTAGTGGTGTATGCCAGGGGTCAATATTGGGTCAAATCCTATTTAACATTGTCATCAATGATCTGGACACGTTTGGTGAGCATACAAAACTGGGAAGAGTGGCTGATACACCAGAGGGTTGTGTCACACTTCGACTAGGCAGAGAGGAATCTCATGGAGTTCAACAATCAAACTCTTGTATCTGGGCAACAACACCACCACACAACAGTAGTTTGAGGCCAACCATCTAGAAAGCAGCCCTGAAGAGAAGGATGTTGGGGTCCTGGTGGACAGCAAGCTGACTGTAAGCCAGCAATGTGCCCTTGTGGCAAAGAAGGCCAACAGCTTCCTGCGCTGCATTGGGAAGAGCCTTGCCAGTAGGTCAAGGGAAGTAATTCTTCCCTCTACTCAGCACTGGTAAGATCTCATTCGGAGTGCTGGGCCCAGTTCTGGGCTTCCCAGTACAAGAAAGATGTGGACTTACTGAAGCAAATCCAGGGTAGGGCCAAAGGATGATTAAGGGCCTGGAGCATCTTTCATACGAGAAGAGGCTGAGAGAGCTGGGACTGTTCAACCTGGAGAAGAGAAGGCTCAAGGGGATCTCATCAATGTGTATAAATACCTGACGGGGGGAATAAAGAAGAGGGAGCCAGGCTCTTCTTAGTAGTATCCACAAACAGGACAAGAGGCAATGGGCACAAATTAAAACATAAAATTCCATCTCAACACAAAACCCCACCTTTTTACTGTGAGTGTGGTCAAATATTAGAACAGGTTGCCCTTAGATGTTGTGTAGTCTCCATTTATGGAGATACTGAAAACTTGACTTTACAAGGTCCTGGGCAACCAGTACTAGGTGACTCTGAGCAGGGGGATTGAACTAGATGATCTCAAGAAGCCCCTTTCAACCTAAACACTTCAGTGATATTTAAGTACAATGGAAAAAAAAAAAGTAGAAATAGTAAACTCTCGACCCCAGCTTTACTTTTACCTGGACTTTATGAAAAGTAAACATGATCCATTTACTCTATTAAGGAGATTTGACTCATTATTCAAGACATGGCTATTTTCCTATTATGCTTGCATAGTCATACTTTTCACACCTAAAAATCTCCTTTGCTGATTGTATTCAGAAGTTACAGGAGAACACTGTGAACAGATGGTTATAAATCTGTTTTATAGATTATTCTAAGGATCTTTCTTGAGTATTGTAAGAGTTTAGGCCTCAAGAAGTGGGGAGAGAAACTAAGCAGGTGGTCCTTTCTTTCAGATACATTAAGGAAAAGAATAAGGAATATTATTTCTTTCAAAAGATGGCAAGGCACAGAATGACTGCCTCTCTGAACATAAAACTCTAAAGAGAACGTTTGGCAGTGACAGAAAACTCCCTCTGTGTAAGTATCAAAACAATGCAGCCCCTGCATTTCTGAAAAAAATGTAAATATCTCCTTCATAGACAATGCAAAAAAATGTGTAACCTGAATAAAATGATTGGATATAAACATAGCAGCAGATACAGTACAAAACAGATAGATACTAGAGAAGAAATCTAAGAGAAAAGAAGACATAGTTGAAAATTAATGTAATAAGACAGAATTCTGTAAGAAACCCCTCCAGTTTAAGGACTTTGTGCTTCTGAGGCATTTTCACTGTGTTACAACTCAAAATATGCAGTCTCTTTTAAATAAAAGTTGTTCAATATCCTATATAGCTAATATTTAATAAAGGCACCCCCCAACAAGTTTTTAGTATTAGAATATTGATACTTTCACATGGTATTTTAAAAAGGCAATACGAAGTACGGGTGAATTTAGGAGAGTTAGGCTTGTTCAGCCCAGAGAAGAGAAGGCTCTGGGGAGAACTTATTGCAGTCTTTCGATACTTAAAGGGGGCCTACAGGAAAGAGAGGGACAAACCTTTTTGCAGGGTCTGTTGCGACAGGACAAGGGGTAATGGCTTTAAATTAAAAGAGGGAAGATTTAGAAAGGATATAAGGAAGAAATTTTTTACAATGAGGGTGGTGAAACACTGGAACAGGTTGTCCAGAGAGGCGGTAGATGTCCCCATCCCTAGAAGCTTTCAAAGCCAGGTTGGACAGGGCTCCGAGTAACCTGATCTAGTTGAAGATGCCTCTGCTCATTGCAGGAGTGTTTGGAATAGATGACCTTTAAAGGCCCCTTCCAGCTCAAACTGGATTGATTCTATGATTTGCCCAGCATAGTACCAGCGTGAGGACAACCCAATAAATCATGTGCACATATACATATATACACACACATGTACTTATAGATATGCATGTATTATAAATACATACACACACATATATATACACATATATACACACACACATACAAAAAAGAGGACTCATGATGTAATTATTAAATGTCTGCAGAGCTCTTGTAACTGTCCATGCAAAGGCTCTATTGCAAATGGAAAGTCCAACCACCGCTTGCTTTCTCTGGCCAACTGATGTGTGGTAACTTGTTAAGCTGTGGAAAATGGATGGAGAGTAAGAATCATTGAGTCCTTCAGCTAAGAAGTTCTGTTTATTAATTGAGGTGGTGGCAGGGACAGGGGACAGGGGCAGGGGTTGTAATGCAAAGCTAACCAAAAGATTACACTGTATAATTTCTTCAAGAAAAACTTCTTCAGAAAGTAAGTGGCTATACAGAACCAAGTCCTATCTGTATCACAGTTTACATAAAATTCAATAGGAGAGGTTATAAATATAAAACTATTTATATTCAATAAATAGTTTTAATTAATAAATAAATTATAGTTTTAATTATATTAAACCTAAGATCAAGTGGCATGAAACTATGAAAACTCTTACTTTTCTCATAACACTGGTTTTCTTGCTTGCTGCCTCTGTTTGCCATTTGGGTCACATTCCGATTGCTCCATATCCACCTCCAAGAACAGAAACCAGATTGTGCCACCCAACAGAAAACAAGATTAAGACTTCTGAATTTCTCATCTTATTGCCCCCAAGATGAAAATATCTGGCAAAAATGGAATGCAAGCGCCAGTGCCCTTGGCTTGGTAACAGCAAAAGTCTAGTTGCTAAAACAACACCTAAGCTCTCCTTATTTAAAGTCTATCTACAGAAATAGTTGCAAAATCTGCAAAAAGAATGATCAGTCATGGCATCATCCGTGAATTAATGAATAGTTTTCTCAAGACAGACAGAACAGCTGTGAATCAAATCCAGAACCAGCATTTATGACAGGTTCATGATTCAAATGTTTTAAACTGAATTGTTCTCAGAAAGCTTATTGCTGACTTAAAGCCCTGTAAACAACTAGAATGTATGAATTCTGCCTGCAATTTACCAACAGGCTTATTTTCAGTTGTTTAGAAGTCATACTCAATTAATAAGCTGCACACTGAGGCTAGAACAGGGAATTTAACTACTTAATCCCAGTACAATTTTAAACAGGCAGCTGTGCTTCCCTGAAGTAAAAATTTCCAGAAGTAACAACAGGTATTGCAAAAACTTCAGTAAAAGCAATCATAGGGATTTTGTGGACAAAATAACCATCAACTTCTAAGATGTGGGAAGACAGAAGATATGAACTGACATCTAAACAGAAGACTATTCTCTCATTTTAAGTGTTTACGCTTTGTTCAATATGGGCAAAATTACAGAGAAATGAGCACTGCTTTGCTGCTGATTTACTTATTCCATTATACTTAGCAAGCATGTATAACAGAAAAAAAATTGTCTAATTAAGTTACATAATTCTGATGTAAACCAAGATCACAGAATCACAGAACGGTTTGAGTTGAAAGATCATCTAGTTCCAACCTCCCTGCCATGGGCAGGGACACATTCCACTAGACCAGGCTGCTCAAAGATGATTTGACAATTTCAAAGTAATTTTTAAAAACTTTTTTGGTCCAATTGGAATAGTCTTATAACTCCGCAAGAAAGTAATCCTGTTTGGAGACATGTTAACATGAAACTCTCCTGCTCTGGCTAGTACAGGAGAAAACAATCTACCTTTGCAAGAGCCTGTAATGAGATTTTGATTGGCCTGATTCTTCTTGAAGACTGCAACATTCCCAGCCAAGTTCAATTAATTTCCCTTAAAAGCGAGGTTCTAATAAAGCACATATATGTATAACAATTCTCTAGTTCAGCCTGTAGCTAAGGAATACAGCCCTAAATAAGAGAGAAGTAGCACCGACACCTGATAAATTATATTGCTTGACTGATTTATGCCTTATGTCCTCCTGTTCAAACTTAACAAAGGAAATTCAATTATCTAAGCAGTTGAGGTTCATGACTTTGGCTAAAGATGATCTGGAGCCAAAGTATCCTGAATCATTTCTAAATGACAGTTTGAAACACTGTTTAAAGTGCAGCATGTAACAAGGATAATCGAAGATTGTTTCAGTGTTGTCACTTTCTGAAGATATTCTGCAAGTATTTGACAATATCATTGAAGCATAAAACTTACATACTTTCAGGCCTATATAGCTATAATTTATGAAAACCTTATAAACCTTCAAAACTTACTTAGTAAAATTTAAATGGAAAAATGCAATGAGAAATATTAATGCATTTAAAAAAACCCCAAACAGTATGCAGATTGAGGATATTATGTTATCACGAGAACTTTATTTCTTGTACCTAGCTTTTCTGGGTTTAAATATTTAATCCCAAAGTTCCACTGAAGAGTTGTTGTTTATCAATCAAACTTGAATTTGTCATCAAATTCAGTTCTAACTTCCACAGTTCATTTTGTTCTTATCTCAGAATACCACAGTTTAGTTTCAATAAGACAGTATAAGAGATAACATCTCAACATGTACTCCTCCTGACTTCAGGACATTGCTGATTATCAGCACCTGTTTTATTCTGTACTAAATCCTGAATGCACTACAGATTTCCTGCGGGTAACACTAGGATTTAATCAATATCTTCACAAAAGATCTTGGCCACCAAAACAGTATTTCAGACAAAATTACATCCTGCCTTCAAAAATAACTATTGTTTAAAGTTTGGCATAGAGAAAGCAGTGACAACTGGCAAAATAAATTCAGGTTTCCAGGTGCCTTTCTCTCCTTTAAGGAATTTATGACTTTTATTCAGATTTTATTCTCCCTTACCACCTCTCCACTCCCCAAAAGAAACTTTTAAAAAAGGAAAAGAGCAAATAAAAGACTCTTTAAGACTGACTGAAATTAGAAGGGTTTTCTTTGCTTAATTGTTTTCTGAAAGTATTCTGGGATCTAACCTCCTCTAACTTTGGCTGTGTCAAATCCAAGTGTCCTGTCTAAGCTCATCCTTGGTGTTTCCTTTGTGTACATCATGGAAAGAAAGTGGTACCTCTAGAGGGTGGTTTGTGCCTATTATATCAGATGCTTATCTTCAGATGGATCCTTCATTCCTTGGGGGTGCTAGCTGCCTTTGCAGACTACAATGAAGTCCACAGTTAGGTGAGATAAACTGAACCTGGAAAATTCAGGTAACCTCATACGTTGTGAAATTTTTATCCCTGCATTAAACACTTATGTTTTCAATGCAATTCATAGTGCTTATATGTCAGACAATCCTCCACAGAGTCAGTTAGTGTGTTTAATGTAGATATTTAATATGTTTCATAAGCACACATTAAAGCCTATGGTGATGTAATTTCTAGACTTTTAATGCTGGACTGTACAGATATTTGCATTAAGATGTGCAACAATGTACACAGTCTCTCTCAGTTTATTTGAAATAGCTGTCGCTTCTCTATCTGAGCACTATATGAAAACCCAGAGGCTGGGAACAAAATGTATTTTTCTTTCCTCTTAATCAAACTTCAGATCAGAAAAGCATGAATATAGTGTGCAAATGCTACTGCTTGGTTGATTGAGATGGAAATCTTACCACACTCAGGAGGAGTCTAGTGGGTTTCTGGCAAGAAGTTCTACCTCTAAGCTCAGACTGCAAAGAAAGTTTGCTTTGCTAACATCTGACAGTGAAACATGATTCTGTTTAACATGGCATGACTATAGTTGCACAGTGGGAGATTATAGGCAATGAGAAAATGTCTAACAAATGGCTCTCTTCTGCAAAGAACAGAGAACTGACTTTTGCAGAACACATCTTTGGTAATGAGGTATGCCAAGCATGCTGTACTAGTATTAATCTTTCTATAAAAGCCAGCAAATTGCTACAGTTCAACATGGAGATAATGAAAAGAATGTTTCACAGTACCCAGGCTCTGATCAGGTGGAAGTAAGTTATAATGTTTCCTTGCTATCTAGCCAGAAATTGTGAAGGTGTCTGCCAAAATTCATGGTTTCCCATTCACGTGAGACCCTTCTCTTCCAAAAGCTACAGCTACACGACATGACTCTTATTCATATATTTTCTTCCCATGAAATCAAGGGGCAGTAAAGGGGTGATGTGGTGACCCAAATCCAAACCTGCGGTTTAGAGACAGTCAGGAAGTAACATCACATCAGCAAATCAAAACAGTAGTGTCCCCCCCAAAATGTTCTACTCCATACTGTTCTGACATCCATAATCAGAAAATGCCTAACCAAACAGGCTCAAAATAAAATGTGGCTAAAGGAGACATAACAGTAAGTCTTTTCACCAGAAGCATATTGGTTAATGCAGCTGCTAGGATCACCAATTGGGTTTGATCTTTCATTACAGAATAATTAAAGACTCACTGGCCAAAAAGAGTCAAAGAATGAGCACAAATTAATGGCAAAGTTATGAGGGCACTCACTAGGAAGAATGGGCAGATGTATAATAGTTTCTGCCCTGCCGACTACTCAATATAAAGAATTTAAATATTCAGTACTTTTGGGATTAGTCAGCAAAAATCCTTCTCCCAAATGAACATTTCAATTACTATGCAACAGGGTCCCTCCCATACATCGGTGCAATGATTGATTATTTCCAAATGAAGCAAAACAGCAGATGCAGCAAGAAGCAGCAAATAGCTACAACACCAGGAAATTCAGGAATCTGATGTTTAGAAGTGAAAGAAAAATCTCCAAGCTAATCAGGCAAAGAATGCACCTGAACCCACACCCTTGTCTTCTGCATTCTGCCTGAACACTTTAACACAATGTAGGCACTGTTACTTCTGACTATATTCTGTAAGAAAGAGCCATCTTCTGCATCCAGCTCCAGGAGAGGACTTATGTTCATGACTTCTGAGCTGAGAAAGGTGTCTCCATACTTAATTCTCTTGCCGTAACAGGGTCTAGGACACACTGGTTCGTTCACTGGTTTGTCCTACTAATCTGCTCTCTAAGTAGTGTGCTGGCTTTCACACACTCCATTTTTCAGTGCTGACATCTCAGCTTCAGACAAGAATATACTGGCATTCTTCTGTATATCTACTTCTAGTTGTTGTGGTAACTCTCCTAATTCTGTACTATCTGGTGGAAAAAATATTCTCTTTCTCATTCAATCTCATGAAATCTTGAAACGGTGTCATAAATGTCAAAGTGCTGAAAGATAGCAAAAAGCAGCACTGCCACCTAAAAGTCTTATTTTGGACAAGAAAGGTAGGTCACACACCAATTCTAGAAGAGCAAAGTCTTTCCTAAATGCTAGTTCGAAACTTAATTTGAATGAAAACAGGAGAACAGAAGAAACACGTGTTACAAGAGTTGCTCCATGACAAAATCTGCCTTGCTATCCAGACCTAGAAAATAAACATTGGAGACTGTAGATTACCTGAAATGCAAATGACAGAGTATGAAACTAAGTCTCATCTGGAGTACCACAGAATTTGTTTTATTATTTTGCGCAGTTTACTACTATGTATTTCTTTAAAAAATGTGAATCAATGAAGGGTTTGCAGAGGATGAAGGACATAGGGAAAGCTTCTCGCATCTTCTCACAGAAGCCACTCCTGCTGCCCCCTCCCCCACTACCAAATCTTGCCACGTAAACCCAGTATAGGCAGGAAATGCTTATCGCTGATTTGCAGAATAGTTGGTCTGTCTGAAAAAAATGTTGAGAATTAGAAAGTCCAAGGACTCAGAAACCATTCTCTCTTCACGGCCTTAGATAAGTTAAATGCATTCAGTTACACAATTTTTCAGCTAACCTGGGTGTTGTGAAGATACAAATGGCTATGTAAGTGGAAAGCAGGACTATAAATATTAAAATATAATAATTAAAAAAATCAGTATTTCCTTAGATTATATAACTAAATATAACACTTAAAATGAAACACTGATATATAATTAAAACTGGATAATTAATGAAATGTATTAGTAAAATTAGAATGACTGTCAAAAGTTCTCCTAGTTTTTATTTCTTATATATATACACATAACATTTATTCAAAACTATGTATTAGTGATGGGGAAAGAACAAAATTCTGAAATACAATAATTCCAATTTAAAGTCATCTAAAGTTGAAAAGATTTTGAAGGAGTTTAGGTTTCCATCTCAGAAATAAACAGAACTTTAAATTGCTACCAACAGCATAGCATAAACTTTTATAACAGAAATTACCCAGCTCATAAACTCCTTATTTAGTTAAACACCTGCATGAATCTTACAGTTGTTACTTTAGAATTACTGAGCAAAAAGTTCTTCTCAGCATCAACACTACATATTCTAGCTAAATATTTATCAAGTACATTAATGTTGCACAAACTTTCCTCCAGTAAAAACCCGAGAGAGTACAAGGAGGTGACAGAATCCTCCAAGAATTGAGCTCTCATGTCATGGCTCGGAGATTATTGTAAAGAATATTAAAATAACCTGGCAAATCTCATAATCAGTGGTAAAAGACACTTGATTAGTTTGAATGACAAAGCTATGCCCAGAAGTAGATGCTAGATTCCCCGTTGTGATCACTATGTCCTTCTTTTCATTATCAGTTCTGTTACGCAAAACACCAGCAAGCAAAAACTTCCACTCTGTGCTTAAAATGGAACTGCAGACACCTCGCTAGCGGGAGGCATCGTGCAGCTACTCGAGCTTTGCTTACCATCTGTCGAGCATCCACTGGTGCCATCGCTGGAACAATAACGCATTTCAATCCTTTGCCTTCCCACCTCCAGCAAATTTGGGTCAGGCAAGCGTGCTTTGCAGGTGTATCGGAAACGCTGTTCATAGTGGCCACCGTTGTCTGAAATATTGACTGGGGTCCAAGGCGTCCAAGGAGTTGTCTTTTTTAACTCTGGGCAGGCGTTGGTGTTACAAGGCTGGTATTCCTGAAAGAAAATGGTCATAATGAATATAATCATAAAATATGACTTTAAAAACAACACCACAAAACCTCTCAAAACCTCAAAACAGACAAAAAGCCAACCAATAATAAAGTCTCTGATATTTTTTCCAGCATTTCTAATAGCAGTGATCATCAATAAACTTTTAATTACAATCTCAAACTGAAAGTGGTTTATTCTGCTTCTAGGCACAGTATCACACTGCTAAAAGCAATAATATACCAGTACAAATTAGATTTATTACATCCATAAAACCAGTAAGCTGAACACTGTAAGTACCATGATAAAGCACATCCTTTATAAATTAATAGCCCCAAATAAGGTGTAGCTAAATATGTTAAAGCTTTTAATTAAGAGGAATTCTGATAAACTGCAAGTACAAGACAAACCAGCAAATAATTCCTGGGTAAAATCTAGTGGCGTATGCATAAACGAACCACTATCCATTTTGCATATTGCTTAAGTATTACAAAGGGACAATGGACAAAAAATTATTTCTATCACAGAATCTGGCTCCCTGAGGTGCGTATTACCCATAACTCTAGCACTGCCAAACATATCATCAGAAGCAAATTCCCTGTGGACTGATATGCACCAACAGACCACACCTAAGAAAGAAATGCAGAATTGCCAATATTCTCAAGCCCCACAATCTATGTCTTCTGACGAGCATTATCAAGATCTGTAGGTCCTGCCCATTCATCTCCCAGAGCATGATACGCTTCATCTGATGCAAGTGCTTTGTAAACTATATGGATGAAATTAAACAACCATTAAATATCAGAATAAATTCACACTGACAAATTATTAAAGAGAAAAAGAAACAGGCATCAGTGGGACAATTTTTTAAATGATCTCTCTACCTATGACCTCTCAGAGAGGTAATCGGCAGAAGGTACCTTCTGAAAGGCAGCATACTAAGTTTGTAATTCCATTAAATACTACAAAATATGGACACAATAGAAATAATGGTTTTATCACATAGTACAACCTTTGTCTTCCATAGTCCCTACCCCAGCTGATATCACCATGTTCCAACAAGCAATAGATTACCTGCTCCTCTCTTTCCCATGGTGATAATAGCCTTTTTATCTCATACTTTCTTCAGTCCACTACTACTTCTCTCAGATGGTCTAACTTATTAACATATCCAATTAGACTAAGAACAATTGCTTTTAACCTCTATTTCGGTTTAAAGGCTCTGTTGCTATTTCAGATCTAAAAGAAGCTTCTTTGTCTGAAAGCTTTTCTAACTGTTCCATTTATTAGAGTTTGCAAAAAAATTATTCCCCTCGAAAAACCCCTGCCCCACTAACACAGCATGGCACCGGAGAACCCAGCGCTACGTTCAAGACTCTCATGTTCTGGGGCCAGGTGGACTTGGACAAACTTCCTGGTTTCACCCTTTTGTTGTACTTCAGGCAAGAAAGAGCTATTAGCCCAAAGACTTCAGCTGGACTACTCCTGTTCACTCCTCAAGGCTGTGCAAAGTCCCTTCCCACCTTAAAACCTGGTGATCACTACAACGGCGACCACATGAGTCATACTCAGGGACCATCTATGAAAATGGACTGGATCGACCTTTCCATGATCTGAGTTTCAGCCTTGACCAGTTTCTGGATCAGAAGACAGCAAAGAACAAGCCAAACTATCTGGTTCTGTGTACAGCAGGGGAAGTAATTTCTTCACGACTCTAGAAAACTGTTTAAATCATGTATGTTTTAGATGGAGGACAGAACACGTACGACTGTTCTCCTCATAGCACATGAACTGTAAAAAGGAAATAATAAAATTAACAGATTTCAGCAACAGCCAGAACCACCCTGCTTGCTATCCCAACTGGCTATTCACCTCCAACGCACAGTCCCCTCCAGCAGCTGGATTACTGTGCATCTTTTAGTAAGAGCACTATGTCTTTCCCTTTTTTTTTTTAAAGATGTCTAGCACTGATGAGTCTATCACCTCCCTGCATCAGCTGTTCCACTATTTAGTAATTCTCAAAGCTAACAAATCACAAGTTAATTCAAGGCTGCATTTTCCTCTTAATTTAATTTTCCAGTCACTGAATTTTGGTGTGCCTTTATCAATGATACTGAAAGTGTTCCTTGTCCCGTACCTACAAATTTTTCACGCCCAAGTAACCCATACATAATGACAAACGAAGATGAACTTCTTAAGCCTATATAGGATTTATAACCTGATCTCCAGGTCCTGTGCATCCCTATGTCTTCCTTTTGTGCTATTTCCATGTTTTCTTTAAGACTGGACACCAAAATTTGACTTGGCGCTCTAGAAGCAATCTTACCAATACAGCATGCAGAAGCAATCATGACCCTGTTCCACTTGACAGTGTGACTTTAATACATACTTTATTGCATTAGTGCTTTTTCCTTCCACAACATTGCACAAAGAGCTTAAGTAGACCCAATTATCTTTGATAACCTGTCCTTCTCTAAATCACAGCTTTACAACTACATAGTTTCCTATCCCACACAAGAAGCTGGTGTTTGGAAATATTAAAATACGTTTTATTAGCTTCTTCTGCAATTATCGAGCATATTATTTACTATGTCAACAATCTCTGTCACAGTAAAGCTTTACTGAAGATGTCTTCTATCACTGTCTAGACTGTTGATAAAAATGTTAAGTGCTATTGACCCAAAAACTGGTTCCAGGCAGACCCTTCTAGACACATCCCAGTCATCTGTATCTGTCCGTCAACACCACGTTTTTCAATTTGTCAGTGAGCCAGCTTTTAATCCATTTAACATTTGCCATATATTTCAGTTTTCCAAATCAAAGTATTTTCTGTTGCAAAGGCAAACATCTTGGAAAAATTCAATGACAGCCTGGGAGAAGCATTGCATCACTTTCAAACATCTTGAAACACAAACTCTTTTCTCGTAGCATATAAGCAGTAATAATTCAATCAAAAATAAAAGCTGATAGAAGTAGGAGGTCTTTGAGGCACAGACAGGTGAGGGTCATGAAAAGCAGAATGTGAGAGACGTGCAATGAACCCTTTGTCAAATAAAAATAAGCAACAGAGGAAGAATTTGATTTAGTGGTAATGTACTGAACGCTGCTTTGCTAACACATGTTTGACATGAACAGATCAGCTCATTTGTTTCTAGAAAGACAGACTACAAGTAATCGGTGTCCCTTCATACACCCTAACACAAGGTATACTCATATGTTGTTACATGAGCCAAAAAAGAAAGATGTTCCTTAAGAGCATCTGTAGAGACCATTTGCTAGTTTTTCCTGTCTTCCTGCTTGGTGCGTAGCTTATAAGAAAGTTTGTCTGCTGTCATGCCTGTCTGTTCAACCACTGGATAATACCCATGACAGGCTCAGAATGGCAGGGGAAACAAAAGTACAAGTAGATTGCCCAGAAAATATTTATAGCAGTAAAAATCTCTCTGAGAAAATTCAGAAGAATATCCTAACAATGAATGACTCCATGAAGTTCTGGCACTAATAATGACCTGGCAGAGCCTGCTGGCTTCTCTCACAAACAGGGAGTGCCGCACTGCTTTACCAACTATCGCGTCTGCCACAGAGGAATCAAAAATCGCATTGTGCTCGATGAAAGCATTGATGTGATCTGATGCTACCGAATGCAAGTATAAGCAGAACAATGATCTTGCTCTGAATGGTCTCAGATTTGGAAGTTAGTAAAGGAGGGGAGAGTAAAAGTGTAATTCAGATCACACATGGGTATATTTAGTGCAGCTAGCATGAAGACATAGTCTGATTGGAAGGATTTGTCAGGGACTGGGAATATGGAAACTGCTATCTCTGCTTGGATTATCCTCCTCTTCTCACCTTGTCCAACACATAAACAATTTACTCAAGTGGGATTTCAGAATATGGCCCTCTCCAAAACAATTCCACCAGTTAGAGTCATGGATACAATAATAAAGCAGCCACATAGTAGAATAAAACACTGCGGTTTCATCTCAGCAAAACAGCGGTAAGAAAGAACTAGAAAAGCACTGAAGCTTTCTGCTTCAATAGAGCTGTCGAGAAGAACCAAATCGGTGGTTCCTCCAAAACCAAAAACTCCACCTCATGTGCTCCGTGTGGACTGAAGGAAGAGATGAGGTCAAGCCCTTCTGGGAGGGGTCTCTAGATACTCATGGAAGAAAACTTCAGCGGCTCATATGATGGGTTTAAGTACATTAGTTCTTAGAGTACACTTGTGGACTCAGAACAATTTGAGGCCATTTGTAGACTCCAAAAACACCACTGAAATAGTTCAAACTCAACCACATTTTCAAAGTTCTCTTTACAAGTTGTCCTAAAACTTGTGGCCTAATTCACCATATTGTTGCTTTTAGTTTGGAGTGGATTTAGTCAGTTAAGATTGTTAAATTTATGCCTGGCTATGCCTGGCAGAGATGCAACAAGACCTTTAAAGCCTAAATTTCAGGGGACAGCTCAACAGCTAGTTGGGAATTTTACACAAAATACAAAATAAAAACATACATCTCAAAATACATGTCTATGAGAATGACAAATTGCATTAAAAATATCATGAAGCATACTGGTGGTAATATGAGAAAAGGCATCATAAATTAAAAACATAATTTGGGATGATAGAAGATAAACATTGATTATGCTATTAACCAGCTATCTTGCTTGTGTCTTTAAATAATATTTCCTAATATTTGTGTATAATGAAAAAAGAATATTGTCATGCTTTGTACCAAGATGTATTTAGAATTATTTAGTTGTATTATTTTAGAAAAGGACAACTAAAATGTTATTTCCAAGACATCTTATTTCAAACAGCAAGAGACTGTTGCTAAATAATGTAGAACAAAATTTTACTGTTTTCTCATGGAGGACGTGGAACAGACTAATTCGTTTTTGCTTCTGCATAGCCACTTTAGTCACATTCCTGAAAATTTATTTATAAAAAACAGACTTCAGATAGAGAGTTCCATTCCCATTTCTATTATATGTTTATATTATGGAGGGATTCCTCCTAACAAACTCTTATTTCTTTGATGTATATAGTATGCGTATGTTGAATGCACGTCTTTTTTTCTCATCTGTGTTTTTCTCATCTGTTAGTGTGAGAGACTATCTTCACAAGGCAGCTGAATCAACATTAACAGTCCATTTAAATATTTTCAGTCCCACAGTTATCTTTTATGATTTGCTTTTATTATACTGTATTAGTTCTCGAATACTCTTTTGGAATTACCAAACAGTCCATTGATTAAAAAATACTTTTAAATTTTTTGCTTTTTGTTCCACTGTGCTAAACTTCAGTTTGTCCGTCGCAAAATATTTATTTAATTTTTCAGATATTAAGACATCAATAGAAAAGAATGTCGCTGATTCATGAATAGAATGGTGCGGTTTGTCACCTGGGAAAGAGAGGGCTGTAGGATAAAAGAACCTGAGTCTCCTAGCCATCTCCTAAGCTCTGAGTTTGTGACAGCAATATATAGTCAAAGGAAAGGACAGCTCTCACATGCAATCAAAACAAAGGGCAAAATGAATGTAACAGTGTTAAGAAGCTCAAGAGAAAAACAGTTCCCATTTATAGGGGGCCTTGCTTACACATCAAAACATGTTTTCTGAAGGACTAATATACCCTCTCCCTTTCCAAGAACCAAAAGATAGATAACATTCATGCTGTAGTGGTTGAAAAACACATTCAGGAAAATCACTAACTGAACTTGAAAAAATAAATGGTTCATTTATTTTCATTACAGAAAAGTAAAGTCTTATCCATTTAGAAAAGCATTTTCAAAGTAAACCAAACAAAAGACAAGTAAGTCCCTGATCATGTTTCTATTTATTTCCACGGTATGAAAAGCCAGGTTCTTCAACCAAATACCATTAGATATACCTTACCATATTGTTATTTTTCTATCACGATACTATTTCAAAAGCATGACCTGAAAGCACACCCAAACCTCGGTAAATCCAAGTCATTAAGCAAAACATCCACAATGTAAATTTCAAAGCTATACTTAAAAAGCAAACCCCCAAAAATATTTCTAAGATCCCCATTGTACTTTAATCATGCAAAGGCACATCTATGTCCTAGTTTATGGGCAGTATTTTAGCTTCAACTGACATCAATGGGAGTAGTTCTATTGATTCCAGTGGAACCAGGACTTCAGAGATTACTGCTGAGTACAGATGCAATCCTGTATTGCAGTAAAGTAAGGGTAGGTAGGCTGTGTTCATAACAGGTTTTTAAAAATATTTTGATGGATAGAGAGAGGAACATCATTTTAGCCTACACAGAAGGAACAGGTCTCTTCTGAATTGAATGGATTTCTTTTTTTCGCTGCAAATACTGACCGGGCACAACCTTTTGTTTCAATTTTGTGTATTTTAAACGAAAGAATTGAAAAAAGTGCCGTTGATGTAAAGGCCAACTTAAAAGGAATTAAAGGCTGGATTTGGAACCATTTTTCCTGGAGGAGTTCAGGGCCTGTTGAGCAGGTCATCAGACTGGGAGTTCAGGACTCAAATCCTTCCTATATTCAACATCATTCATTTTATTTAGATGAGGGAAGTTCCTACTTTCATCATCTCTTCATAAAACCATCAAATTTTGTAGTGAAGAAAGCCACCACTTTCCTCTTACATTTTCTCTACCAGCTATTTGTGTAACTCCATGTTCACAAGCTACATTTTACGTCAAACGAGTCAAGCTCTTGTGAAGGAAATTGTTACAAAAAATGAAATCACTTCATCGTGAGTAGCTTGAGTGAGTATCTCAAAGGCACAGGGAGGACTAGGAGCACCTTCAGCTCCACCTCAGCAAGCAAACTGGCCTGGTTGCATTGAAGAAGTACAGTTCTAATTCTTAAGTACTGCATCTTGGATGCTCACATTCACATTGGCACCTGAGAACCATTTAGAGTGATAAACATTTACTTCATATGCAAGACAATTCCTAATAGTGTAATAGTTCAATTTAAAGCATGATATTTGGAATTAACTCATATTCAAAATGAAACTATAAATGTCTAAGGAAGAAAAAGCTTCTTTAGTCTGACAGAAATTTTAAAAAGATATATATAGCAAGAGGCATAGTAGTTAATTTGGATTCTTCCAAACCTAATCCATTTATGGACCTGTGTTACAATTAACCACCCTACTCAAATGCACCTAGCAAATGAAATTGTTATGTGATACAAACCAGGACATATTTGTCAAGATTTGTAAATATTACTATTTTTTTTTAATAACTGAATACATCAAGAACTTACACGTATTTTTGCACACTGCTCGTAGTGGAAGTCATAAAACCACAGTAAATCCACAGCAGCAAGCCTGCCTGCTGACAGCTCAATTTGTAGCAATCCTCCAAGCATCCCTGGTGTGATCCCAGTGCTACTACTAGAGAAGCCCATTTCTGTACCCCGTGTACAGAGCAGCCTGCTAACGCAGTGCCCGTAACTCGAATCTCCACACCCATTTAACACTTGTGTGGACAGACTATAAAACTCCTGGAGGAGAAGCCATTTTGGACTGCCTCTTTGCAGGCCTTTGTATCCTGGTTCATCATTAAAGCTTTCAGGCAGCAGGATAACAACTGTAATGCTGTAACTATAACACTTTTGGAGGCTAGCTTTCGGCTATGCTAGGCAGCAAATTTTCAATTTGACAGTTTTAAACCCCTCAGCAAGTTGCAAGTCAAGACCAGGGGCCTGCAACCGTGCCGTCCTTCCCAGGCTGCTAAGGCAGGAATGGCTCCCGAGCTATAGCCACCATGGGAACTTGAACTCTAAAATGGCAAAGCAAGCCCCACTGTATGTTCTTAATATTGGAGAACGTCTCAAATCCAGTCAAAGAACTGACTAGTGGAATTTATGGTTAGTTTTCAAACTAAGAATGAAGTAAACTTAAAATGTAATATGTTTCAGTGAAATGGATCTGAATTTTGGTTATAGATGTCTCTTCTGGCACTTGCCTGCATGTCCAATAACTATTCAGAATTCAGTGTCTTGAATAGGCTGCATGTTTGTTTTTACTGGACACTCACCTCACTTTCAGGGACATGTTTCATGTCCACAAGGGGAACTAATATTCAGTCTTGTCACCAAGTTCCTTTTTGAATATGGACTTTGAATTCTAGGCTTCTCTTAGTAAGTTAACCATAGATTTTCTTTTGATGAACAATACCTGGAGGCGCTATACCACCATGTAATGAAGGCCTCAACTGCCGTAGGAAAGACATAACCTTCAAATCTGAGCAACAACATGACAAGTAGATGGTGAAATGTAAATATCATTAAAGGTAAATGATGTGTTACTTGTACATGAATCAAAATGAATCTTTTCAGCATTTAAATCAGCACTTAAAATTAGTGTGTAAACATCAGCTTTGAAATCTATATTTATACATTTAGTTATAAAGAGAGGAAACTCAACTTTATCTTTAAAATTAAGAATGTATTAGCTGCAATTTGAAAGATGAGGGAAAGAAACGTAGCTTCCTTTGAGCTGTGATTTTGCTTACCTGATCACTCGCTACTTCAGAAGTGGGGAAAAGGGGATTGTTCAAAATTCCATTTCGAGGCCTATGGTAAGCTGATTGGAAGGAACTGATGAGCTGCAGCTTAGTGAGTTACCACTCAGCTGGGCCACGCTAACGATCTGTGCATGTGGCTTTATTCATTACAAATGCAAATGCAAGTGCAAAAGAAGGCAGATTAAGTCAGATGGATAAGGGGTGATTTACTTTGCTGTAGGAACTCAATTGTTTGCAATTAGCTTCACATACTCTTACTGAGAAGCTTAAAGATTTTCACGCAGGCCCTGTAATTTCTGACAAAAATCTTTTAAATTGCTGAAATAGTTATTAATAATTTTTTATTTTAATTGCTGGAAATCATAGCTATTCAGGTATTTACTGAGAGTAAGAGTGTTAGAAGATAATCCAATAGTCAAGAAGGCATGAAAAGGCTGTCAACTTGTCAATTTTAGAGACTGCAGCTTTTTAATGACTGCAAATTTGTTATTACACATAAATTACCTTCATTTCTATTCTGCAGCATAGGTTTTCCTTCATGCAGGCTTCTAGAAATGAGAGCTCTATTCTTGCTGTAAAAAGAGATCCTCAACAACAAATTTTTAAACACCAAAAGTGTCGGCAAATCTGGGACTTTAGTTTTCACAGGCAACATTAGAGTCACTTGGCTACTTTGTGAGCTGGAAAGAATTTGATCCTTAGATTCTTGATTCTTAGATTCACCCATTGCTAGCTATAATGATTGTCAATGTGCCTTTTTCTGAACTTAGCAATGGGAGAAATCTGTAAACAAGTTTCATTTGGTTTTATCTGCCACCATGTATCACTAACTCCACAGGTTGCTAGAACAATGTGTAATTGCGAAACAAGAAGAGGAGAAGAAAGTAAAAGCTGCACAGCCTGTAATCATGGGCTTGAGGATAAGAAACCAGGGTGGTACTCCTACGGAGAGAAATGGCTCATTTATTTCACAAGGCAGTTGCAAATTAAGCACAGTGGTAAAGTAGTTCTGGAAATTTACATACTGAGGACACATTTACTTCCACAATATTTTGACCTGGAAAATCAACTGTGTGAAAAGCCAGACAACAAGTAATGCAGAAAAATAAAACAGTTATTACTATTTTATATCCAGCCATAGAGCACACGTTCAGATTCTTATTCATTTATTCACAGTAATTTATTATATTGTCAGTGCAGCTTTATATTAAAATTAATCCTTTTATCAGCCTATGTATCAGCATTAATCTTATTTTCTACAATTACATAATCTTTTAGGTTCAGCTGAACTGTCGCATTTTAAGCTCAAAATCTGAGAGCAAAAATGCAATTACTAATCATCAGCACATCAAAACAGACCTGAGAGTATGACATTATTAACTGCTCGTGAAGTCATTTAGACAACAAGCGCTCAATTGCAGCTTGTCTTGTTTTGGGGTTTTTTCCTCTTTTAATTATAAATTTTGTTTTACCCAAAAATGGAAGCAAAATTTGAGAAAACTAATGTTGGAAAGAGCTGAAGTTTGGTTTTGCTCTGAAAATCTGATTATTTTAATATTCTTACTGTATTTTTCATTCCAAAGAATGACTTAAATGATATATAAATCACCGGGGGAAAAAAAATCCTATAATGTCACCACTCCTGAGATAAGACTCTAAATGCTAGAGCAGCTGCTAAATGACAAATGCGTAAGTGATGAAAATGGTATGAACTGAATAGATGAGGAGCCATGAACTTTAATTCAGAGTTGCCAGTCCAAACCCAGGAGCTGCAGTAAAAAGCAGAACTGCTTGTTGAAATGCATTAAACTCTGCAATTATTTAAATCCATTGAAAATAGATTTAGCTGCATGAATGAGATATGTTCAAAGCTTTTGATCATCTGCACCTTCTGATGAGGTAGCAGAAAGGGTACGCTCTGCATTTCTGAAAATGAAGCCACTTAGTAGGGGACCCAAGTACGGACTTGGAAGCCTAATAAGGGTGGCAAAATACAGCTGCCAGAGATCTTTCCAGCACCAGATGGATTGCCGTCATCTCCAAAAATTCCAAATATTAGGAAGCTCCAATTGTCTACTAGGAGGGAAGTCAAGAATGGTAAGTTAATATGTACATGAACATCCATGTCTTCCTAGCTCAAAGGCCACGCTAATCTTCTGTAAATGAGTGAAAGGGGAAAACCAAACACATCCCCCATCCCCCAAATTCCTTTCAAGCAAAACTTTTCTAGATGTCGAGAGAGTGGGCAACGCCTGTGGAAAATGGGTATAGCAGGTCAGTTAAAAAAAATAATTATGCTATAAACCTCTTTTTCAGGTCTTGACCCAGGCACGCTGAAGCGAACAGTAGTATAACTGAGCTGCAAATGCACTTAAGCACAGTTTAATACTTTATCACACCACAAACACCTGCCTTTCCCCAGGGCAGAAGTTACAGCAGAGCTGACAGACGCGAACGTCTGCCCGCACCTCAATCACTGCTGCTACAGTCGAATGTATAAACACAAAAACCAGCTTCAGTTATAAGTTTGTAATCGCTTGGACGAGGACGCACAACAACCGAGATGCCGACACGTTTGCTTCTGCCAACTCCACTCTGGGAAAATATGACCCCTAGCAATGGGGGACAGCTGAGCTGTGCGCTGGTTAAATCGCCGCAGTAAGGGTCAGTGTAACTTATCTGTCGGAGCCCCCGGCTATGCGGGCAAAAAACCCACAAAAAATAAAAAGGCAATCCAAATAATAGCATAAAATTTTACAGGTTGCCCAGCTCAAAAGCAGAAAAGTATGAAAAATATGTCTCTAGTTGTGATAGTAAATGTAAGTTCAGATTACCTTCAAACTTTCACAGGTTTCTGCTTAACATGTTCAGCAAATGAAACTGCATGGGCAAATATACAATTGTCTATAATTTTCTCACGAGTGGATATTAACCTCTCGAAGCTTGTACCCTTAATACCGCATTCAATTGCCCAAATACAGGGCTCTGTTGCCATTTTGAATGCTGTGGGTCATCTCACCTACCTTGCAAACTGCTCTAAAAGCATGCAGGTTTCTCACATAGCTTCTGACGTATCTTCCACTTTCATGCAGATGTTCCAGATCTCCTGTGGCTTCTCAAAATGCAACACATGTCTCTGTTTAGGCAAATTTGAATCCTGCCCTTGCATCCACCAGTGGAGCCTGACATTTTTCAGAATCATGTCAGAACTGAACCTCCTGTTGATTTAAATAACTATTTCACATTTTCCATTTAATTTGCGGCAATCTAAAAAACTCCCTATAAATCAATTTCTCTCACACAACACTCTTCATTTTTGGCTTTTCTAATATTGTTGGGTTTATATAAAGTTTATTTACAAAGGGTTTAATTTGCCTATGCTGTATTTTTGGAACTCTGCGGTTGCGAATAAAACACTTTTTTTTATCTCCAGCCAATTCCTGGTAAGACAGATGTTTCTGGAAAAAAAAAAAGTGTTAATTGGTTGCTGGCTTCATATTATGCTCTGTTTCCAGTATGAAGAAGAAAAAGGAAAGAATAGCTGTGTGCTTCCTTTGCATGTCCCCAAATATGAGCTCTCTGTAGCTGGCATGACCCTGGCATAAATCAGATCAGGTTTTAATTGACAATAGCTCAGTGTTTCAGCTCAGAACTGCTGAAGCCTATGCTCTGCTGCTCTGGGGAAATTCCTTAGGAGAGGATTAAAGCCCTTTTATTTTACACCTTGTTTGAAGTCCCAGCTAAAAGGCTAAGTGCTATATAGGGGAAAGGTGGCATTGCTAAAGACATTCAAGCCAGAAGGTTAATGAAGAAAACAAAAGGAGAAATCAATTATAGACTGTACAAAAATAGGAAAGAAAATACTGTGGTAATGAAAATAAACCGACCAGGAACAGAATATGGCTCCCTGGTAAAATTAAATCAAAGCATGTTTCAAATGGAGCGTTTTATGAGTTTCAACAAGTTGAATGTATAACAACAATATCTTTTCTTAACACAATTCTCATGAGACCTCTTAAAGAACTTTTTATTACTTAACACACACACAGGATCCTTAACTTCTCTTTATACTCAGCTACCCTCATCTCAGGCTTATCCCAAATCAAATTTCTGCATGCCAGCTTTGGCATGCCAGACTTTTTAGCATAAAATTCATGTAACCTCATTTATGAGAAGAAGAAAAAAAGATGAGCAAGGATTGATTTACACTGCAGTGATCAAATTGGGCAGAAAAAAAAAAGTCAGTGAATATATCATCTACCAAAATTCTTCAACAAACCAGAAAAGGGACATAAATAGCTACAAGTTATGAGAGTTTAGTTACATGTCAGAGATTGGAAAATTTAACAGTGGTCTGTGCCTTCAGGATGCTGAAGCTGCAGACTGCCACTGGGTAGTAGTGTTGTGTTTGCTTATCAAAGCAATGCGTAAACCCACATTAAATTATTGGAAAAGCAAGGGCTGCGTAACGCACAATATCTATTTCAGACATTCCTAACAACGTGGAGAGAACTTACTGCCAGTAATTGCGTAAACATGGCTGGAACACACAAGTCAAACTCACAGGACTGAATTTTAGCTCAAGGTCAGGATGGGTGCCCTGAACTTACACTGTAGGCTTTGTAATACAGGCTTCGTTTTGACAGCTCAGTAAGCATACCATCAGCTCTTTGGCATTTTCAGGCCAATGACATTGGTAACTAGAAAACAAAAGTGTTAGCTATAGACTGCAAATTGCTTTTTATAGGAAAATAGTAAGAAGTACTTTGTATTCACATTTTGCTTTTAAATTTGAAATGTCTGACCATCTATAAAGAGTTCTGTCTTATCAAACAAAACTCTGAAGGCAAGTTTTCTGAGTACTACACTAATGGAGCTGGCTGATTTAAGAGTCTTGTCCTACAGGATGATTAGGATGTTGCAGAAGCTCACAGACGGAGTTCTATTTGGGGAAGGCAAGGCAGGGATGAAAAGGCAGCTCGAAGTTGAACATATGGAAAGGAAAAATTATAGCAAAAGATTTTTGTGTTGGGTTGTTTTTTTTTCCACTCCTTGGACAAACCAGTAAGATATCCTTTTGTCTTTCTACTGATCTAAGAGACTCAGAAAAACTTCTCACCAAATACATAAGTTCTGGGGAAAAGAAGTCTTTCTTCTAGATGCCAAGAGACAAGACAGCAACAGTAAGAGCAGTGAAGGTCGAATATGGTCCAGAATGGGTAGGACAGGCAGTCTGATTTGTTTTTAACTTTTCCTTAAAAGTCCTAAAAAAAAGAATCCTTAAAGGAAAAAAAAAAAAAGAAAAAAAATGCAATAAAGATAATACTTAGAAGATAATGACACTGAGCTGAGTTTGCATATCCATAGACAGATGTTAATTTGACTACACAAAATAAAAGCAGCACTAGCTAAAGAAATTTCACTGATAAGAAAATGCAGGTGTTTGGAAAGAATTTGGGGATGAAAGTGTAAGGATGCATGCAGTTGACAGAATCCCAAGGGAGAGGGAAAACCAAAGATGATAGAATGTAATTTTCAATAATCTTTGCTTTGCAGAATGAAATTCTCACAAAGCCTTAATGGGAAGTCTCAAATGTTTGGTTTGTGTTTTTTGTTTTGTTTTGTTTTGTTTTGTTTTTTATGGACAATTAATTCACCTATTCATACTGTTGCAGTTTTAAAAAAGCACAAGAAATGGTATATCTTTTATCTTTTAGTTCTGTAATTCAAAAACGTGTATAATGGGGGGCTTAGTTTTGGTCACAGTCTCTAGCACATCTTAAGACAGTGGCTTCTCAGCACAAGCAGGTGTTTTAGTAAGTCTTTTAGTAGCAGTGATGAGATATAGAAGATGAGGCCCACACGCTATGGAATTAATTTTAGTTTATAAAAGTAATCACTCTGCAGACATTGAATGATATATAAACTCTCTGTGTTAATGGATCCCAATACTATACGAAACCTAAGAGATTCAACCCAGGTATTTGTGTACAGAGGCATGAGAGATGCATAAAAGGATTCCAGGAAGGTGAAACAATACATGTAGGTTTACTAAAGATTTGTTTAAGGTGTATAAAATCATGCATCATTACCCTCGTTTCTTACTCTTAAGATCAAGTATTGCTTAGATGAATTGTTTCAATACATGATATTTTGGAACAGAGCTTTTTTTTATTTTGCATCACTGTCTCTTAATGTTTGGGCAGGTCTGTGAGAAGTCACAACTTTGAAGCTATTGTTCCTTGAACTGTAGCTGATGTAGCCAAAACATTTCTAAAATTATGGAAGTGCATTTTTAAATCCCACAACAAAGGAAAAAGGTAATGTGATCACCCTGCAGGAAGAAAAAGAAAGTCTCTGATTTTATAAAATGGCAGGTTCACTACTTGTTTCCTTTGGAAGAATCTGTGGGTGATGCCTGAGGGTAATTTTTTGTTTTTTAAACAAGGACTCTGGAAAGAATCAGTCCAAGATGGCATAGCTTTATCCTCCTCAGAGGTGAACAGACATTTCATTTGGTACATGGGAATGTTCTAAATTCCTGTTTGTGGGAATGTTAGCTAACACTTGAACACAGGATCTATAACCATATGGCTGCCCACATGTCTCAAAGACACACAACATTACAGAAAATGCAAATTACTTTCTATAGGATTCAGTGACATTAAACCTCAAAAAAATTTAAATCATTCAGTATTTCAAGTCAAATGAGAATTACATCCTCAAATACTTTACATTCCCATCATTACTTCCATCAGGTTAGCCTCAGAGAACAATTCTTAACACAGGAGGAAGCTGAGATACAGGAACCACATCTTGTGCTATAATAGTACTAGATGTGATTATTACTTACACCCTAAAGTTGTGTTTTATCTGAAAAAGCCCTGTGCTTCCTTTCTTTTACTGATAGCAGGAAGGACAAGTGGGTGCACAGATTGTATTCATTTCTAACAAAAGAAAGCAGTTCCTTGCTAGGGAGTTTACATGGATTTACATGAATGCCAAATTCAGATCTCTTTGAGACTCTTTTAATGAGGTCTCATGTGTCCCTTTTATACACTGAAGATTATTAATTTTAAAAAATATTATAATTTTAGGCACAGGAGCTTAAGAACAGAAGTAAGAAGGAGAGCTGTGTGTTTTATATCTACTTTAATTGAGTTAGATACAGAAGGATATGGCTCAGAGGGGCTTGTGATCAGAACACCAACATGTAATGTTAAGATTATGTAGTTTTATCAATACAGTGTACCATCTTATTTCTGGCAAAGGGAGAACAAATGGGGACCTGCCTGGCATCACAGATGATGAGATATGAATATACAACAGTTATATTTGATCATGGAGTTACCTACTAATCAGCAGCTAAATAAGAATGGCCAGCCTTCTCCTGCCAGGACAAAAAACCCAGACATATCTTTATTTGCCCACGGGATAAGACCACTAGCCAGCATCAAGAATAAGACGCTCATGACATAAGTAATTTATTCCAGTGGATGTGAAGTCTACTGCATAAATTCCAGAAACAGAGAATTTATTTCAAATCAAGGTTGCTACCACAATCCCTAGCTGAAATGGGATTTCTGGAACATTGATGTCGATACTAAGAGATTCAAATATTGAAAATCCAATGTGTTTTGTTTTCTTTTCATGGGTATGGCAAGTACCATTAAACCTTCTGAGGAGCCATTCCTGCATTCCAACACAGATGATCCATCTGAAATCTAATCATAACTAAGCCACTAACATGCTTCCTAGCTTTGTAGGTCAGTAAATAGGGAGTAACTACTGTTTGTAATAGGCCTCAGGTTTTGCTTTAAACTAACACAACAGGCTTCAGGACCTGTTGAGCTTTGCCTGTGCTTGTCTTGGTCTGCCTGAAGATTTGTTTTTGCATGCAATAGCAATTATCTAATTACCAGATCTCTTTTACCTAGTTCATTTTAACATTTCATTGGCTCTGTATAGTTGTGCGATGTAATGTCTATAGTGACATATATTTTGTCACTAATGGGCATTTGTAACATGTAGTTACTGTGGGTAGGATGACCTGCTAGACCCCCTTAATAAAACACAGCGCAGAGGACTATCAGAAGCTTTGAAAGAACAGGCAAAGGACAATACCTAAGGCCCAGGGGCTATAAACATCTCACTGATGGCCAATTACTGGTCACCAAAGGAATGCAACCTCAGGAGCAAGGTAAGTCAAGTCATTCTTGCCAAGCCTTAGGGGTTGCAAAGAGAACAAAGAACAAGCATCCAACATATGTGAAACACACACTACATAGTAAATTTAGATGCAATATGGACTGCAGACCAATGAATAATAAGCAAGGTGTAGAGTCTGTTAACAAACATTAAAAAGATCCCAACCACATCCTAAAGCGAGAAGAAAGAAACCGTCAACATCAATGCCATACTTCTTCTGGCAAAGGACTTGGGATACTGACCAGTTACTGTACACCCACCCTCAGACTGAAACCACCAACCTTAACACAGAGAAAGGGGGGACTAAAAGGTTTGTGTATTTATGTTAACTGCACATAATTGAAATAATTTGATTAGGCTGTTGTAGCTGTTATGACCATTAAGACTGTAATTAGACTAAGAATAAACTCTTGGCTTTGCCCGAGTGGTGTATTCCTTTTTGCCTGTAACAGGGTTTTAAGTGTAACAAACTGGTGGGAGACCAAGAAACCTATTCTCTAACCTGACCGCAACAAATTTTTATACAATTTCTATAGTTACTATAATAATATTCTAAAAATAGAAAAACAAACAAGCAAACCCCGCTCTATGTGTACCGCTACGATTTCGTGTTAAAACGTGTTAGTAAAACGGATGCTAATAAAAAGGTTTTTTTCAGTACTGTTTTATATCATACAGAATTTTCTATTTTCTTTCCATAAATTTTTCAGCTTCCTCTCTCAAGACATAGTATAACAGGTGTCTTGCTGCAAAATTAACACTTTCCTCGAGTAACTGCTTTTGAATTTTGTTTCTTGAGCCTTACATTGATACTATCTAATACTTTTGAATTGCTCAGGACGTGAGTGCTTCATCAACTGTGAATAACTTTAAAACTTGCAGCAGAAAGGTATAAGCCACCACAATGTCCCTCTGGTCTAATGTTTACTAGATTATTTTTTTCTCTCTCTCTAGGGCTTTTTGTAACCTTTAATCCAGGGACAGAAGGGCTTAACAAAAATGAAACATCAGACAGTGATCTCACTTGCTTGAAAAAAAAAAAGAATAATGCCCCTAAGCAAAAACTAAGTTCAAAGCACTTTTTAACGGGCATATTACCCTCCTTGATGTCTGAATTTGTCATTAGCATCAGGAATGCAAGTGCAAGAAGGTATTTTTCATATATATCAAGGTATGAATTTTTACTGTTGATCCAGAGTTAACTCTATCCTTATGCCATACATCTTCGCAGTAACTTATTTTTTTCAGAGTTTTAATTAGAGGGATTGACTCTTTGTGAAGGTCACCACCGTTACATATTTTCCAAATATAATGGGAAATATTTTACCAGCATCCTAACATTAATTATGATGAAGACCTCAGGGGCAAGGGGGCAGGGAGAAGGAAGAGATAAAACATTGACTCAAATGGGACCTCTCATAACATACTATATGACTAAGGGTATTTTTAAATTTGCATGGACAACATTAATTCTGTTATTTTCATTAGATCAAGCACTGGAATACTTGAGCTTGCAAATTCATAACTTCTTGAATTTATTTTTTTTAAAAATCATGATTCTTTGCTGCTATTCCAATAAAGACATTATGATTATCAACAAAGTTAGAGTAAACTGATTTACCACCACTACCTTTGAATTCAGAACTATGAGATTATGTGAGAAAATGCGAAACAAAAATCCAGACACTGTTGGACGAAAAAAATCTTCAAATCCTACACACTTAGGTGTCGTGGCCCAAAATATACATGGGCAAATAAGTAAATCTATGGTTTTCTTGAAAGCATCCCAAATGCAAGAAAGGGTATTTATGTTGGGGAAAAAAGAAAAAAGTTAAGCTTGAGGAGAAGTATGAATACTTACACGCATAAATGGCATAAAGAACCCAAACTGGTAACAATATGGGTTAGTTCTCTGTTCCTTGTCTGTTGTCTACAGATGTACTTCTAGTGGTGAGTACCAAGAACAAAGGCAATTATTAAGAAATGTAGTGGGACTTAGAATACAGAATGAAGAAATGCAAAGCACTCTTCGACTTACAGGAGAAAAAGAACTATGGTGCATTTTTCTATTTATGGTTAAGGAAAGACTTTAAAGATGATTTTTTGCTTTGCGAATTAATCTCTTCAGCACAATCTTTAAAAAAGTCTTAAGCGTCCAGAAAAGAGGGAACTGTTTAGTTCAGACACTCAAAGGTAGCTTTTGGAAAAAACAATAGTAAGATGTAACGACTATTATCCTGACCTCTTGGAAGGCTATCTCTCTGCAATGAAACTGTCCTCCATATCTAAGCTGTTCCTATTATCATGTGATATCAGCAGAGATCTATGAATGTCCTGGCTTCCCCGGTTGTGATTATACTGTAAATATACTCATCTAATACAGATGATGCAAACAGGACTGTAAAAATGGGAATCTCTTTAGAACGGAGACCTAGACAATAACAAAGAGAACTACTCTAAAGGGTCAGTTTTTGTTTCTGAGTATTTGGATACTTTCATAAAGGTCTGGGAATTGTTGTAAGACAGTGACTGACATTTTAAATTTTTATTTATTTATTCTATTTTTCAGCAGAGCTTCCAGTCTCCACTTTCATAAAAGAATCAAAACCAGACTTCTCATTCATAGCATGCCATTTCAGTGCTGGAGAGAAGAAAAGTGACAGAAAGGAACCCTCAGCAGCACCAAGTCAAGGGCAATATTGTAAATCATAAGGTAAGGAATGAGCATGCGGCCCGAATCAGGTAGAGCTACTCCCTCATCTGCAGGCAGCCACCATCGGCCCTTAAGATTAGCAGAGGAGGAAGGGGAAGTTCTGCTCCAACACTTCTCAGTACAAACCAATCCCATTAAAAGCCTAGGCAGTGGGGAGTGAAAAACGGTTTCCACCTTTTTTTTTTTTTTTTTGCCAAAAAGGACGAAATTATTTACCTCATTTGTTATGTTGTGAACACCTAGCATGTAATGATTTTTACAAACAAAAAAAATGTCCATGAAGTTAAACATTTTAGGTAGTGGGAAGAAGAGAACAATAACAGAAGTCCTGGGACAATTCAGCTCTAGTTTCCTTAGGTCAAGACCTTACTGTGACGATAACCAAGTGGTGAACTATGAAGCTGTAGGATGTGCTAGTATAGGTAAAACTGCATTCATCGTACACTATCAGCTGTTTCACTTGCTTCTTCCTCACCAATACATATTCTCCAGATTTACTTGTAATTTTGAAGCCATTTCAAAAATGCTCTGAATTTTAAAAATGCGTTGAGAATTCTTTCCTCTAAATCTAGAATATATTAACATTAATTACAGTACTTTAAATCTTCACATGTGCACTGTTCTGTCCTAGACACAGTTTTAAGGGTAAGAAAATGGGGACATCATAATTCGGAAAGTCAGGAAGATGCTCTTCCAGTACATCAGGCATTACAGTTATTGCTCTTTGGTTCCTGATCTGAAAATAACAGCATTGTTATTAAACAAGCTATTTAAGGTAAACCTTTATGTTTCCTAATGCTGCCTTTTGTCTAATCTGCCTGTGTCACCTGGAATACTGCCAATATAATGATTCAAAGTCCTGTTAGGCAATGCTTCCAATTATAGTTGGGACTGTGCAGGACTTACAGTGACTGAGATGCAAATTTTATTGGCAGTAATTCATAGAAGTCATTCATGCTTTGCTGCTTTTGATGAATGAAATAATCCCAAACTGATGCAAGGATTGGTACTATTCAAAATAAAAGAAATGAGAACAATACTGTGAACTAAGCCACTAACTGAAACAAGTAAAGTCATTCTTTCTCTAAATCACCCCTCTACAACAAAATGGCTTTTAGGAAACCTAGATGAATGTGCATTCTCCGAAGAGACTGACCCCAGCATGAATTATAGTGATGCAGTCAAGTCAAAGCTAAAAAATCCTTTTAAACATTTTGCAATCTGTTTTGTAGCCTTCTCCTTCATGCTCAACTATCATGTACATCCTGAGCATACACACATCTAAGAAATATGTATTTACAACCCAAAACACGTCACAGATATACCTATATATATGGATACATACCTTCTCTAACTTCAACACTAACTGAAAGTTGGACTCCACTGTTAGATTTCAATTTGAAAGTTTTAGAGGTGGCCTTTAAAGGCCTATCTGCTTTTTTAAGGCTAAAAAAAAAAGGTCTTCTGACACAGTACAAACTCTGTAGACTTAAACTTTCAAGAGTTTTCTGTCACAGCATAACTGTACCGCTTCCTCATTTGCCTTTCAAAACTCACATCCAGAAAAGCCCCAAAAGCTATACTGCATTTGTACTCTACACTTAAAAATATATGGACATATGGTTTGTTAACTTTAACTAATGGAATCAAATAAGCATGCATCCATTTATGAAAAGCCTTTCTTTATGAACTTGTATAATCTCTTCACCACTTAAAAAAACAACAAACAAACCACAGAGCACTTAACATTTTTCCAAGGAAAATGTAGGGAAGGAATCAATTGGAACAGCTATATATTCAAAATCATCTGCGAAGCATCAACATCATGTTTGTTGGCATCTGTGCTCCAGCTGTGGGATTTGGAGCTTTTTATTTTTTTAATCACGTTCCTTATTCCAATGAGTAAGTACTTGGTTTTGTGCATTTACGGAGTTGGAAAGTGAATTTATCAGGGACTGTTCATACTCCCACAGCCTTTAATGGTGTTTCACTAAAAGAACATGGCAACTTTAAAGCTTCACAGGACATCTATTTTACTGGATCTTGGTAAGTGACAATTTTACAGGATTAAAGTAGATTTGGAAAAAAAGTCTTGGTTATACTCATTGAACCGTGTAGAGAGAAAAAGATGCCTAAAAACAATATTAATCCAGCCAACAAACAAAGCCTCCAGCGTCAGACTCATAAAGAAATTCTCTGATGGCAATGTTAACCAATTATTTGATTGCTGGGAATCCATTTATGAGCAAGTCCTTATCTTTATTAAAAAGCACTCAGAATGACAGAAAGTCTGAGACTGACCCAGGCACCCCTGAAATCAAAGGAAGACTAAATTGACTTCAACGCCTTTTGGACGAGGTCCCGTTTTAGCAGTGATCATCAAGCACTAAAATCACTTTGTTTGTCAGTTTGTGACTCCATACGAAGTCTAACATGATTTTGAAGAACTACAGAAACCAAATGGTGTATTTTCTCCACGACTTTCAAAGATCAGGGATTCTGGGTCCTCTTGCTTGACTTCTTGTACCACCATAAGCTTATAAGGCTGCAAGTGGGGGGGAGGGGGTGTTTGGGGTTTTTTAATGCCCAGTTCAGTAGTTCCAAAAAAGGCCCTTGCAGGAACTCACCTTTTGCCCTTGACTAAGCAGAGTAGGTCCCTGGTTTAGGTGCCCAAGGTTAAGAAACACGAATACAATGATAAAACCGACTGTATTTTGGCCAACTATTTTTTTCCAGAGAAACATAAAAGAATTTTCTTTGCTGCTTTCTGCTCTCTTGAGAGGTGATTCCGCTCAAGAGAAAGGTCTTAAGGGACGACTCCCTGACCTCTTCTCTGCAGTACAAATGAACAAAAAAGATATCTGAGTTCAGTACAACTATTGATGAGGGACCTGAATCAGGGACATGAACCAGCAGAATGCTACAGAAGGGAAGCTCATCAGCAGCCCTGTACTAGAGGCAGAGAGCAAATGTTTGCTGTCAATCAAAAAATCTGAGGAAGGGTGAAAAGAAATCCGCAGAACTAAACAGTAGGGAGAGAAAGGCCACTAAAAGCATGAAGCCACTCTTCAAAAAGCTGAAGTCATGTAGAAACAAAAAATGAATCAAAAGAATCATGAAATCCGGCATATTAAATATAAAAACACAATACGAGAGGCCAGAAAAGAATTCAAGGAGGAACTTTGAAAGGTATAAAAACTAAAACTCAATTGTATTTCAAGCACATCAGGGACAGAAAGATTGCTACAGAGTCTATAGGCCCAATATGTTATGTAGGCATACAAGGGGCATATAGAAAGGACAAGAGCACAGCAGGCTGTGTTAGTTTAAGACATTATGGAACAAATAGGCAAAAATGAACAAAAAATGTCACCAGAGTATATAACTAAGGAAACAGAAATAAGTAAACTGATAGTAGTGGCGCACAGCTTCTCGCTTAAAATTACCTTCCTATCTGAGGCCTGGAAGATGGTAAACGTGACACCATTTTTAAAAATACTTCAGGAAGTTCAGGGAACTATAAAACAATGAGCATGACATCTGAATTGGGCGAATCAGGGGAAATCATAACAAAGCATGAAATTAATGGACACATGAACAAATATGACCTACTGTAGAACAAAATTATATACCCTGCTTTTTTATAAAAGGAAGCCATGAACCTATCAGAGTCTCTGAAAGAGTCAACAAACATATGGATACAGGAGGTAAGTTGATACAGTTTACTTCGAATTCAAGATGACATTTCACAATGTCTCTCAAAGTCTATTAAAGAAACTTGCAACCACAAGGTAAGAGAAAAACTATTATCCTTTCACAGATAATTAACTGCTTAAAAGATGGAAAATGGAAGAGAGGAATAAATGGTTAGTTTTCACAATGGAAGGTGTCCAACATGGTCTGTGCTGAGGCCTGTGTGGTTAAACCTATTCAACAGCACAGGGAGTACTGCAGTATCTAATGTCGACTTTCAGGAAAACACTCTGAAGGGGGTATTGCAGGGGGAAAGGGAAAGGGTAAATCTATAAATAAGAAAATGCACACTCTGTATCAAGCTGGTACTGCAGGCAGAATGCAGTTCTAAGAAACAAACTCATCAATAAATCTCCCCCAAATAATAAAGGATGCCTACCTTGTCACAGGCAAAAGATGAATAGTCCATTTTCATCTCTATTTGTCTGACTATTTTAGCCAAAGCCCTTCTGTGACTTTAGCAAAGACAAATACTTTTTTTTACATCTTGCTCTCTTGTGATTTAAATTTTTCTTTCTTCTCCACATTGCATTCTACCTGCCTCTCGCAACCCAGGAAATTCTGCTCATATATATTATTCTTCCTATGAAGTTTAAGGCAACAAAAGTTAGTTTTTCCTGACATTTTGGGACTATCATGGAAAGTCAGATTTGACTTTATAGTTAGGGCATCTCATATTTCTTCAGTATTACGTAGAAAATTAACCAGTCAATAAAATGTCAATCATTCTGAAAACAAGAGAAAGACATTTTCCTAACTAAAGACACCAAAGGAGACTGCATTCTTTACTTTTTCAAAAATTACATTTATATGGCCCCCAGCAAGGTTTTTGATGGATTAATTCCTATAATCCATCATTTGCTTTTTTTCTTGCATTCTGTGTAATGGATCATTTTTATACTTCATACCAAATTGCTGATACTAGATTTCACTATATGTCTAATATTCCTTTTAGTCCTCCATTTCAGAAGATTATGTGCAGTGATATTATTTCTTATTCTAAGTACTTTAAGACCTCTTTAACAAAATATTCATGCTGCCAAGCTATCTCACACAAATGCCTCAATACGTGTATGGGGATTCTGGATCAGATTTTCAATAGGGATAGGACATGTAAAGTAACTATTTTTAATACGGAACTTAGTGAATTTGCAAAGAGGGTTATGTGCTCCTATGCGAAAGCATATAGTATAATTCTAGTTTTGTGAGAAACTGCCTGAAAATTTTTTAAACTTCTGACTGAATCCTTTTTCATGTTTTAAATAGAGTGAACATACTTCATTTCAGATTGAAGTGGGAATATAGGTCTTGGTTTTATAGGTAGAATAACAGCAAGATACACTCTCTGGACTTCGGCTGGCTGATGTCATTCAAGGCTGTGAAAAGACTTAGCAAAGTCAGGCAACGCTGTGGATGTGGGTCTGTTGACTAACTCTCACATTTTTCATATAGCTTGTGTTGACTGGGATGGGAACAGAACAAACTCAGCTGTGGGAAATGAAATTTTTGCTCATAAGATGTACATGCGGAGTAGTATGACGTTACCAGAACAGTAAATGTTGTAAAAAACAGCTACACCATCCAGGCTCCCCAGTTGCAGATCTGAGCTGTATACAATGTTCTCACAAGTACCGACATGTAAGTGGACTTTTATAAATAATGTTGGAATCAGCCACTACCTTCATAAATAACGTCCATGTATGAAAAATGGGGTTGCTTGTGATCAACCACACAGAAAAGTCTCATGTTGAGCACTGTGCAGACATTCGCTACATAACAGTCTCATATCTGACCTGGCTCCTGGCAGTCCAGCCTGTGTAACTGGCAAAGTAGTTGTAGTGCCATAGGATCTAAGGAGATATTTCAGTTTCCTTTTCCTCTCTAGTCCACAAAGGAAAGGAGAGGTTCAAGTACTCTCTCTGACACAGCCTACTTCTCAATAGTTGCACAGCCTCCTAGCTGGCATGTTGTGGAAGAAACAAGCAGCCACCCACACAGCAGGATGAACGGCACAAAGAGCTGCCAATGAGGGTACCCTGAGCACGGGACTGTGAATGTATTTAGGATCTCCTAGTACTGTCTTATTCTGCAGAAATGTTCACAATCTGGAGATTAATATGTCAAGCTGTAACTTGCAAGTTTTCTCACGCATCCTAGAGAGAATCAACAGTGTTGCACCAGTTTGTACCAGCTGAGGACCTGCTCAACTCTTAACTTTAAATGCAAGTAAATTGTTAACAGAGTTAGCATGTCAACTCTACTGCTTCTTTTCCACTTTCCCTTCTGGAGATTTCAAAGCTCAGAGAGATCAAAGTGAGTCTGCCCTTCCTCTGAATCAGATATCTGAAAAATAAAGGTATAGTCTACAGCTGCTTCTCTCCATCTAGAGCCTCTCTGACAAAGTAAAGCCAGAGCTGCATTTTGGGGCTGACCTATTTCTGGACCACTCCTGATCCGGACCACTCCTGCTCTGCATAGGGGCTTCACCAATTTCAAATGCAAGATAGATAAATCAACTCCTTTATCTTCACAGAGCAGTAAATGCTTCACTGATCTCACAGTAGAAAATGTTCTAAGTAACAAAGTTGGAGATTTTTATAATGTAAACTGCAAGGCCTGTTTTTATGACTTCAAATTCATTCACCTTTCTATGTTTCAGGTGATGTAACAAGTATTGTTGAATGAGAAAAACTCTGTTCTGGAATCTGCAGGATTAACTATTTTACTTTCAGCTGCATTTCTTTGGCAGAAAAGAAATATGTTACATCATGATGCTTTCAACATCATCAACATGCAGGTTCAACAAGCACAAGTGTAAGGTCCTGCACCTGGGGAGGAAGAATGTCAGGCACCAATATAGGTTAGGGGTGGACCTGCTGGAAAGCAGTTTGGAAGAAAAGGACCTGGGGGTCTTGGTAGACAGTAAATTATCCATGAGCCAGCAATGTGCCCTTGTCTCCAAGAAGGCCAATGGAATTCTGGGCTGCATAGGGAAGAGTGTGGCCAGTAAGTTGAAGGAGGTCTTTCTCCCCCTCTACTCTGCACTGGTGAGGCCACAACTGGGATACTGTGTCCAGTTCTGGGCTCCCCAGTTCAAGAGAGACAGGGAACTGCTGGAGAGAGTCCGGTGTAGGGCAACAAAGATGATTGAGGGATTGGAGCATCTCCCTTA